>CM042418.1:3722116-3864394 GCA_023634145.1 Thymallus thymallus
ACAACACTACATAAAGAGAGACACCACAACACTACATAAAGAGAGACACCACAACACTACATAAAGAGAGACACCACAACACTACATAAAGAGAGACACCACTACACTACATAAAGAGAGACACCACAACACTACATAAAGAGAGACACCACTACACTACATAAAGAGAGACACCACTACACTACATAAAGAGAGACACCACAACACTACATAAAGAGAGACACCACAACACTACATAAAGAGAGACCTAAGACAACAACAGAACATGGCAGCACACATGACAACACAGCATGGTAGCAAGTAGCAACACAACATGACAACAACGCGGTAGCAACACAACACGGTAGCAACACAACTCTGGTATTATGGCAAACAAAGTTATCCTTGTCCTGTTTCAGAAAGATGTGTCTGTCATGGCCTTTCTATTCCGCCTCAGCTGTGGAAACATTCAGAGCCAGTGACTTGTCCTTCAGCGAACTACAGGACAGATGATAGCCTTCTACTTACCATATCCTGGGTGAATTGAATGTTTCCCTCCATTCTGCAGTCATAAATTGCCTTCAGATGATGTTCACTTTGTCACAAATAGATTGTGAGTTTTCCTTCCTTCAGTGGCCAGTGAGGAGTTTCGAGCAGTACTCTGAGGTGCAAAGGTTTCCTCATCTTGTTACCCTCATTTACCTCCTCTCCTCTCCATCTCCCCTCCCCCCATCCTGTTGTCTGCCTGGGGTCGGTGTGGGGTCGGTGACGTGACGTGATGCGGTCATTCAGGCACCTCTGTGGGGAGGGAGTAAATCGCCATTAGGTTTAATGTGTCTCTGCCTTTTTGGGTTTATGAGAGCTACTGAGTGTTGGGTGATGGATGATCAGCCCCAGCTCCCCTCTCTCTCCGCCCTATTGTCTGGTCTGCTCTTACTGTAGCAGTGTGTGTGTGTGTGTGTGTGAGTGTCCTCTTGTCTCCTCTCCAGGGTACCACCGTCTAATTACTCTCCAACACCTGCTTCTTTTTAATTATCACCTGATCCCTGATCATCTCTTAATCGACTTGGAACATTAAGAAACAAAAGCCTCTGTCTCCAGGGTGAGGCAGGAGGGAGGGATTGGGTGTGTGGAGGGGGCGTCATACTGACAGCAACCATGGAGCACCCCTTCCTCTAATGACCAATGGCTTTGGGGTGACACACACTCATGCAGCACACACACACACACACACACACACACACAGGGTAGGATAAGGTTCCTTCATCAGTTCTGATCCCAAACGGTTTAAGGAGTCAGGGGTTACTGGAGAAACCATGGAGATTAATCTTCAGTCATATATTAACGTTTAGGTGAAATAATGTGACCGTCTGTCAGAAAGTCAGTCGTCTGAGAATCATAGGCCAAGTTTGAGGAAGAACAGAAAGTTGAGTGTTTAAGTCATAGATTGATATTTCTGTTTGACTGGTCAGAAAGAAGCAGAGAGCAAAGGCAGAGTAGAAAGAGTAATAATTAAATGTCCTATAGCGGAGATATTTGCTTTGCTTTAGTTTTTGACTGTGAACGATTTTTATCTGCCTTATTCCATATTTAATATATTAGCCATTGTGTGTATTTTCTCATTATACAGTATGTTTTTGTCACTATATAACAGGCGTGCTCTATTGATTGAAATCTTCTCACAGTCGGGGTGTAATTTCATCTGAAGCGTCATATCGATGGATTTTATGTGCGGTCCACGTTCAAGTCCACATCAGATCAGCCAGAGCCAGTCAGCCGCTGTGTTAGTTCATCTCCAGTCATATTATCTAGCAACCCCATGTGAAATCACTAGCTAACTATACACCACAGGGTAGAACCCCATGCGAAATCACTAGCTAACTATACACCACAGGGTAGAACCCCATGCGAAATCACTAGCTAACTATACACCACAGGGTAGAACCCCATGCGAAATCACTAGCTAACTGTACACCACAGGGCAAAAGAGGAGAGGAGAGGAGCTGTCCACAGTACAGGGGGTGCTGATCTTACAACCAGACTACACAGTCTATTGAGCGACTGTGGCTTTATGTGTGCACTGTGCTCTTACCGATTCCAGTTATTCTATATCCACCAATCCACGCATTCTTCTCCCTGTCTGTCCATCTGCAATACTAAAAAAAATGGTTAGCAATAATGGGGTAGAAATCTAATTGGGATGCGTGTTTAACTGTCCCTTTAGTAATGAGAGATGTGTGTATTGTAATATCTCTCCATCTATTGATCTGGGAGCTGGGCTGAGCAAATGGCACTATTAACCGAGGGGGCCCAAGCACACTGCAATAACAGAGTGCACATCAATCGAGACGGTCAATCAACCTGCCACTCATCTCCTCAACTCACCCCCCTCCTCTCCCCTCTCTCCTTTCCTCCCCTCCGCCTATACTGCTCCTCTCCTCCGCTCCTCATCTGCCCCCTCCCGTTCTCCACACCTCCTTCTTCCTCTCCTCCCCTCCTCCTTCCACTGCTCCCCATCTCCTTCCCTCTTCTCTTCCCCCCCCTCGTCCCACCCCGGCCCCCTCTCTTTTCACAGGGAAACCAGCAAGGGAGGCCAAATGTTTCGAGATTAGACTGGCTGTATAAGGAATAGTGATTTACTTATCCTGATTCACGTATCACCATTCAATTATCCCGATAGGACACAAGTTTATATTATTTTGAATTTTCTTTAATACGATCTTCCTTAAATGACAGAGCTGCTGAGGTGAGGTTCAAGCTCACTACCACTGTGATAAATAAAGAGGTGCTGTAGGCCAAGGAGTTATGGCAGCCGAATCCAGGCTCTACAGGGAATGAAAGAGTACCCTGGCCTACTCTTTCGTCTTCATCTTTCTGCCTTCATCTTCAACCAGAGTGGAAGCAGGCTGATTAAAAAGCACTTCAAATACAGCCAGGCACTTTGGAGTAATGAGAGGCAGCCAGCTAGGGAATACTGGCATGAAGAAGGAAACAATGGTGACTAGGAAGATAGGTTCACGACATCTCAATATCAAAAGTGTGTGTGTGTGTGTGTGTGTGTGTGTGTGTGTGTGTGTGTGTGTGTGTGTGTGTGTGTGTGTGTGTGTGTGTGTGTGTGTGTGTGTGTGTGTGCGTGTGCGTGTGTGCGTGTGCGTGTGACCCCTACAAATATACAAACAACATAAGAGGTTTGCTGTTTACTTTCAACAGAAGAGAAATAGGTCGCTGTCTTCTTTAATAATCAAGATGCACCTTTCACCCATGTTGAGCTTCACCTGCTGCAGTATAACGGTGATTCTCAGGTGTAAACTAAAGTTAGCCTGGCAGAAATCAAAGTGAAGGGTGAAGGGGGCCATAGTGAACTAATGAAACTATGAACAGCAACACAATCATTTAAAAGCCCAATGAGACCAGTAAGTGTCTGATGGATGGAGTGGGAGCCAGGGCTCCTCTTCCCCTGGCATAGAAAGAGAGGGAGGTAGGGGCCACTGGTCAAACACTCATCTATTCCTCCAACTGGTCAAACACTAATCAATTCCTCCCTGGGCTGTAAATCAGAGTGCTCCTTTGCTTCACCTCCTCTACAAGCAAACACAGACCTCAATAAGAAGCATATCCTGTGTTCTATTTAATTTGACTCTCTTTCATTTTACAAAGAGAATGGCTTTTTAGCAAACACACTTTTCATTTAGTTTGGTTGCTTATGCATGTTTTTTGGAAGTATGAATGGATGAATGCTTTCTCCTCCTCTCTCTGACACGGAGAATAAATCTCTCGGCAGAATAAAAGGAAGTCAGTGGTTTGTAACCCGGGGGCTGTTTGTAATCAACACTATGTTGCTGGTTCTGCCGTTGCGGACCTCGACTGTGCGTGTGTGTGTGTGTGTGCACGTTAATATTGCATATGTCAAGACGGTGTTGATACTCTTTTCAATACAATTGATGATCATTCAATACTTACAGATTCAGTCAGTGATTATTACATCAACTGGAGTTAGAACTGAAGTTACAGAATGTTACTGAAGTGCAGTTACAGTAACCAATCTATATTCATGGCAAAAATATTATTATATTCACAATTCTTCACTTTAAAATAACTCCACATAATAAAGCATTTATAATGGACTAGTAAATAGTCGATTCATTAATCTTTATTTTCACATTTATACATGTTAGTAACGTAGTTATTCACACATTTATAAACAACTTTTAACTTAAGTTTTTAATAATTATTCATAAGATCATTTATAACATGTCCTTATAAACCATGCACTAATCATTAGTTAAGTATTTTTGCGTGGACTTATCTAAAGTATGGGCTATTTATACATCAAGCGTATTAATACTATAAGCAGTACCTGCTACTCCTTAAGGTCTCAAAATGGCTCCTAGAACATATCAATGGTCAAACAATAAGCACACAATTCAGAGGAAGTTTTAAGAAAACATATTGAATTATAAATAATATATAATATAATAATATCATTCTGAGTGTTCAGTATGTTTTCTTTAGCATCCTCTGTATTGTGTGCTTATTGTTAAACCATTGATATGTTCTAGGGGCCATTTTGAGACTTTAAGGAGTAGCAGGTGCTGCTGGAATGTCTACAATGGGCGTGTCCACCTTTTTGTGAGAAATTACACTGGTCACTCAAAACAATTATAAAGTATAAGTAGCTCACACTTTAAATGAGGCCATGGTTTATAAGGACCTATATTAAACATCTTATGAATGGAGACATGTTGATGGATTATTAATAAACTATTTCCTAATCCTTTATAAATTCTTTATTACGTGGAGTTATTATAAAGTGATACATTTACAAAGATAATACACACAATAATACACATTTACACTTACATGTACACACAATAATACACATTTACACTAACATGTACACACAATAATACAAATGTACACTTACATGTACACACACTAATACACATTAAGATGTCTGTCTGGATTACTTAGTACAATATTGTAATCTACATCTACACTGATCCAGCTAACAAGCTGCATGGGATAAAACGGTGTGTCAGTCACTGTGCGGCCATATGGGTTGAATTTGATTACATTAACTTGAATAAAAACGTCCCTCGTCTGTGGATGATTAGTGGGCAGATGCCGACGCAGAGCCCTGAAGACGGAGTGGGGTTACTGTATCGGGTGTGTGTGTGTGTGTGTGTGTTTGGGAGAGAGTGTGTGTTCTTCCTGCTTGCCTGTGGAGGCGAGGGGATTTTGGGGGACAGGTGTGAATGGGTAGTGGAGGGACTTTTTGTCCCATCTGATGATAGGGAGAACTATTCTACCTATGGTGTGTCTTTCAACACAGTCAGGTCACTCGAGATCGAAGGCGATATTCAACGTTTGTCCAGGTCCCCAGGACGTCAGGAGATGCCTTCAAAACTGGCCACTAGGGGCAACAGTAAGCGCTTTTACCATCAAGTAGACTTGCAGAGTGAATGGGGATTGCAGATGGGGGTCTGAGAGTCGCGTGCTCAATCCCAGCGCTAGGCACTGGGGTTGTGAATGGGGATGGCGGATGGGGGTCCGATGGTTGCGTGCTCAATCCCAGCGCTAGGCACTTGTCTTAAAAAAAAAAAAATGTTATTCCAAACATTAACCATTAGAAAATAGTGCAGAAAGTTAACTGGCAAGTTGTTTTTGTTTTAACCCTATCCCAAACCTTAACCCTCATCTTAACCATTCGGAATGAATGCCTAAACTTAACCGTAGAAATTTGACGTTCATCCCTTCCTGGACAAACAGCGAATACTGAAATCAAACCGTGTCAAACCGTGAGCTCTTGTTGCTCAACAAGTGAGGTTACACACTGGGCCAGTAGAGGGAGGTCTTACTATGTGTACATCTAGACAGAGTGTGTGTGTGTGGGGGGGAGAGGGAGAGAGGGAGAGTGTGTGTGTTCATGTGTTTGTGTGTTGTGTTGTGTGCGTGCTAGAGGGGGCACAGGAGGTGGGAGGGGAATGCTTGGAATCAGTCCAACACTGTAATGCCTTTACTTTCTACCCATTCTGTGAGCAGTAGCCTCTTTTTTTTCACATGGTGTGTGTGTGTGTGTGTGTTCACGTGCATGCGAGCGTAGGTGCGTGCGTACATACGTTTGTCTGGATGTGTGTGTGTGTGTGTGTGTGTGTGTGTGTGTATGTGTGTGTGTGTGCATGCATGGTGCTTTGTGCTGCCGTCTCCCCGGTTTCCATGACGATAATAGGCATAACCAGATTTATTTTAGTGTACAGTTGCTCTAAGTGTTCCGCTGATGGTGCAGTCTGGGCTCAGCCACTGAGATGGTGTGTGTCTGATGCCATTGGTTACGTCTCTACACATGGCATTCTAGCATTGCTTCTACTAGGCCTAGCTTCCTCTAGCTGGTGGTCCCGCTATCTCTGAATGTCTGAATGGAAATGCATGAAGGAGAGGGAGAGGTGGAGATAGAAAGAGTGAGAGAGAGAGAGAGAGAGAGAGAGAGAGAGAGAGAGAGAGAGAGAGAGAGAGAGAGAGACAGAAAGAAAGAAAGAAAGAGAGAGAGAGAGAGAGAGAGAGAGAGGGAGAGAGAGAGACAGAAAGAAAGAGAGAGAGAGAGAGAGAGAGAGAGAGAGAGAGGGAGAGAGAGGGAGAGAGAGAGAGAGAGGGAGAGAGAGGGAGAGAGAGAGAGAGAGAGAGAGAGGGAGGGAGAGATTTTTGTATTGTTACCTCTGTGAAAGTATTAACGTAACCAGCTAAAAACAAGATCTCACGGTTTTTACCAATTTGACTTCAGATTCTAATGTTTGTCCTCATTTCTCCAAACGTCACACACACACACACACACACACACACACACACACACACACACACACACACACACACACACACACACACACACACACACACACACACACACACACACACACACACACACACACACACACACACACACACACACACACACACACACACACACATACAGCAGAGAGACCAGGGAGGGACAGGCTGGGGTCCTCAAGCAGAATCATCACAGGCTCAGCATCACACATCCGCACGGATTATCGACCAGTCACACCACCCTGTCAGGCCCAGGGATGGAGGGAGGAGAGGAGGAGAGGGAGGGAGAAGGAAATGTGTAGGCAAAGATGGAGCAGGGGAGATGGATGGAGGAGAATAGGGAGAGAGGTAGGAGGATGAGTAGGAAAGAAGATAAAACTTCTTACAGACACACATACACAATCAAACTTAATTAAGCGTACCAACATACAACCACAATGTCCTCTTTTGTAATAATCAAGCATATGTGCAAGCACGGTAGTGTGTACCAATGTGTTTGTGTCAGTGTGTGGTGTGCGGGCGTGTTTTTTGCACGAGTGTGTAGCACGACGTATATGTTTTGCTCCTCCAGATAGGCTACACTAGGCATGCAGATTTGACCAGGTTTGAACTGGTTTGTTGTGCTCTCCCTTGAGGAGAGTTTGATGACTGCACAGCCAGTGAAGCTGAGAGGAATATGAATTCCAATCTGCTCGTTTCAAGGTTATTATCCTCTCAACACACCACACAACCCTTTAATGAAGGATATTCAATTCATCCCTCCCTGAAAACAAAATATCATCCAGCCCATTCTTTCAATTATTAACTTGATGTTCACGCTATGTAAATTCAAGGTACTACTTCACTACGACTACTACTACTACTAATATGCAAATTCAATACCAACTGTTTCAGTATGATTGGTACATTTTCTTCAATACCTACCTTATCCTTTCCTACACTTCTTTCCACTCAACATAAATAGTATAGTCCCCACATCACCTCACCACCACTAGAGAATCTAAAAACTTGAAGGCTGCTTTATTGTTAATGTTTTTAGAGAGAAAAAAAAGAAGGAAAAGAGAGGAGAGAAACGAGGAGAGAACATTCTCCCCATCATGAACATGTTCCCTGGCATTTGCAGTTAGCAGAGCAGATGGTGTGAATATGCAGGCCAGTAATTTCCCAATCAATACTGAGGCACATGGGACACACTGTATGTTCTGGAGGAGGGAAGCCATGACAGGCCCAGAGGAGAAACACTCAAGGAGTAGCCAACAGACACAAAGGCAGCTCTGCAGCCCCCCCCCCCCCCCTCTATAGTGCTCTCTCTTTATCTCTCTCTCTTTCTCTCCCCGCTCTCTCTACCTCTCTCTCTCTCTCTCTCTCTCTTTCTCTCTCTTGCTTTCTCTCTCTCTGGTTGCCTGCCTGTCTGTTGTCTGTCTGACTGTCTTTCTGTGTGTTCATACATCTTACTGTGTACTAAGTCGTGTTTCATTCAGGCAGTGGCGACCAATCAACAGGCTTGCCTGTTTTGCATGTTATTTTGACATTAATATGTGTCACAAATCAGCTTGAAAACAATGTAAAAAAGATGTAATGATCATTGAGTTAATAAAGCCGCATACAAACATGGTCTCTTTATTGCTTTCTTGAGTAAGGCATCTCCAAAACGCAGGTGTTGCAGCCTAGCTCAGTGCTTAACCGGTGCCTCCTCACATTGACTCTGTACCGGTACCACCTGTATATAGCCTCCTCACATTGGTAAGGTGTAGTAGTGGTAAGGTGTAGTAGTGGTAAGGTATAGTAGTGGTATAGTAGTGGTATAGTAGTGGTAAGGTGTAGTAGTGGTATAGTAGTGGTATAGTAGTGGTAAGGTATAGTAGTGGTATAGTAGTGGTAAGGTGTAGTAGTGGTTAGGTGTAGTAGTGGTAAGGTGTAGTAGTGGTAAGGTGTAGTAGTGGTAAGGTATAGTAGTGGTATAGTAGTGGTAAGGTGTAGTAGTGGTTAGGTGTAGTAGTGGTAAGGTGTAGTAGTGGTAAGGTGTAGTAGTGGTAAGGTGTAGTAGTGGTAAGGTGTAGTAGTGGTTAGGTGTAGTAGTGGTTAGGTATAGTAGTGGTTAGGTGTAGTAGTGGTTAGGTGTAGTAGTGGTAAGGTGTAGTAGTGGTAAGGTATAGTAGTGGTAAGGTGTAGTAGTGGTTAGGTATAGTAGTGGTTAGGTATAGTAGTGGTAAGGTATAGTAGTGGTATAGTAGTGGTAAGGTGTAGTAGTGGTAAGGTGTAGTAGTGGTTAGGTATAGTAGTAGTAAGGTATAGTAGTGGTAAGGTATAGTAGTGGTGTAGTAGTGGTAAGGTATAGTAGTGGTAAGGTGTAGTAGTGGTAAGGTGTAGTAGTGGTAAGGTGTAGTAGTGGTAAGGTATAGTAGTGGTAAGGTGTAGTAGTGGTAAGGTGTAGTAGTGGTAAGGTATAGTAGTGGTGTAGTAGTGGTAAGGTATAGTAGTGGTAAGGTGTAGTAGTGGTAAGGTGTAGTAGTAGTGGTGTAGTAGTGGTAAGGTATAGTAGTGGTGTAGTAGTGGTAAGGTATAGTAGTGGTAAGGTGTAGTAGTGGTAAGGTGTAGTAGTGGTAAGGTGTAGTAGTGGTGTAGTAGTGGTTAGGTATAGTAGTGGTAAGGTGTAGTAGTGGTAAGGTATAGTAGTGGTATAGTAGTGGTTAGGTATAGTAGTGGTATAGTAGTGGTAAGGTGTAGTAGTGGTAAGGTGTAGTAGTGGTAAGGTATAGTAGTGGTGTAGTAGTGGTTAGGTGTAGTAGTGGTAAGGTGTAGTAGTGGTAAGGTATAGTAGTGGTAAGGTGTAGTAGTGGTAAGGTGTAGTAGTGGTAAGGTGTAGTAGTGGTACGGTATAGTAGTGGTAAGGTGTAGTAGTGGTAAGGTGTAGTAGTGGTAAGGTATAGTAGTGGTGTAGTAGTGGTAAGGTGTAGTAGTGGTAAGGTGTAGTAGTGGTAAGGTGTAGTAGTGGTTAGGTATAGTAGTTGTTAGGTATAGTAGTGGTGTAGTAGTGGTAAGGTGTAGTAGTGGTAAGGTGTAGTAGTGGTTAGGTATAGTAGTAGTAAGGTATAGTAGTGGTAAGGTATAGTAGTGGTGTAGTAGTGGTAAGGTATAGTAGTGGTAAGGTGTAGTAGTGGTTAGGTGTAGTAGTGGTAAGGTGTAGTAGTGGTGTAGTAGTGGTTAGGTGTAGTAGTGGTAAGGTGTAGTAGTGGTAAGGTGTAGTAGTGGTAAGGTGTAGTAGTGGTAAGGTGTAGTAGTGGTATAGTAGTGGTTAGGTGTAGTAGTGGTAAGGTGTAGTAGTGGTAAGGTGTAGTAGTGGTAAGGTGTAGTAGTGGTTAGGTGTAGTAGTGGTAAGGTGTAGTAGTGGTAAGGTGTAGTAGTGGTTAGGTATAGTAGTGGTAAGGTATAGTAGTGGTGTAGTAGTGGTAAGGTGTAGTAGTGGTAAGGTATAGTAGTGGTAAGGTGTAGTAGTGGTAAGGTATAGTAGTGGTGTAGTAGTGGTTAGGTATAGTAGTGGTTAGGTGTAGTAGTGGTTAGGTATAGTAGTGGTAAGGTATAGTAGTGGTGTAGTAGTGGTAAGGTGTAGTAGTGGTAAGGTGTAGTAGTGGTTAGGTGTAGTAGTGGTAAGGTGTAGTAGTGGTAAGGTGTAGTAGTGGTAAGGTATAGTAGTGGTAAGGTGTAGTAGTGGTGTAGTAGTGGTAAGGTGTAGTAGTGGTAAGGTATAGTAGTGGTATAGTAGTGGTAAGGTGTAGTAGTGGTGTAGTAGTGGTTAGGTATAGTAGTGGTTAGGTGTAGTAGTGGTAAGGTATAGTAGTGGTGTAGTAGTGGTAAGGTGTAGTAGTGGTGTAGTAGTGGTTAGGTATAGTAGTGGTAAGGTATAGTAGTGGTGTAGTAGTGGTTAGGTATAGTAGTGGTTAGGTGTAGTAGTGGTTAGGTATAGTAGTGGTAAGGTATAGTAGTGGTGTAGTAGTGGTAAGGTGTAGTAGTGGTAAGGTATAGTAGTGGTAAGGTATAGTAGTGGTTAGGTGTAGTAGTGGTAAGGTATAGTAGTGGTTAGGTGTAGTAGTGGTAAGGTATAGTAGTGGTATAGTATTGGTAAGGTATAGTAGTGGTTAGGTGTAGTAGTGGTAAGGTATAGTAGTGGTGTAGTAGTGGTAAGGTGTAGTAGTGGTAAGGTGTAGTAGTGGTTAGGTGTAGTAGTGGTAAGGTGTAGTAGTGGTAAGGTGTAGTAGTGGTAAGGTATAGTAGTGGTAAGGTATAGTAGTGGTAAGGTGTAGTAGTGGTAAGGTGTAGTAGTGGTAAGGTGTAGTAGTGGTAAGGTGTAGTAGTGGTAAGGTATAGTAGTGGTAAGGTGTAGTAGTGGTAAGGTGTAGTAGTGGTAAGGTGTAGTAGTGGTAAGGTATAGTAGTGGTTAGGTGTAGTAGTGGTAAGGTGTAGTAGTGGTAAGGTGTAGTAGTGGTTAGGTGTAGTAGTGGTAAGGTGTAGTAGTGGTTAGGTGTAGTAGTGGTAAGGTATAGTAGTGGTTAGGTGTAGTAGTGGTAAGGTGTAGTAGTGGTAAGGTGTAGTAGTGGTAAGGTGTAGTAGTGGTGTAGTAGTGGTAAGGTGTAGTAGTGGTAAGGTGTAGTAGTGGTAAGGTATAGTAGTGGTTAGGTGTAGTAGTGGTAAGGTGTAGTAGTGGTAAGGTGTAGTAGTGGTGTAGTAGTGGTAAGGTGTAGTAGTGGTAAGGTGTAGTAGTGGTAAGGTGTAGTAGTGGTAAGGTGTAGTAGTGGTTAGGTGTAGTAGTGGTAAGGTGTAGTAGTGGTAAGGTGTAGTAGTGGTAAGGTGTAGTAGTGGTTAGGTGTAGTAGTGGTAAGGTGTAGTAGTGGTAAGGTGTAGTAGTGGTAAGGTGTAGTAGTGGTTAGGTGTGGTAGTGGTTAGGTGTAGTAGTGGTAAGGTGTAGTAGTGGTAAGGTGTAGTAGTGGTAAGGTGTAGTAGTGGTAAGGTGTAGTAGTGGTTAGGTGTAGTAGTGGTAAGGTGTAGTAGTGGTAAGGTGTTGGGACAGCTTTATATACACCCTAACAGTTTGTGGGCACCGTTTGTCACCGTTATAGTGCAGTTAATGTATTGTTTAGTGTTGTGTTGTGTTGTGGCTTTGCTGGCATTTGTTGTTGTTTGCCCAACCAATATTTACATGCTAAAAATGCCTCAAAATGGGTAATAGTGAGTATTATCCATTAGTTTGCCATAAGAATATGTACATACTGTAGGTGTAGACCCTTTCCTCAGTTGAATCCCAAGGGACATTTTAGTTTCCAGCAAAATCTGTTTGGCATTTCAGACAGTCAATCGAGGTAAAACATGTTTTACATCCAACAAAGCAAGATACAAAAGATAATACAATCGAAAGAGCATGAAAAATATAAGAACCCAGTGGATAAGAGAGAGGTAGAGAGAGATAGAGAGAGAGGGGGGGTAGAGAGAGAGAGAGAGAGAGAGGTAGGGAGAGAGAGAGGGAGAGAGGTAGAGAGAGAGAGAGTGAGAGAGAGAGAGAGAGAGAGAGAGAGAGACTAACAGCCCCAGAGCTTTTTTCCTTAGACAAGCTGTTGTTTAATAGGACTTTGGCGCACGCTGGGATAAAATCATAGGCCCTAAGAGTCTGCTGGTAAAGTGTAGAAGCCGAAAATCTGGATCTTCTTCTTCATCTCAGGGAGCCATTACATTATACACCATAAGTCAGTGGAGAGCCAAACATGGCCACCCATTTCTATAACTATTTATAGTTCATTAAATATTTTGGAGTGTGTTGTTATTTACTATCATCACTGATGTGGTGAAACAGGAACATCTCCTCCCTTACCTTCCCTACCTCCCTCCCTCCTCCCCTACCTCCCTCCCTCCCTCCCTTCCTCCCTCCCTCCTCCCCTCCCCTCCCCTCCCCTCCCCTCCCCTCCCCTCCCCTCCCCTCCCCTCCCCTCCCCTCCCCTCCCCTCCCCTCCTGTAGCTATGGGGTTTAGTTTATATACTGTAGCTATGGGGATTAGTTTATATACTGTAGCTATGGGGATTCGTTTATATACTGTAGCTATGGGGATTAGTTTATGTACTGCAGCTATGGGGATTAGTTTATATACTGTAGCTATGGGGATTAGTTTATGTACTGTAGCTATGGGGATTAGTTTATATACTGTAGCTATGGGGATTAGTTTATATACTGTAGCTATGGGTATTAGTTTATATACTGCAACTATGGGGATTAGTTTATATACTGTAGCTATGGGGATTAGTTTATATACTGTAGCTATGGGGATTAGTTTATATACTGTAGCTATGGGGATTAGTTTATGTACTGCAGCTATGGGGATTAGTTTATATACTGTAGCTATGGGGATTAGTTTATGTACTGTAGCTATGGGGATTAGTTTATATACTGTAGCTATGGGGATTAGTTTATATACTGTAGCTATGGGTATTAGTTTATATACTGCAACTATGGGGATTAGTTTATATACTGTAGCTATGGGGATTAGTTTATATACTGCAGCTATTGGGATTAGTTTATGTACTGTAGCTATGGGGATTAGTTCATATACTGTAGCTATGGGGATTAGTTTACGTACTGTAGCTATGGGGATTCGTTTATATACTGTAGCTATGGGGATTAGTTTATATACTGTAGCTATGGGGATTAGTTCATATACTGTAGCTATGGGGATTAGTTTATATACTGTAGCTATGGGGATTAGTTTATATACTGTAGCTATGGGGATTAGTTTATATACTGTAGCTATGGGGATTAGTTTATATACTGCAGCTATGGGGATTAGTTTATATACTGTAGCTATGGGGATTAGTTTATATACTGTAGCTATGGGGATTAGTTTATGTACTGTAGCTATGGGGATTAGTTCATATACTGTAGCTATGGGGATTAGTTTATATACTGTAGCTATGGGGATTAGTTTATCCTCTGCTGTGACTTCTTACAGACTCAAATGAGGTTTAGGAAGTGTTGAAGGGAGGATGGAAGGAGAGGGAGGAGTGGATTGTTGGGGATTTTTGTTTAACTTGTCTGATTTAGATGTTGTGGTACTTTCCCCAATCTGTTTTACTTCATCAGTCTGACTGTTTATATCAATATAAACAGCTTGACTTTTGTACCAAAACTCACTGTGTGGTCAAGCTGCATATCTAAAGGAGCTGATCAGCAACTCCCACATCAACTCATCACACTTTCTGTAGAATTCAATGGTCAATATGATTATTTTTTATATGAATACATCATCAGACTGACATGTTTATATGTGATTAGTCAGCAGTCATTGTCGAGGAACGATTACCTCCTTCACGTGAGGTTGGGAAACATGTAACTTTCCCCTCAGCCCCTAAACAAATCCCACACTCCTTTTTATTACCACTAAAAGATTAATACGCCATTCATTCATTTTCTGTCAGCAGCTAGGCAATTCATATACAGCACATTTTCAGTTGGATAAATCAACTCCCTCATATTCGAAGCTGTAAAGAAACAGCTAGCTGATGAAAGTGGCTGTGCATGCAACTGTGCTTCAGGCAACTTAATTGTTCTACGCTGGAAAACAAGGCACTTCATCCATTAGTTTATAGAGGCCTTTCCCTGGTACCTTCCCTGGAGGCACAAGGGAATTATTGCAGGTCAACAACACTGATTTTGTCCCTGTACGATTTTCTTTTCTTTTCAACACCTATGAGCTATTTACAGTATTTCCATTTACTCAAGATAAAATGCTCTTTTAATAAACCTATTCTAATCAGAGAACATACGCATACATGCAATATCGTGTAGTCAAGTCCTCCCTTTGATATTGGCCACACCTGTGTATAGAAACTATGGTCCTCAGATCCGGAGAGCCCTAATTGGCCCCTGAGATCTTGTAGCCAATCACAGTCGATGGATGGGCGGAGGAATGCATCAGCACCCTGAGTCAGCTGATGAACCCACCCAGAGGGCAGCGGCATTTCTCAGCTACCCACTGTGCCAACCCACCAGCCACCGGGCCCCAGCCACGACTCTGGCCGTTCAGAGAGTAGATCTTTGTGATTGAAGGACTCCTGCTCCCACAGATCCATTGTAATGCCTGGAGGCAGCATAACACAGCACATCTCTGCTCCTGGCGCTGAGACTAATTCCATTTTCACTTCTACCCATAGTCTGTCTTTAACACTATTCTCTTGAGCATCTCAAAAACACGTTTATAATTCAAATCAAATCTAAGTTTATTTGTCACGTGCGCTGAATACAACAGGTGTAACCCTTACAGTGAAATGCTTACTTACAAGCCCTAACCAACAGTGCAGTTTAAACAAAAGGTAAACAAAAGATAAATAAAGAAATTAAAAACAGTAAAATGACAGTAAAAAATAACAGTAGTGAGGTTATTTACAGATGGTACCAGTACAGAGTCAATGTGAGGAGGCTATATACAGGTGGTACCAGTACAGAGTCAATGTGAGGAGGCTATATACAGGTGGTACCAGTACAGAGTCAACGTGAGGAGGCTATATTCAGGTGGTACCGGTACAGAGTCAATGTGAGGAGGCTACATACAGGTGGTACCGGTACAGAGTCAATGTGAGGAGGCTATATACAGGTACTACCGGTACAGAGTCAATGTGAGGAGGCTACATACAGGTGGTACCAGTACAGAGTCAATGTGTGGAGGCTATATACTGGTGGTACCGGTACAGAGTCAATGTGAGGAGGCTATATACAGGTGGTACTGGTACAGAGTCAATGTGTGGAGGCTATATACTGGTGGTACCGGTACAGAGTCAATGTGAGGAGGCTATATACAGGTGGTACCAGTACAGAGTCAATGTGAGGAGGCTATATACAGGTGGTACCAGTACAGAGTCAATGTGAGGAGGCTACATACAGGTGGTACCAGTACAGAGTCAATGTGAGGATTCTATATACAGGTGGTACCAGTATAGAGTCAATGTGAGGAGGCTATATACAGGTGGTACCAGTACAGAGTCAATGTGAGGAGGTTATATACAGGGGAACCGGTATAGAGTCAATGTGCGGGGGCACCGGTTAGTCGGGCTAGTTGAGCTAATATAGGGGGGGACACACGTACTTGCAGCCAGATCAGGGCTGTGAGTATGCAGCGGTCATTTTCTCTGCCTTCCTATGAGGAGGACCGGGGGTTGTTTCTGAACATGCACCCTGCTCTGATACTTTACTTATTGCTGTTACAGTGAAAAATGGGTTTGTAAAGCTGCAGTGGCAGACTCCAGCTATAGCGCTGCAGACCCCCAGAACCATTCCTGCAGCTTCTCAAAACGAGATGCAGCATTTCATGAAGAGTCGCGGAGTCTACTGTTGCCAGAGGCGTAGTGTGTGTGTGTGTGTGTGTGTGTGTGTGAACATGTTTAACTATATTTGTGGGGACCAGACGTCTAGTAAAGAGCACTAAACAAACAAACATTTGACCAACTGGGGACATTTTGTTGGTCCCCACAAGGTCAAATGCTATTTCTAGGGGTTTTAGGGTTAAGGATGGAATTAGTGTTAGGATTAGTTTTAGAGTTACTGTTAGGAGCTAGGGCTATGGTTAGGGTTAAGCCAGGGTTAGGGTTAAGGTTAGGTTTTGGGGTTAAGGTTTGGGTTAAGGTTAGGGTAAGGGTAAGGTTAAAGGGTAAGGGTATGGGTTAGTGTTAGCGTTAGGGTTAGGGAAAATAGGAGTTTTAATGGAACTGAATTGTGTGTCCCCACAAGGTTAGTTGTACAAGACTGTGTGTGTGTGTGTGTGTGTGTGTGTGTGTGTGTGTGTGTGTGTGTGTGTGTGTGTGTGTGTGTGTGTGTGTGTGTGTGTGTGTGTGTGTGTAAGCGAACAGCCTTTAGTAAAGATGGGGTCAAGCATATTGACTGCCTTATGAGTGGGAGGGGCCTGGGAAAGGGTGAGGTCAAAAGAGGCAAGGAGGGGAAAGAGAGAGTTGGAAAGAAATGAGTCGAATTCAGATGTCGGGAGGTTAAAGTCTCCCAGTATGATGAGTGGTGAACCATCATCGGAAAATTAGCTTAACAAGGTGTCAAGCTCATTGAGGAAATCTCCAAGGGCATCTGGTAGGAGACAGATGATTACAACGTTAAGTGTGAGTGGACAAGTGACAGTGACAGCATGGATTTCAAATTAAGCGATGGACAGGTGAGAGAGGGGGAAAATAAAAAAAATCTCCATTAAGGAGAAATCTGAAAATAACTAGGTAAAATACTCAAGTGTGAGAGTGGTGTGAAGCCTTCCTCTCTTTCCTTCCTCGAATAACGTCTTTGTTTTTGGTTGACAACACCGCCGTTTGACAAGACCTCACTGGAAAACTAAGGGAGATTGAAGTACTGATTGCCTAGCAGAGGTGAAGAAAAATACCCCCTCCAACAGACACACCCACCAATCATCACAAAGATATCACAAATTGACCTGAATCCAGTCCAAGTCAATGTTCCAACACTTCACAGTCACAAGTACTGAGCATTCAGCAGTTCAAAGCGATGATTAAGTAGGCTACTAGGTAGAGGGGCAGCACTTAACTAGAACTGCACTAGCCAGACTATACCAACAACAACATTTATTGAAAGACGGAAATATACTTAGGCTACTATTGCAGAGAGGTGTTGTCTTTCCAGGCTATAGATGTATGTGTGTCTCCGCCCCCATGCCTCTCAGTGCCTCTGCAGCTAATAGTCTGCGAAATTCTGTCACAAAATATCACCTCAGGTGTTCTACAGGGGAGCTTTAGTGAGATTGCACGGAAGGAAAAATGGGCGGACATAGGATCCTTTAGTGGAAGGATATTTCACCAGAAGTGCCTCATTGCTGTATTACGGCTCCCAGTCCCATGTCAGAGAGAATTAGGAGAGGAGGCAGAGGAAATGTAGACCCCGTAATGAGAACTATACTCCCTACAGCCCTCATTGCAACTGATGGCGTAGTCACACTTTGTGCTGTAATGCTGTACACATAATGCAGCCAGACCCATTATTTTGTGCTTCCATTAGGCAGCTTATTGAATAATTTGTCTTTCATGATCATCAATGCTAAAAACAAGGTGCTCTCTAAGTTATGTATGATGTGCTTAGCGCACCCCAGCATCTCAATATTTCTTTGCAATGTTGATGAGGAAGGGACATGTTTTTTTAAGGCAAAGTGGGGACACAGATTACAGTGTCTGGATGGATGGAGGATTGCTGTAGACATCAGGCAAGTCATTCCACAGGCGCTCTATGTAATGAATAGTCTATATAGAACATAAGACAGGTAGCCCTACGCTGAATCATTGACCACAAATGAGATGGACAATAGCTATTTCCTCCATCTAAGCCAATACTCTATATCAGGGGTGTCAAACTCATTCCATGGAGGGCTGAGTGTCTGCAGGTTTTTGTTATTTCCTTTCAATTTGTGTCTAATTAAGACCTAGACAACCAGGTGAGGGGAGTGCCTAACTAATCAGTGACCTTAATTTATCAATCTAGTACAATGGAGGAGTGAAAACCTGCAGGCATTCGGCCCTATGTGGAATGAGTTTGACACCTGTGCTCTATAACAGTCACACAGTGTGCAGAAACAGTTCATATGCAACTAATTTGGGTTAATAAGTCAAACACTAATCAGTAGATTAAAACCACAACTGAATTCCTAATGAGCAAAAATGATAAGGTCCTGAAATGTTTTCAAGGTTTTTTAAGGCCCGGTCTTTTACTCGCCGGCTGCAGCCCAATTCACTAATTAGTCTTTTGACCAATCAGATCAGCTATGTGTGAGAAAAAAAAATCTGATGTGATTGGTCAAAATACCAATTAGTGGGAAAAAGATCAGAATTTGTCTGCCTGTGTAAATACAGCCTTAATGCCAACAAGTTACACGATAGAGAAGTAGCCATAACAACAACAAAAAAATAATATGTTGTTCTATCAGCGTCATGTTTGCCTACATATAATATCCACATAGTGGAAACAGCTGGAAGGAAAAGAGGAGCCTATATACATTTTATGGCAGGGGCATAATCCAAATATGAAACAGAAGGCCTGGGTTCATTCAGAGGTCTGATGTGCCAAGGCAGCAATGCATTGTAAATGTCTCCCGGTTATTTGTGCATTACAGGCCAACTTTGACTGATACCATTTCCAGTTTAATTTGGAGCCGGCTGAACGCAGCCCATCAGTCATGAGTTTTTAAAGTCAACGTGTGAGAAATGACAAAGCGGTTCTTGAACATTGCTCAAACCCAAAAGGCCAGCTCATAACTGCTCTATAAAAACTCCCGCACCCCCACCCCCCCCCTCCCTCCTTCTCTCTCTCCCTGACAGACTTGAGATGGTTAGATAAACATAGGGAGAGTGCAGTGAGTTCGACTTGAAATTTAAAACAGAGAAAATCGTAAACTGAAAGGTGTAGTTCTAAAGGCCACTGAGTTAATGTAAGCATTTGTTTATCCATTTCAGCATAATACTATTTGTATTTTTGCCAGGAGCTCTGTCTACAATAAAACATGGAGGTTAAAGAGGAGAATCTACATATCATATCTACATACAAATGACGAGTTTATTTCCAAAGCGCTATATATCCACCATTTTTTTTTCCACGTTTGTGTTTTTTCATCAGAAGTTATTCCTTATGATTTTAGAAACGTGTTTTTTTTATTGTGCAAAATACTATATATACATTGTTTAGCTGGAATGGAATGTTTGTATACTGTACGTTTGACTGTGATATGTGGTCGTCTCACCTAGCTATCGTACTGTAAGTCGCTCTGGGTGAGCGCATCTGCTAAATAACTAAAATGTTAAATGTAAATGTTTTACATACAGATCTCATATTACTGTATTGAATTTTGCATTTATTTTTTACAGCTTCTAAATTTTGATGTCACAAATCTATCAATTGTACAGTTCTTTATTTGTTACATTTGACTGTGTAAAACCTACCATTACTATTTATTTATATATTTATCATTACAATGTATTTATTTATTTATCATTTAGCAACAAAAAAAAACATGATTATTTGTCTGAAATTAAACCATCAAGTGAACAAATAAATGTCTGTCATTAAACACCCCATATCATGATTTGATAGTGAAAAAACACACATATCTCTTTCATCATTTCTTTAAACAATAAAAGCGAATTTACTAACATTTCTGAAAATGGATATATAGCGTTTTGGAATTCAACTTTTCTAATACTTTTCAGAAGCCAAACTGGTCTTGGAGCTGACCAGCCATTTTAGCTTTTTGGCAACAAAAAGCCTGCGGGTATAAAGCTTCATAACTTGTTATAAACACTTGTGAGACTTTATAATGTCTTATAATAAGGCAAGTGAAAAGCCGTGGTGGCCTATTGTTCAAGTGATTCACCAAAGAAAGGATTGCTATTGTTCACAAACTGCAGTCAGGTGAAAAGCCAAGCCAATTGGGCTTCATGGTTTACAAGCCAATTGGGGCTTTATTAAGCTTCATTAATTAGTAACAACAGCATCCGAGCAGAGTAATTAATTAATCTATTTTAATCAGATTGAAACAAGATGATCCCATTATTTTGAGTGGAGTCTGGCTAGTCAAGGAAGGAAACCACATGCAGGACTTCAGTCAGTGAGAGATGAGATCCAAAAGAAAGCCTTTAATTGAGACATTGTAGAGTCTAACAAAACCTGTTTTGTAACATATCTTGAAAATGGGCGTTTAGGCCTAATGACTCTCACTTCAAATACCTTTACAAAAAGTACTGAAACTAGCTAAGTGTTCTTTCTGTGGTAAATAAAAGCTGTCCACATCAGTCTAGACCCATTGTCTTACGTCAGATCGTGTCACTTCTACGCGACACTCGTCCCTCAACCGATCTGTCTTGTAAGACGTGGAACACATATTCAAATTGTAATATTGTAATCACCGTTAAAACAATGAAAACATACTTCGTAATTTTTTATATCACTGCGCTTCCGTCGGAGTCTCCATGGAATAGGCTGAATAACTAGCTAAATTATTACAAAAATGGTGACAATGATGTAATAGGTTGCCATTGTGAGAAGAAAAAAAACAAGTAGAAGTTATCTCCTGCAAAAATGATGAGCAAGGACATCGGTCTTCAGTGCAGTAACAACTTGATCAGCTAGCTTAGCTTACTGTTGTGAACATTAGATAGCTAGTTTACTGACATACTGTAGATAGTCAGCTCTACCTTGCTTTAATGGCATAAAAAGCTTGCTGTTACACTGCTATTGTAGACATACAGCCCCACAATTAGGGTCTACAGACTGATTTCTGTTATCAGAAAAATTAGCTTAGATTAATTCAAACTGTTATGAGCCAGAAATGCGGTTCAGCAGACGATGTCACATAGGTCATATTTTCAAATGTTAGATATCACATTTGTTACGTCCCCGGTGTGTTGTGTTGCTCTGTGTCCGTATATATTTGTTTGTACTTTGTTTCAGCGCTTCAATGTGTGAGTTTGTTCCAGGCAAGATGGCCTCCAGGTCCAGTTGCAACAGCTGATTGGTGGGATTCTCCACTGTCTGGAAGACCTGACTCCGCCCACTCGTCAGTAGCTGTAGCTGGCTCACCCTTATTTAAGCCTCAGTTGTTTGAGCTGTTCTCTCTCTCTGGCTGGTTTGCTGTGGTTTGTGAGATGTGCTGCTTGTGTGTGTGAGATCTTTGAGAATTAGTGTTTAGATATTTGGAGTGTTGTTTGAGCTGTTAAATGTGATTGAGTAGAGTATTAGAATTTGTTTGTTAAGAGAGAGAGCATTGGTTTTGTGTCATTTGTAACATTATAATTTGGGCTAACTACCTTTTTCATTTGTTCCCAGGGGAAAGGGGAAAGCCATTGTGCTAGGCAAGAGGCCCATGGGCGTACACCACCCGTAGAGTTTGCTTGTCTATATACACTAGGTAAGACCTGGGCGGACCACCCTCTGTATTTTGGTTAGAGCACCAGCATTACGGTGCTAGTTTAGGTAAGATGTTGTGTTGACAGTTAAGGCAGGTTAGAGGTTTGGTTCTTTACTTTCTTTGCTTTGGTTCCGTCCAGACCCTTTTCCCTCACTTCCCGTTTTTGGATAAATAAAACCCATTGTTTTAACGGTATTGTGGCCTCTGTCACCCTTACTTGCACCCACGACCCCATACTTTCTCCCCATTCCACTGGGCTTACGTGTAGCAGGGTGTTGCGTTCCCTCCTTAGGGAGGCGTGCGTAACAACATTGTAGCCAAACTCATTTTGATCTATCCCATTACCCTTTGCGAGATCAAAAACAGACCAGTGCAGGTGGAATCAATGCATTATCTAACATAAGACAATGGTCTAGACTAAGAACTCTCTTAGGCCTACTGTATATTTGTCAGTTTTGTATGGGTTTGTGTGAGTACATCTGTGTGACAGGGTGTGTTTAGGAGTGTTCGAATTTAAACTAGATGCAAACAAACGTTTGCATAATGTTTTTTATTTTCACTGATTCCCTTAAAATGGCATTAAAACAGCATTTTCCAGCAGTTGTAGCGATTCCTCTGAATACACAAACAGGCTTTCTAAGCTTTGAAGATATGCAAATATTACATTTCTATTTTTTTTATTGGTCTCCAATCCCAGGATCTCTTCGCTCGCATGATTTTATGACACACATCTGTCCAGCATCACCTGCTAACCCCACAAAGGGAAGCAGACCTCAGCCCAGTTTCTACTCCTAAAAAAATATATTGCTCTTTTTAGGGCTCCTTTTGACCTCTCTACCATTCTGTATTTCTTAATCTCCCTTCATTTCTTTCTTTTTTCCTCCAACCCTTTAGATAATATTGGATCTAACTGGATGCATACAGTAGAGCCCCATTTGGAACACAGTTGTATTGTTCTTGAAGTGTTTTTTGGTGGGTTTTTTTTATTTGCACCCTGCATCTACGCAGGGGAAGTACTTGGGATGTCTGACTCATCCAATCCCTGTTGAAATTCAATATCTGTCTCTGTTTGAAAACGTGGAAATAAACTGATACAGTGGGCATCAAATATGAGAGATTAGAGGAAATAGGAAAAAAGGTCAAGAACGGCAGACAACACAAGAACTGCAGCTCATCCAATGCAGCCCAATCACATTTGGTTCGTTTTCCATTTTTCCACATGAATCATAGCAGGGACTGTCTCTGCATGATCGAGCCAAATTATTACAACTAAACACACAAGACTGCGGAATGATTTCAAGGTCCAGTGCAGTCATAATCGTGAGTTGCCATTCTTGATACACACACGGGAAAACTGTTGTGTGTGTGAAACACCCGGCAGCGTTGCAGTTTTTGACACAAATCAGTGTGCCTGGCACCTACTACCGTACCCCAGTTCAAAGGCACGTCTTGCCCATTCACCCTCTGCATGACACACATACACAATCCGTGTCTCAAGGCTTCAGAATCCTTCTTTAACCTGTCTTCATCCACACTGATTGAAGTGGATTTAACAAGTGACATCAATAAGGGATTATAACTTTCACCTGGATTCACCTGGTCAGTCTATGTCATGGAAAGAGAAGGTGTTCTGAATGCTTTGTATACTCGGTGTATTTCCACACTATGATGTTGGAATAATACTGTGAAGTTGTGAAAAGTATGATAATGCCCTTTTAGAGCTGTTTGAAAATACTGTTTTGGTGGGATGGAGTTTTCAAGGCAGTTAATTAGTTAATAGACCGATAAAGAGAGTTCCAAAGGTCTCTGCCAATAACAGCTAGTTTTCGGTTTTCCACTCCCAGACAGTCCTAGATAAATTCTTGCTTGAGTAATGTCTCTCTTTGCTAAGAAGATATTTGTTTCTTTTTGACCATTTTAATTCAAAACAATCACCGTAAGGTACTTAATTGTCGTTACCCAGAAATGATTTGATATTGATATAAAAACGGCTGCATTTTGCCTTTAAGTGTCTGGGCCTCTCACAGTGGCGATAGATATGATTAATTGCTTCAACAAAACCGGACAGAAATGCAAAAAAATATTAACATTGACCGCTGCCTCGTGTGGTTCTCTTTACGTAAATCTAAATACAGAAAGCTACAGGCTAGCTGTAGACTCACTGCACATTAAATGCACTATTATGGAGTGAAATAAACACGGTCTCTGTTACTATACCCACACTAGCATACTACTAAGAATGCACTCCCAATACATTGCGTCTTATTAAATAGTGTTCAGGTTTGGACGTCGGAACTGAACCACAGCATCTAATTCAACTGACCCCGTTCATATAGTGTCATAATATATTGATGTGTATTTCATGTACTGATAACTATAATGGTAATGATGTACAACAATAAATGTCCAATATCCGGAATGTCACAAGCAAAACAAGAGGAAATGGTGTCTTCTCCCTTGTACATGTTGGATGAATGCTGACATTGCTGTAAGTATTTTATGTATCAGCTGATATTGCTCTTCAGCAAATAGATGATTTTTGAAATCTCAGATTGTAACACTCAGATAATGTCATACATCATGGTTCAGCGGTAATGAAAGAATCAGGTTGTGCTTTATTGGAAATGTGGTATAGTCGCCCAAGGGAGGACAAGCTTGAGCTTGCTGTTTTTAGTACAAAAAAAAGGAGAAGTACTTAGCTAATAGAAATTCGAACAGAGGAAGATACAACACAAATATTGCTCATAGCTGCTTGCGTTCAATAACGCTTGTCATCAAACAATAATATGTTGAAACTAGTTTTGGATCCACATAAACGTCTGTAAAGTGTATGTTCCTAGTTGGCCTAGAAAATAACAAAAAAGCCAAATAATATTCTTGAAATGGTATATTTTCTTATTTGCCTCTTGACAAATGAGTATACCTAACATTAGGAATACCTTTTTGCCCTCAGAACAGCCTCAATGCGTAGGGGCATGGACTCTACAAGATGTTGAAAGAGTTCCACAGGGATGCTGGCCCATGTTGACTCCAATGCTTCCAACAGTTGTGTTAAGCTGGCTGGATGTCCTTTGTGTGGTGGACCATTCTTGATACACACAGGAAACTGTTGAGCGTGAAAAACTCAGCAGCGTTGCAGTTCTTGACACAAATCAAATCAAATTATATTTGTCACATGCGCCGAATACAACAGGTGTAGACCTTACAGTGAAATACTTACCTACAAGCCCTTAACCAACAATACAACAGGTGTAGACCTCACAGTGAAATACTTACCTACAAGCCCTTAACCAACAATACAACAGGTGTAGACCTTACAGTGAAATGCTTACTAACAAGCCCTTAACCAACAATACAACAGGTGTAGACCTTACAGTGAAATGCTTACTAACAAGCCCTTAACCAACAATACAACAGGTGTAGACCTTACAGTGAAATGCTTACTAACAAGCCCTTAACCAACAATACAACAGGTGTAGACCTTACAGAGAAATGCTTACTAACAAGCCCTTAACCAACAATACAACAGGTGTAGACCTTACAGTGAAATGCTTACTAACAAGCCCTTAACCAACAATACAACAGGTGTAGACCTTACAGTGAAATGCTTACTAACAAGCCCTTAACCAACAATACAACAGGTGTAGACCTTACAGTGAAATGCTTACTAACAAGCCCTTAACCAACAATGTTTTAAGAAAAAAATAGAAAATTAAAGTAACAAATAATTAAACAGCAGCAGTAAGACAACAATAGCGAGGCTCTATACAGGAAGTACCAGTACAGAGTCAATGTGTGGGGGCTTTATACAGGAAGTACCAGTACAGAGTCAATGTGTGGGGGCTTTATACAGGAAGTACCAGTACAGAGTCAATGTGTGGGGGCTTTATACAGGAAGTACCAGTACAGAGTCAATGTGTAGCAGCAATGTAAAAGAGGGGTCTGGTGGTCCTTTGATTAGCTGTTCAGGAGTCTTATGACTTGGGGGTAGAAGCTGTTAAGAAGCCATTTGGACCTAGACTCCAGTACCGCTTGCCATGCGGTAACAGAGAGAACAGTCTCTCTCTCTCTCTCTCTCTCTCTCTCTCTCTCTCTCTCTCTCTCTCTCTCTCTCTCTCACTCTTTCACAAACTGGTGCATCTGGCACTTACTACCACACCCTGTTCAAAGACACTTAAATATTTTGTCTTGCCCTTTCACCCTCTGAACGGCACACATGCACAATCCATGTCTCAATTGTGTAAAAATCCTTCTTTAACCCGTCTCCTCCCCTTCATCTACACTGATTGAAGTGGATTTAACAAGTGGCATCTTAGCTTTCACCTGGATTCACCTGGTCAGTCTATGTCATGGAAAGAGCATGTTATTAATGTTTTGTATACTCAGTGTATATTGGCAAATACTGTCAAATGGAAATATGGATAGGTCTACCAGAAGGCACTACAGTAAGTTAGCTCTTGACTTGAATATGTATAAAACTGTGGTTGCTATATAATTAATCTTTCAAAATAACACTTACCTGTTTAAGAAGAGCTATTGTACTGAGAGTGCTCCAACGTTTCCTAGCACAAACACATCACAAAATGTTTATGCATGACCATTTTAATTATCTGTCTCTGTCTCTGTCTCTGTCTCTGTCTCTGTCTCTGTCTCTGTCTCTCTCTCTCTCGCTCTCACAGCCTTATTCTAAAATGGCTGTGAGAGCAATCTACACACAATACCCCATAATGACAAAGCAAAAACTGTTTTTTATTTTTGCAAATGTATTAAAAATTTAAAAAACCGAAACACCTTATTTAGATAATATTCAGACCCTTTGCTATGAGACTCAAAATTGAGCTCAGGTGCATCTTGTTTGCAATGATCATCCTTGAGATGTTTCTACAACTTGATTGGAGTCCACCTCTGGTAAATTCAAGTGACTGGACATGATTTGGAAAGGCACACACCTGTCTATATAAGGTCCCACAGTTGACACTGCATGTCAGAGCAAAAAACAAGCCATGAGGTCAAAGGAATTGTCTGTGGAGATCTGAAACATGATTGTGTGGAGGCACAGATCTGGGGAAGGGTACCAAAACATTTCTGCAGCATTTAAGGTCCCCATGAACACAGTGGCCTCCTTCATTATTAAATGGAAGAAGTTTGGAACCACCAAGACTCTTCCTAGAGCTGGCTGCCCGGCCAAACTGAGCAATCGGGGGATAAGTGCTTTGGTCAGGGAGGTGACCAAGAACCCGATGGTCACTCTGACAGAGCTCCAGAGTTCCTCTGTGGAGATGGGAGAATCTTCCGAAAGGACAACCATCTCTGCCAGACAGAAGCCACTCTTCAGTAAAAGGCACATGACAGCCCACTTGGATTTTGCCAAAAGGCACCTAAAGACCCTCAGACCATGCGAAACAAGATTTTCTGGTCTGATGAAACCAAGATTGAACTCTTTGGCCTGAATGCCAAGCGTCACGTCTGGAGGAAACCTGGCACCATCCCTACGGTGAAGCATGGTGGTGGCAGCCTCATGCTGTGGGGATGTTCTTCAGCGGCAGGGACTGGGAGACTAGTCAGGATCGAGGCAACGATTAACGGAGCAAAGTACACAGAGATCCTTCATGAAAACCTGCTCCAGACCGCTCAGGACCTCAGACTGGGGCGAAGGTTAACCTTTCAACAGGACAACAACCCTAAGCACACAGCCAAGACAACTCAGGAGTGGCTTCGGGACAAGTCTCTGAATGTCCTTGAGTGGCCCAGCCAGAGCCCGTACTTTGACCCGGTCTAACATCTCTGGAGAGACCTGAAAATAGCTGTACAGTGACGCTCTCCATCCAACCTGACAGAGCTTGAGAGGATCTGCAGAGAAGAATGGGAGAAACTCCCCAAATACAGGTGTGCCAAGCTTGTAGCATCATATCCAAGAAGACTTGATGCTGTAATCGCTGCCAAAGGTGCTTCAACAAAGTACTGAGTAAAGGGTCTGAATGCTTATGTAAATATCATATTTCATATCATAATTTCTAACCTGTTTTTGCTTTGTCATTATGGGGTATTATGTGTAGATTGATGAGGTAAACAAAACGATTTAATCAATTTTAGAATAAGGCTGTAAAGTAACAATAATATCAAAATGTTACTGCCTCTCCCTCTTTATCCCTCCCTCCCTGTCTCCCCACCTCAGGAACACAGAGAGACTTTTTGGCATTCTCAATTATCCGAATCACCTCTCAATTGGGTGTCTGAGTAACAAGTCGAACATTAAGGAATTAAACCTTCCAGTTACAGCAATTAGCAGGTGCATTTATGATTTCTCAATTGGCATCCTGACCCACCTGCATATTAAAGACATGGAAATAGTCCTGATTATTATTAATGGGATGCATAGAGAGGCGTGCAGGTGGTCACACAGGCCCTGGAATACAACTGATCTGATTAGAAGATGAGAAGACGCAAGCCGCTCTTTTAGTATCTGGGAGGATCAGATGTCCTCATGGAGAGAGGAGTTAAATTATCTAATTCAATTATGTTTTTAATTGTATTAGGGCACCTTACCCATTCTGTGCTGAAGTTTATTATTGCTGTATTCTGCACCACTTGTTAGGTCTTCCATTTAATCAAACACCAAAAATTCATGGCTACATTTAAAACACAGTAGTATTTTTCTCCAAAATGTGTTTGCCCATGAGATTTATTGGTGGTTGGATTCATACGAAATTGAAACACTGATCTATTCTAGCAACCTTACAGTCTGAATTTTAATTAAACTGTCTTTAGTGAACAGTCTTGATTGCGAAGCCAAGGGCCAAACTCTTCAATATGCTTCCAATGTTTCTCTGTGAGTGAATCAGAGAATTTGGCTGTGTGATATCTGGACTGAGGAAGACACCAGAGACCAACCATGGGAGCCAAGCTGGACTGCATCTATCTGTGTAAATCATGTGTAAACATTGCTGGATTGATGCTGAGGGAAAAACCACTCAGTGCCCATCAGTATAGTCTGTGAACATGTCTCACAGAAATGTTTTTATCCATTTGTTCTTGCCCATGCACTCAAGGACACACGAGCAAAACAATCGCAACATTTTAAATAGATGGGATTATCCAAGGCGAGTTCCAAACACTCGTATACGAATATGAGTGAAGTCAAACCAAATTCACAATCTGTTCTGTAAAATGGCCACTGACTCCTCCTGCACTGACACAGGGAGTTATCGTAGCTCAGGATTGCCTGTGATTGCAGTGTTTAGTGTGGCTTACAGGTCGCTGCCCCAATCTCCCCATTCTTAGTGCATAATAGGTACTTCTCCGGGCCTGGCCTGCCCTCTGTCTGGTCTTCCATGCCTTGTGCCTGGCTTCACTCCCCAGGCTCTGAGAGTATCCAATTTCCCCTTGCTGGGAGGTACTCTTCTGCCTCAGAGGCCCACAGCCACAGCAGTGCTATTGCCTTACCCCATCTGTGAAGTGTCTTTAGGTTACATTTAATCGCCTCATGGATCTCCTACTTTTTAACCCTGCCACCCTCACCAGAATCACACGAACACATCCCACCACAGCACACCTGCTGACATGGGATACCTGAAGAGTCGTCTTGCATCAAGGAGGATGCATGCACCGGCTGCTTACCTTACGTGTCACGGCCGGGGCCATATGTGAGCGTATTTGAAGCAGAAAGGCAGCACTCAGAACTTGTACACACCTCATCAGTGGTTTCCTCAAATGGAACAATCGCATAAGAGCTATAAAGACAATAAAAAGAGACAACAGGACAGAGAGTGGGTAGTTTGGATCATCACTTAGCTGTGTCTCTGTCTGTCTGTGCCGGTAAAGGTGATAGGCCACTGGAGACAGGAGACAGCATGCTGCTCTCGGTTTCACCTCATTTTCATAATCATAAGGCATTCTGGAGCTGCAGCTGTGCCAATATTGTGCGGTGGGTCACATCAGGGGAAAACATGATTCTATTACTCTGTAAGTGTCCAGGCATAGTCTCCTTCTGGCAGACACGGGATGGGATGGGCCTCTAAAAGGGAGGCTGGAGAATTACAAAAAATTGGATCAAATGTAGAAATATGGACCCAATTCCATTTCCCTCTTCGCTCTGTCTGTACGATTCAGTATACGGCTACACAGATAACAAACGGCTGTAATAAAATACGTCACAGAAATAGAAAAAGGAGGGTCCCAGATGAAACTGGAAGTTAGATATACTGTATATTTGAAATGATTTTTAAATGTAGTCCCTAGATTATATAAAATGTATTATTTTGTGTCCCCCTCCCGCACACAACCGTTCATGGAAAGCTGCTGAAGAATTCAGACTGACTTGTCCGCTACCAAAGAGCATTCGCCCTGGTTCCACCACTCGTCCAACAGACCAGTCCTAAACCCAGAACCAAATAGAGCAGCTGTCTGCATGTGTCCTTCAACTCAGCATAACAGTGCCAGTAGTAACACCACTACATTAATATTTCATCTTGTGGTTATTCCCATTATATTCTATTCATTAGATTTGACCGATGTAAAATACAACCTGACACCACCTTTTTCACCCCCAAAACAAACCATAGTGAAAGCAAATATAAAAAATATAGCAAATACTAGGAAATATTCTACCATTTTTTTCAGTCTCCGTTTTCAGTATTTGGCTTCCTCGTGTCTATATTTCTATTACTTTGTTCTCTTCAAAATAATCAAGGACATCTAAAAAACTGTACGCCATCTCAGGTTAAATATGACTTTGGAAAATAATTTACTTGTCATGTCATCTAAAGTCACAGGCTGAGTGCTGCACTCAACCACTTATAGACAGCACACCATGCATCATTAGTGGTTGGATACACCTTGAAAGGCCTTGAATCATTTTTGTAGATCACATTTGGCACCTTAATCTCTTATCACAGCATATGGAACCGAGGAGCTAGAATTTAGTTAATAGACACATAACACCAAACACATAATATATACACACATGCTATAAACCTCTACATTAAAAAAAACCCATTAAATTCCTTATACGTTTTTTTTTGCATGGGCCGCGTCTCAATCCACCACATCCGCCCATGTCTGCCTACCGCATCTGCGATGGAAGGTGGCCGAGCTTCAGCTGTGTTTGTCAGACCATGAGACATCCTGAAAATCGGTCTTCTCACAAAAACGTCTGTTGCGTCCGAATGGTTTGGCGTTCAAACTCTACAGTGTGGAAAGAGGAGACTTTCACGAACGCAATGGGGTTTTCCCTTTTGCTTTACGACTCGTCTGAAGTCAGTAATGCTGATGTGCCAACTTCTGTCCGGAGGTAAAACACAGTAATACGCTCCATATAGCTAATCAGTAAGCTAGATACTGAGGACCATATTACACAGTGCTGGCAAGACCGTCTGCAAAGACAGATAGCACAAGAAAGATGACTGAGGTTTTTACCAGGGCTATCAATACATTGATTCATTTCAGCTGGACTGAGATGGCAGGGCACAGCTTTACAGACTCCTGGGGTGACTCAGAGAACATGTATGCAGAAATGTGGAAATCAATACAGGTTTACCACTAGCAAAAGCAGCACTATTTTAGCTACAGGAGTGAAGGCAGGCTACTAGAGCTACCAGAGTTACGATATGGCCAAGGGCGATGCCTCTCTATTCACACGTAAAATGGGACTACGGTGACACAGGTTACTTGGATGCTCCGAATGCAGAACAAACATATGTGTTTTGTCAGGCATGGTCAATGTAGAAAATGAAATTCAGTGTTAAATCCTTTCTTGGAGCCCCCTCAAGGAAAAGGATTTGAAGCAACCATCGGCAAGCAAATAGACGCTCTGATAAGGCGACTTCCGTAAATAGACAGATCGTTTCAGGAAGACTGGCACCTGTGCCACCTGGGTTAGGAGGGTACCGTCCAGTTTTGGTATAGGCCTCTGTGTTCCCCTCAGGGTGAAAAGCTTTCAGTTTGAGGCCCTGTCAGAATGGGACGTCTAGCACGTACTAAACACTCCCTGTCATTCTGAGTGAAAACTCCAAAGGACAAAGAGCGAAATAAAAATGTCAAGCTGGAGGGTCACAGAAAACATGACAGCAAATACTCTCTTTAGCACAGGGCTTCACTCTCACATGATGATTAATAAATGAGTTCTTTGACCCTTCAGAAACATTAGGATATTCCGACAGGATAACATTTTACTATCCTGCACATCATATCATGACATAGATAGATGACATTCGGTGACATGAAATCTCTGTTGAAACGCCTCAGTGTCAACGTGGTGTTCTAACGTTACCTCATTGTCCTTAAGAGGTGCATCATGGGCAACAACTTCAATCAAGGACATTTGAAAGGCCTTGTAACAACAGTTAATGCAATAACGTCTGCTGTGCGTACAGCCTTTCTCAACTAGAACGGCTATAAGACATCCTCAAAAATGTAGTCGACTGCCATACAAAAACAAATTGTTTGCTTTATCACATCATTCTGGTTTGTTTCAACCCCCTTTGCTAATAAGAGTATGACTTATCCCACTGCAGTCTGCAGGATGTCATTTTAGCTTTTATTTTCCTGAGCGCCGCCTGGCTGATAAACAGTGGTGATTTGGTGAGTGTTTGACAGTTTGCATACTTCCCTTCTGCTCAGAGGGCTCTCATCAGCTAATTTCAACATGGCAGGCAGTGGAAGCTAAACTAAGTGTTTGGGGAAATGTCATTTTTAATTAAATCCCAGGTCCTTTCAGATAAGCACTTAGGCATTAATTTCACCTAGGGCGTGAAGTTGTATAGAGCCAGAGTAGCATGACGTATGTCTATCAAGACTAATGATATGCATAAACTCTGTACACCCCATCCCTCTGGTATGACAAAGAACTCCTAATGATATGTCTGTCATGTTTCTGTAATGCTCCCACATTCTGACTGTGTATTATGCATATAGTTTGTTATGAATAGCGTACAAGCCAATAGATAAAATAGATAAACTCCCCATATGTATTTATTTAGACAGTGAAACTACAACTTTTAATTTAGCTCTATACTCCAGCATTTGGGATTTGAGATCAAATGTTTAATATGAGGCAACAGTACAGAATGTAAACTTCTACAGTGCATTCGGTAAGTATTCCCTTTTCCCACATTTGTTACGTTACATACTTCATCTAAAATGTATTATTTTTTTCAAATGCATTAAAAATAAAAAACTGAAATACTTTATTTACATAAGTATTCAGACCCTTTGAGATGATACTCGAAATTGAGCTCAGGTGCATCCTGTTTCCATTGATCATCCAAACTTGATTGGAGTCCACCTGTGGTAAATTCAATTGATTAGACATGATTTGGAAAGGCACACAGTTGACAGTGCATGTCAGAGCAAAAACCAAGCCATGAGGTCGAAGGAATTGTCCATAGAGTTCCGCGACAGGATTGTGTCGAGGCACAGACCTGGGGAAGGGTACCAAACCATTTCTGCAGCATTGAAGGTCCCCAAGAACACAGTGGCCTTCTTAAATGGAAGGAGTTTGGAACCATCAAGACTCTTCCTAGAGCTGGCCACCCGGCCAAACTGAGCTATCAGGGGAGAAGGGCCTTGGTGAGGGAGGTGACTAAGAACCCGATGGTCACTCTGACAGAGCTCCAGAGTTCATCTGTGGAGATGGTAGAACCTTACAGAAAGACAACCATCTCTGCAGCACTCCACCAATCAGGCCTTTATGGTAGAGTGGCCAGACAGAAGCCACTCCTCAGTAAAAGACACATGACAAAAGTCAGACTCTCAGATCATGAAAAACAAGATTCTGTTCTGATGAAAACAAAATTGAACTATCTGAATACTTATGTTAATGTGATATATTTCTAAAAACCTGTTTTTGCTTTGTCATTATGGGTTATTGTGTGTAGATTGATGAGGAAAAACAATTGAATCCATTTTATAATAATCCATTTTTTTTTTTTTAAAGTCAAGGGGTCTGAATACTTTCTGAATGCACTGTATTTGAGGGTATTTTCATACATATCTATTTCCCCGTTTAGAAATGAATGCACTTTATGTACAGTGCCTACAGAAATAATTCACACCCCTTGACTTCTTCCACATTTTTATGTGTTACAGCCTGAATTTAAAACAAATTACATTTAGATTGTTTTTGTCACTACACACAATACACCATTATGTCAAAGTGAAATTATGCTTTTTGATTTTATTACAAATTAATAAAAAATGAAAAAATGAAATGTCTTGAGTCAATAAGTATTCAACCCCTTTCTTATTTATTTATTTAACTAGGCAAGTCAGTTAAGAACACATTCTTATTTACAATGACGGCCTACCTACAGGGACAGCCATAGTAGTACAGCACCCCTGGAGCAAATTAGCGTTAAATGCCTTGCTCACATCGACAGGTTTTCACCTTGTCGGCTCAGGGATTCAATCCAGCAACCTTTTGGTTACTGGCCCAACGCTCTGACCACTAGCCTACCTGCCGCCCTCATGGCAAGCCTAAATAGGTTCAGGAGTAAAAATGTGCTTAACAGGTCATATAATATGTTGCATGGACTCACTTTGTGAGTAATAATAGTGTTTAACATGATTTTTTAATAACTGTACCCCACATATACAATTATCTGTAAGGTCCCTTAGTCAAGCAGCGAATTTCAGACAGATTCAACCACAAAGACCAGGGAGGTTTTCCAATGCCTCAAAAAGAAGGGCACCTACTGGTAGATTACATTTATAAAAATCCCATTGGGAATGGTGAATTAGACTTTAATTACATTTTGGATGGTGTATCGATACACCCAGTCACTACAAATGTGCAGGCATCCTTCCTAACTCAGTTGCCGTAGAGGAAGGAAACAGCTCAGGGATTTCAGCATGAGGCCACTGGTGACTTTAAAACAGTTACAGTGTTTAATGGCTGTGATAGGAGAAAACTGAAGATGGAACAACAACATTGTAGTTCACAATACTATCCTAATCCTAAAGAAGGAAACCTGTACAGGTTAAAAATATTCTAAAACACAACTGGCACTAAAGTAAAGCTGCAGAAAATGTGGCAAAGAAATAAACTGTATGTCCTGAATACAAAGTGTTATGTTTGGGGCAAAACCAATACAACAAATCACTGAGTACCGCTTTTTTTATTTTAAGCATGGTGGTGGCTGCATCATGTTATGGGTATGCTTGTCATTGGCAAGGTCTGGGGAGTTTTTAGGATAAAAATAAACGGAATAGAGCTAAGCACAGGAAAAATTCTAGAGGAAAACCTGCTTCAGTCTGCTTTCCAACAGACATTGGAAGACAAATTCACCTTTTAGCAGGGCAATAACCTTAAACACAAGGACTGGAGTTTCTTACCAAGACGACGTTGAATGTTCCTGAGTGGCCTAGTTACAGTTTTGACTTAAATCGGATTGACGTTCTATTGCAAGACTTGAAAATGTCTGTGTAGCAATGATCAACAACCAACTTGACAGAGTTTGAAGAACGCTTTAAGAATAATGTGCAAATATTGTACAATCCAGGTGTGGAAAGCTCTTAGAGAAATACTCACAGCTGAAATCCCTGCCAAAGGTGATTCTAACATGTATTGACTCAGGGGTTTAATACTTATCTAATCAAGATATATTAGTGTTTTATTTTTAATTAATTTTTTTCAAATGTTAGAATTTTTCTCCTACTTTGACATTATTTTGTGTAGATCGTTGACACAAAAATTACAATTAAATCAATTTTTATCCAATGTTATTGGTAATGGTGAGAGGTTAGCATGTTATTAGTAATGGTGAGAGGTTAGCATGTTATTGGTATTGGTAATGGTGAGAGGTTAGCATGTTATTGGTAATGGTGAGAGGTTAGCATGTTATTGGTAATGGTGAGAGGTTAGCATGTTATTGGTAATGGTGAGAGGTTAGCATGTTATTGGTAATGGTAATGGTGAGAGGTTAGCATGTTATTGGTAATGGTAATGGTGAGAGGTTAACATGTTATTGGTAATGGTGAGAGGTTAGCATGTTATTGGTAATGGTAATGGTGAGAGGTTAGCATGTTACTGGTAATGGTAATGGTGAGAGGTTAGCATGTTATTGGTAATGGTGAGAGGTTAGCATGTTATTGGTAATGGTAATGGTGAGAGGTTATCATGTTATTGGTAATGGTAATGGTGAGAGGTTAACATGTTATTGGTAATGGTGAGAGGTTAGCATGTTATTGGTAATGGTAATGGTGAGAGGTTAGCATGTTACTGGTAATGGTAATGGTGAGAGGTTAGCATGTTATTGGTAATGGTGAGAGGTTAGCATGTTATTGGTAATGGTGAGAGGTTAGCATGTTATTGGTAATGGTGAGAGGTTAGCATGTTATTGGTAATGGTAATGGTGAGAGGTCCGCATGTTATTGGTAATGGTAATGGTGAGAGGTTAGCATGTTACTGGTAATGGTAATGGTGAGAGGTTAGCATGTTATTGGTAATGGTAATGATGAGAGGTTAGCATGTTATTGGTAATGGTGAGAGGTCCGCATGTTAATGCATCCAACAAGTTTATAGAGTCCCAAGCTTGATGTAGTCATTGCATGCTAGGAATATGGGACCAAATACTACACTTTTGACTAAATGTAATACACTATAAGCGAATTTGTCCAAATACTTATGACACGTTCGAATGGGGGGACTAGATAGATACATAAAGTGCTTTCATTTCTAAGTGGTACAACAGATAAATACGTGGGGGGGGGGGGGGGGGGGGTGTATGTGAGTCAACAGAGTTATGCATTTCTTACACATCAACCAACCAAAATTGTTTGGTTGATGTGGTAGTCCTCCGACTTCTTTAGAGAGGAGCCACAACATGGATGGCTTCGGGTCCAGTGGGATTGGCCGCTAGGCTAGCCCTAGGCACTTCATACAGAATAGGATTAGATAAGGAATGTGGTAATAGCATCGCCACCTTGCCATCTTTGGTGGAATTTTCGCCTCACCTCTCCAATCCATAGGGATGGGGCCAGGTTTGACACCAACGAGGCCAAGGCACCTTTATGTCTGTTGTATTGAACACGCCGTTTGCCATCAACGGAGGAAAGTGATCATGCAATGTAGGCACAATCCATTCACATTAAATAACAAAACAAATCTCAATGGCCAAGACAAATGATGTAGACTTCTTCATGATAATCCATCAATGTAAAGCCACTATAAAAGACAAAATCGTTTCCCACTATTTCTTAAAATGCTCTCGTTTGTTATACACATAAAAATGCATGGTGCTGCATCAAACGAAACAAAAAGTTCGACTGTTTCCGCCTGATTCGGCCATTTCCGCCTGATTCGACTGTTTCCGCCTGATTCGACTGTTTCCGCCTGATTCGGCTATTTCCGCCTGATTCGGCTATTTCCGGCTGATTCGACTATTTCCGCCACGGTCTCCAGTCCCTCCATTTTGTAGTCTGTTGTTGGCAAGATAACGTTGCAGAAAACGGTGTCGTTTAGAAGGATTTTCTGGCAATGGACGGGTATGTATAATCGGCCTTCAACGAAGCGTGTGTTTTTCTTGAATGAATGCATCATGCGCGGCAAGATATCGTTGATGAAAAGCAAAGTAGCTAACCTCAGATCCTAGCTAGGTTTTGTTTTAGCTAGCTACTGTACCTTAGCATGGCTAGCTACTAGTAGCTAACTGACCCATGTCCCAAATGGGAGAGAGCGATGGCAAGTTAGCTTGGCATATTTAGCTAACGTTAGCTACGTAAACACATTCTATTTAGTTTTCGCAACTGTTTAACGTTCGTAGACTGCTAACTTACGTTAGGTATCGTTAATAAATGTGGACTGGGCAGTGTAGTATTCAGCTAACTAGCTCCGGCTAGTATTCAATGAGGGTGCGTCACTTGTCCGCTGATCATTCATTGAATCCTTTGTTGATCGGAAAGCTAGCTAGCGTTAGCTAACTATATAGAAGTAGTCAACACCGTTTACCTATTAAAAAATAATAACTTGAATTGCCATACAGGTTTATCCTTTGAATATATGGGCTAATAATCAACACGCGTATCTATGTTGTAACTAGTTAACTATGTGCTGGTGGAAAGAGAAACGTTTGGTTTTAGGTAGCCGCGGCGCTAGCCAGCTAAGTTTTACATTTTACCATGGGTAGCTAGCTGGCTAGCGTTAGCTAACGTCCTAAGCTAGCTTGCAGGCTCGTGTCTACATGAACCTAGCGTTAGCTAGTTTGGTAACTGTGCTGCACATAAAGTATCTGCTAATAACGTGAATGTTACTAGGTTTCTGGCTAGCTACCTTCTTTATCCCGTGAGTTAACTAGTTGAACTGTAGCTAACGTTGGCTAGGTAAGCCGCATGCTCTGGATTGTGGATAGATTAGGTTGAAGCTAACCATTATGTTCCCTCTCTTTTTCAGTATTGGAGATGTTGCAGTTGGTGTAAAGGTAAGCCTCAGTCCAGTGGCGCCTCTGAAGATTCCCTCTCATTGCTATCTAGGTTTGCCTCCATCCAGTTTTTAGACCCCTATATTATACTTTATGGGCAGATGCCTAACATGGGACGCATAACTAAAATGTGCAACCCTCCCATTTACAACAATCAAGACTATGTACACTGTACAGCTTTTCAAGTCTGAATCTGTGCATACCGGTATGAGCACAGAATCCTAGATGTAGCTGACACCTGTTGGGAGAGCATGTAGCATCGGGTCAACGAGATTACGCTGCCTTTTGAATGGTCATTTCGAGCTTTCGTGATATTAGAACAACAGTAATTAAATAGGAACAATTTCTGTCCATTCTGGTTGGGGAGAGAGGAGTTCTCTTTTTATAAATGCATTCTGATCCTGTGCCCTCCTAACCCCGTTTGTACAACAACCGCAGTTCCGTCTGCTACAAAACAAAGTTACCTCTTCCGCTAAAGGAAATGCTCTTAAAAACAAACAGTCCTTTGATAGTATTATTGGGCCTTGCCTCTGTGTTTTTCATCAATATTTAATGTCCAAAAGAAAGTTTGCTTTGAGAAACATACCTTACAGCTTCATTCCCAGCCCTAGTATGAGTTAGGCCTAGTTGTCACATTTTAAGTCCGACAACTTTATTACCTGGAATTTATTTGTGGACTCTGGCCCTATGGGAGTACTCCATATCTAATTTATCACATCTATAAAAAATGTTGGCGATAAAGAACATTTAGTTCAAATTCACTCGCAGACAAAAGAGAAAAAGCCTAAGACTCAGTCCTATTCTATAGTTGGGTCTGTAATGGCTCCAGGCCTCGCTGTCCCATCTGTCAGTTTTAGCTGTGCTCGGAGTGCGTCGGCCACCAACTGCAGCCCAGCGGACAGGGGACAGCTCCGAGCCTTCGGGGAGCGCTGGGGAGCTCCAGATGAAATGACATGTCTGATATCTTGAGACTCCATGAGATTAAACCGGCCGACACTAGAAAAATAAAAATGAGCGGTGACTCTTTGTGTTATGTCCCTCCTCCTCCTCCCGTTTCCTCAAACTGTCCAGAGAGAGAGATCTATTTCATTGTTGTCTTTCAGAGGCTCTGCTCACTGCAAATGGAAGGCGTCTCTTCTTGGAGAGCCATGCCTTTATTTCACATTCACTCTCTTTCTCGCTGTCTTTGTTTCCTTTCTTTGTCCAGAGAGGATCAGATGAGTTGCTGTCAAGCAGTCTCTACAACAGTGGCTCTGACATGAGCAGTATCAGTGGTAAGTTTGTGTGGCCCCCCCCCTTTTTTTTTTTTCTCCCTTTGCCAGCCTTCTCTGAATGGAATTTGCATAAATCATTTGATCGGCGTCCAACGGCATAAAAAGAAATCAAAAGATTAACGGATGTTTGAGAGTAGAACGTCTGTATTGGTGGATGTCTTCCTCGCGGTATCTGAATAACCTCATGCTCCTCTGTAGGTGGGCACCCACACGCTTGCATGTGACTGGAATAGATGTTGCGTGCTGTGCATTTCAATAGGCTATATGTCTTCAGAACATGTCTGTAATGCCTTAGAGAAAATATAGTAGCCCGCGAAAGCTACTGTATTGGATCTTTTATTCTTTTCTCTAGGTCCAAATCCATATCTTAAAATCCTCAACATATCTTGCATTCAGATCCAAAATAGAATGTTATAGCCTAATTATGTAAAGGGTTGTACAAGAGACAGAAAAACGTGAGTTCAATCGTGAAGTTTCTTTCCATCAATAGCTTTAATAGTAGTGTTGTTCATTCTGTGTGCCTCAAGTTGTTTGTGGGAAGATTGAGAGCAGAGCAGGAGACCAATTTACATTGTGACAAATGGACAATAGAAGGTGTATTTTCTTCTATCTAGATGGTACATCCAACGGGAGTGACAGTAAAAAACTGAGAGTGGAAGACAGGATGGATGCTCCTCCCTCTCGTGTGCTGCACATCAGAAAACTGCCCAACGAAACTTCAGAAACGGAGGTCATTGCCCTGGGCTTACCTTTCGGGAAGGTCACCAATATCCTGACGCTGAAGGGAAAAAACCAGGTGAGTGGGCCCAGAATAATTCAACACCTATTTTAGATTTTGTTTGCTGCTGGGTCCTGTCAAAATGTCTATTTTTCAATGAGTGGTCTGTGGGAGATGTTTGACCCTTACATTCCTTTCTTGTGCATCCTCTTTATCTGATTCCTGATGTGTCTGTTTTTGTTTCAATCCGTTGGTATTCCTTCTCAAACTTGCCACAAGGATTTGAGAACATTGTCTGAAATTGATGTTATGGTCACATTGTTGAAGGTTTCATGAAGTGAATTGCTATGTTCCTTGGTTTGTGTCCCTGTATATTGTCTTATAATACAGAAATGATTAAGTTCAGTTTAATTGAACTATAATTTCTGTATCATAAGACCCCATAAAATGCCATTGGATATATATCCTAAGAAAAAATGTCTCTTTGTCCATTGGTCCTCAGGCTTTCTTGGAGCTGGGGACCGAGGAAGCAGCAATAACCATGGTCAACTACTACTCCACGGTGACGCCCCATGTCCGTAACGTCCCCGTATTCATCCAGTACTCCAACCACAAAGAACTCAAAACTGACGCGGGAAACCAGCGGGCCCAGGCGGTCCTGCAGGCAGTATCGGCGGTCCAAGGGGGAGGTACCCCTACATCAGGTTCAGATCTGGCTCTGACAGCTGCATCCAGCCCAGTTCTCAGAATAATAATTGACAACATGTTCTACCCAGTCACCCTGGATGTGCTACAGCAGGTACCCTCACTACTTCCATCTTTTTGTGTCAGAGCAGATTTATAAATGCAATATACATTTTCTTGTGGGTATGCTCCATTTTGTACATAATTGACCACCACCTCTTCTGCCCTTATCTCGTTGCAGGAATAAGGGTGTTTTTTTGTTGTTGTGTGGTTTAATATTACTTTTGATAGACGTTTCCTGTATTTCCCGTCTGTTAGATCTTCTCAAAGTTTGGCACGGTCATGAAGATAATCACATTCACCAAGAACAATCAGTTCCAGGCCCTGCTGCAGTTCAATGACCCGTCTACCGCACAGCAAGCCAAAATTGTGAGTAGTCCTAATAACGTCAATAAATACGTAGGTCTGATATAGCGTTTTTATTAAGAACCAAAGAGTAAGAGAGACTCTGATAACCCTAGCAGACCTTTCATAGCACCTCAAGAGTTCATATTTTAGACTTTTAGTAGACACTCTTATCCAGAGCGACTTACAGTAAGTGAGTGTATACATTTTCGTACTGGTCCCCCGTGGAAATCAAACCCACAATCCTGGTGCTGCAAGCGCCATTCTCTACCAACTAGGCCACACAGGGCTGTGTAATTAACAGAGTTGTACGATTTAATTAATCGTTGGTGCATTTGTACACTTCTCACTGTTTCCGTGTGCAAATAAACCTGAAACGTGTTTCCATTCTTCCTCAGGCCCTGGATGGTCAGAACATCTACAACTCGTGCTGTACGCTCCGCATCGACTACTCCAAGCTGGTCAACCTGAACGTCAAGTACAACAACGACAAGAGCCGTGACTACACCCGGCCAGAGCTACCTGCAGGGGATGGACAGCCCGCCATGGACCCCAACATGGCTGCTGCCTTTCAAGGCAAGGACTCCAACTCTCTGCTTGGTAAGATCCCAGGTAGTTCCCTCTCTTTTCCTCTTCATGTCTTTGTCTTCTTTGGGGCTCTTGGGGTTGGGAGGTGTTGGAAGTCAACACTGGCTCTGCTTTCTATATCTCTGGTCATGTCTGTCAACGCCATCCATCTCCAATGTCCAGTAGGGTTGGGCGGTATCCAGATTTTCATACTGTTTCTGTATACGGTATTACTGGAATTGCACACAAGGGGCGCTATTTTGATTATTGATATGTTTACGCACAACTATTTAGGCAACAGGGATCTTGATCCGGGAGGGGGTTGAATGTCTCTGCTGTAACGAAGAAGCTTGATCTTGACATTTATCCACTTAGCTAGCAAGTTAGCAAACCAAATGCATAGCTGTAGACCTGAGCTGGATGTAATTTATTTGACACATCTTAGATTTCTTATAGTTTTAAGCAGTGGCGTAGCAAGCATTGGAAATCATACATGTACATTTTAGTCTCAAGCACCATTACCAACTGAGCTACACGGGACGTCTGTATTTCGAAATTCCCTGTTATACGCAGTATATCGCCCAAGCCTAATGTCCAGTGTCAGTTGGAATCACTATTGCCTGACTGGCTGTACCTGTCTGCCAGGGAATGTACATTTTGTTTTACCTCGACCCGGGGCTCTGGGTGGGTGGAGTTTGCACATTTCTGACCATTCCATTGGTCCTAAAGTGAAATCTCCACCCACACTGGGCCCAGGGTGAGCCAAATGCACCCTCAGGCTCCTGTTGGGTCTTGGTCCTGATCCCTCTAAGCCAGTAAAACGAGCTAACCGTAGCTCGCCATGCAATTCACATGTTCCACCGCAAACTGTCAAAAAACATCAGACACCGCAAGCTCCCAGCTACTATCTAATAAACACATTGACATTATCCCAGTCTACTTAGGTTTAGCCACTATTGGCTTAAAAAGCTAAAACAATATCGTGAAGCCAGTTGATGTGATAATTGTCTTGTGACAGAAATATGTATCTATAATTTGTTAACTTTGCCGTGAAATGAGCAGCAACCGTGCAGAACCATCACAAGTCGGCACGTTTCCTCACTCGCTACATACGCAGTTAAATGACCAGGTGCGCTAATAAAGGGGAATTGCACTAAATATAGATATGTTTAGTTTTCTTCCCGTCCCTAAGAAAGGTCTTCTGATGTGATTGAAGCTTTGACATGGACGCAGAACATCCAATTGTAAATTTGAGAGTGAAAAATCTAAAACCAGGAAATATAAAACATATAGAACATCATTTTGGAAAATATGAAACAGAATTTGTTGAAAAAATCTGATTTTATAGTGCCCCTCTTAGTTGTTTGTGAACCATTCTTTTACGGGGTATTTTGACAACATTGTGTTTAAAAGCTAGGAAAATGAATAAAGTAGCTCTCATGCTAGTAAAGGTTGGAAGCGCTAACCTCTGACCTCTTTCCAGGTGCCCTGAGCCCGCTGAATGCGGCGGCGGCTGCTGCTGCTGCTGCAGGGAGGGTGGCTCTGTCTGGTCACTCTGGCTCCAGCGGTGTGCTCCTGGCCTCCAACCTCAACGAAGAGGTCAGTACTGTTTGTCCTACCTACCCCGTCCAGACAAAGACCTAACACACGCTCTTGTTTCTATTTCTCTCTCTGCCTCGCTCGCTCTCTGCCTCGCTCGCTCGCTCTCTGGCTGCCTCGCTCGCTCGCTCTCTGGCTGCCTCGCTCGCTCGCTCTCTGGCTGCCTCGCTCGCTCGCTCTCTGGCTGCCTCGCTCGCTCGCTCTCTGGCTGCCTCGCTCGCTCGCTCTCTGGCTGCCTCGCTCGCTCGCTCTCTGGCTGCCTCGCTCGCTCGCTCTCTGGCTGCCTCGCTCGCTCGCTCTCTGGCTGCCTCGCTCGCTCGCTCTCTGGCTGCCTCGCTCGCTCGCTCTCTGGCTGCCTCGCTCGCTCGCTCTCTGGCTGCCTCGCTCGCTCGCTCTCTGGCTGCCTCGCTCGCTCGCTCTCTGGCTGCCTCGCTCGCTCGCTCTCTGGCTGCCTCGCTCGCTCGCTTTCTGGCTGCCTCGCTCGCTCGCTCTCTGGCTCGCTCGCTCGCTCGCTCTCTGGCTGCCTCGCTCGCTCGCTCTCTGGCTGCCTCGCTCGCTCGCTCTCTGGCTGCCTCGCTCGCTCGCTCTCTGGCTGCCTCGCTCGCTCGCTCTCTGGCTGGCTCGCTCGCTCTCTGGCTGGCTCGCTCGCTCTCTGGCTGGCTCGCTCGCTCTCTGGCTGCCTCGCTCGCTCGCTCTCTGGCTGCCTCGCTCGCTCGCTCTCTGGCTGCCTCGCTCGCTCGCTCTCTGGCTGCCTCGCTCGCTCGCTCTCTGGCTGCCTCGCTCGCTCGCTCTCTGGCTGCCTCGCTCGCTCGCTCTCTGGCTGCCTCGCTCGCTCGCTCTCTGGCTGCCTCGCTCGCTCGCTCTCTGGCTGCCTCGCTCGCTCGCTCTCTGGCTGCCTCGCTCGCTCGCTCTCTGGCTGCCTCGCTCGCTCGCTCTCTGGCTGCCTCGCTCGCTCGCTCTCTGGCTGCCTCGCTCGCTCGCTCTCTGGCTGCCTCGCTCGCTCGCTCTCTGGCTGCCTCGCTCGCTCGCTCTCTGGCTGCCTCGCTCGCTCGCTCTCTGGCTGCCTCGCTCGCTCGCTCTCTGGCTGCCTCGCTCGCTCGCTCTCTGGCTGCCTCGCTCGCTCGCTCTCTGGCTGCCTCGCTCGCTCGCTCTCTGGCTGCCTCGCTCGCTCGCTCTCTGGCTGCCTCGCTCGCTCGCTCTCTGGCTGCCTCGCTCGCTCGCTCTCTGGCTGCCTCGCTCGCTCGCTCTCTGGCTGCCTCGCTCGCTCGCTCTCTCTGCCTCGCTCGCTCGCTCTCTCTCTGCCTCGCTCGCTCTCTCTCTCTCTGCCTCGCTCGCTCTCTCTCTCTGCCTCGCTCGCTCGCTCTCTCTCTGCCTCGCTCGCTCGCTCTCTCTCTGCCTCGCTCGCTCGCTCTCTCTCTGCCTCGCTCGCTCGCTCTCTCTCTGCCTCGCTCGCTCGCTCGCTCTCTCTCTGCCTCGCTCGCTCGCTCTCTCTCTGCCTCGCTCGCTCTCTCTCTGCCTCGCTCGCTCGCTCTCTCTCTGGCTCGCTCGCTCGCTCTCTCTCTCTCTGGCTCGCTCTCTCTGGCTCGCTCTCTCTCTCTGGCTCGCTCTCTCTGGCTCGCTCTCTCTCTCTGGCTCGCTCGCTCTCTCTCTCTCTCTCTCTGGCTCGCTCGCTCTCTCTCTCTCTCTGCCTCGCTCGCTCTCTCTCTGCCTCGCTCGCTCTCTCTCTCTGCCTCGCTCGCTCTCTCTCTCTGCCTCGCTCGCTCTCTCTCTCTGCCTCGCTCGCTCTCTCTCTGCCTCGCTCGCTCTCTCTCTGGCTCGCTCTCTCTGCCTCGCTCGCTCTCTCTCTGCCTCGCTCGCTCTCTCTCTCTGCCTCGCTCGCTCTCTCTCTCTGCCTCGCTCGCTCTCTCTCTGCCTCGCTCGCTCTCTCTCTGCCTCGCTCTCTCTGCCTCGCTCGCTCTCTCTCTGCCTCGCTCGCTCTCTCTCTGCCTCGCTCGCTCTCTCTCTCTGCCTCGCTCGCTCTCTCTCTGCCTCGCTCGCTCTCTCTCTGGCTCGCTCGCTCTGCCTCGCTCGCTCTCTCTCTGCCTCGCTCGCTCTCTCTCTCTGCCTCGCTCGCTCTCTCTCTCTGCCTCGCTCGCTCTCTCTCTCTGCCTCGCTCGCTCTCTCTCTCTGCCTCGCTCGCTCTCTCTCTGCCTCGCTCGCTCTCTCTCTCTGCCTCGCTCGCTCTCTCTCTCTGCCTCGCTCGCTCTCTCTCTCTGCCTCGCTCGCTCTCTCTCTCTGCCTCGCTCGCTCTCTCTCTCTGGCTCGCTCGCTCGCTCTCTCTCTGCCTCGCTCGCTCGCTCTCTCTCTGCCTCGCTCGCTCGCTCTCTCTCTGCCTCGCTCGCTCGCTCTCTCTCTGCCTCGCTCGCTCGCTCTCTCTCTGCCTCGCTCGCTCGCTCTCTCTCTCTGCCTCGCTCGCTCGCTCTCTCTCTCTGCCTCGCTCGCTCTCTCTCTCTGCCTCGCTCGCTCGCTCTCTCTCTCTCTGCCTCGCTCGCTCGCTCTCTCTCTCTCTGCCTCGCTCGCTCGCTCTCTCTCTCTCTGCCTCGCTCGCTCGCTCTCTCTCTCTCTGCCTCGCTCGCTCGCTCTCTCTCTCTCTCTCTCTGCCTCGCTCGCTCTCTCTCTCTCTCTCTCTCTGCCTCGCTCGCTCTCTCTCTCTCTCTCTCTCTGCCTCGCTCGCTCTCTCTCTCTCTCTCTCTCTGCCTCGCTCGCTCTCTCTCTCTCTCTCTCTCTGCCTCGCTCGCTCTCTCTCTCTCTCTCTCTCTGCCTCGCTCGCTCTCTCTCTCTGCCTCGCTCGCTCTCTCTCTCTGCCTCGCTCGCTCTCTCTCTCTCTCGCTCTCTCTCTCTGCCTCGCTCGCTCTCTCTCTCTCTCGCTCTCTCTCTCTGCCTCGCTCGCTCTCTCTCTCTGCCTCGCTCGCTCTCTCTCTCTCTCTGCCTCGCTCGCTCGCTCTCTCTCTCTGCCTCGCTCGCTCGCTCTCTCTCTCTGCCTCGCTCGCTCGCTCTCTCTCTCTGCCTCGCTCGCTCTCTCTCTCTCTCTGCCTCGCTCGCTCGCTCTCTCTCTCTGCCTCGCTCGCTCGCTCTCTCTCTGCCTCGCTCGCTCGCTCTCTCTCTCTGCCTCGCTCGCTCTCTCTCTCTGCCTCGCTCGCTCGCTCTCTCTGGCTCGCTCGCTCGCTCTCTCTCTCTGGCTCGCTCGCTCGCTCTCTCTCTCTGGCTCGCTCGCTCGCTCGCTCGCTCTCTCTCTCTGGCTCGCTCGCTCGCTCTCTCTCTCTGGCTCGCTCGCTCGCTCTCTCTCTGGCTCGCTCGCTCGCTCTCTCTCTCTGGCTCGCTCGCTCGCTCTCTCTCTGGCTCGCTCGCTCTCTCTCTGGCTCGCTCGCTCGCTCTCTCTCTGGCTCGCTCGCTCTCTCCCTGGCTCGCTCTCTCTCTCTGCCTCGCTCGCTCTCTCTCTCTCTCTCTCTGGCTCGCTCGCGCTCTCTCTCTCTGGCTCGCTCGCTCGCTCTCTCTCTCTCTCTGGCTCGCTCGCTCTCTCTCCATGATGTGCAGACTGAGCCACTCTCCTCAAAGATGGAAAAAGGGGACTTGTTTTCTCTCTAAGCTTTCCTCTTTTACCATACTAAACTGAAACGTAACTCTTTCCTCTCTGCGCTCTCCTCTCCTGACTTGGTCTGCCTGTCTTGCATGAAATCTCTACGGAGAGGACCTCGTATTTCAGATAATATGCCTCTTACTTTTGCCCCCCCGACCCCCACACTCTCAACATGTATGTCTGTGGGGCCAAACATGATCGGTGAATGCCATAACTCTATCAGGTGGTTTCTTGTCTGTTGTCGCAAGATTTGAGTGCATGGTCTTTGGACTAATTTTATTAATTTCCTACATTTTAACGCACTTCAGCTGAAATCTCCTGGGCCCAGTTTTTAAAAGGTTATCCATCTGGATGTCTCCTATCGGATAGGATTAACATTTGAAATGAATGGGAACCCCTGTTCTATTCATTCTATTTCTATCTACGGAATCCTATCCGGGTGGATAACTTTGATAAACTGGGCCCAGAACCTCAAGCTGTGGCCTACTGCATGTCCTTTGTTTCTTCATTGCGAGGCTATTACTCCTATGATTATGATTTGACGTTGAATGTACCTTACCCATGTTCGTCCAGGGGTGATTATATTTGCCACAATTTATTTGCTTGTTTAGTTCTGACTAAGTACATGAACTGGCCATTCTCTGACCAAACTCCTGCATTTCCAGTTTACTGACCTATGTGTGTTTATATATATATATATATATTTTTTTTTTGTCCCCCTCCCTCACTTTGTTTTAACATTTGCATTTGCTCTCCCTCCCCCTCTCCCCCATCTATTCCCCTTGCTTCATCAATCCCTGTAACCCCACTGTTCATGATTGGCGCTTGAACAAAACCAACCCGTTCACTTGGACCAACCTAATCCCCAAATTAACTGAACCATACTCCATGACCACCTTCACCATTCTACGGGAAACCACCCTACTCCGTTATGGATGATCTGTCCGCTCCGCTCTCTACCTCCGCTCCGACTCTTCTACCTCTCTACCTGTCTTCCGCTGCTTGCTCTTCTCTCCTTCTAAAGATGGTTACGCCCCAAAGTCTGTTTACTCTCTTCGGTATGTTATCGTTAGCTCTCTACCTCTTCTTTTGTTGGTTATTTCTGTCACGAGGCATTTTATTTTGTTCATTTCCTTATACTGTATCTGTTTTGGCTTGTAGTTTTTAGGAATAGGCTCTTCTGTTACATTGGTTATCTGGCTCTGTCTCTCGTTTTTTGGCTATTGAAATTGATTCATAGTTGTTCAAATGCATGGTAAATTGATTTGGCATGCGCATTAGTTTGATTTGCTAAACATCTCACAGAGCTTGTTAACGTCTCTATTTGAGGGTGTCTCCGTCCGACCTTTACAAACACCTCTTTATTTAGTTCTGGTGAATGATCTCTAGCCTACTGTCACCATCTAGCCTCTTACTCCGTCTCAATCTTGACTATACTTTCCCGCTATCTCCAGCGCTAACTTTTTTTCCTCACTGTCTCCTCTTCCTCCTCCTCCCCTCCTCTCGTCTGCTCATGGCTTTAACACAGGGGTCTATGGGGACACCCAGAGGGTGAAGATTCTTTACAATAAGAAGGACAGTGCTCTGATCCAGATGGCTGATGCCAGTCAAGCCCAGCTAGGTAAGACGCTGTGCCTCCATTTCCCAAACTGTCAACTCGTTAAAAAAAACAATTAAGGCTTTAAAATATTTCCCTTCGTCTTATTCAGTTTCCCATGTTCTCAAGTGGCAAATAAGAATATTTGTTTTAAATACTTGTTAAATAATGTAAAATTTGGATAGGATCAACTTAATTGTCCTCGGGGGGGGGGGATTTGTCTCCGGACACATTACTGCTGGCTAAAACAAACAATACACACTTAATACGCATCAAATCTGCTTCCAGCGATGAGTCACCTGAACGGTCAAAAGATGTATGGGAAGGTCATCAGGGTGGCTCTGTCCAAGCACACCTCAGTGCAGCTGCCCAGGGATGGACTGGATGACCAGGGCCTCACCAAGGACTTCACCAACTCCCCCCTGCACCGTTTCAAGAAGCCTGGCTCCAAGAACTTTCAGAACATCTTCCCTCCCTCCACCACCCTCCACCTCTCCAACATCCCGTAAGTCTAAGTCATGGCCCCCTAGACTACACACTAAGTTTTGTGTATTGGCTCGTAATGGTTATCTTTAGGATTTGGACATAGTAAGCAAATCCTGCATCTGTGTGTGTTAGTGTAGCCCCCTAGACACTGATCCAAGGTCAGTTTTGCGCTTTCTCCCTCAACGGTAAGGTTTGGATTTGGGGAGGGTAATCTGATCCCGGATCTGTGCTAACTAAGGAAACCTATACCCGTCTTTTGTTGGAATGCTAAGTTGGCGTGTTGTTTTCGACAGAACGGATGTAACCGAAGAAGACCTGAGACTACTGTTCTCCAATGCCGGGGGCACTGTGAGTGCATTCAAGTTTTTCCAGTAAGTATTTTTGTCTTTACCGCTATAATAACGTAACTGAGCTACAGTTCTTGATTTGGTTGTGAATTAATTTCTTTAGCACTGTGGCTAGGTCCCGGGATGTTACACTTTGACTGAGCCTGTGTAACTCAAATATGTGCATGTTTGTGTGTTCTGTGGGCTGGTTGAGAGCAGAGAAGAATATAAATTCTGATGTAAATTAGCCAACGGTGTATTGCAATGTGTTCAACCATCTTGTCCTCTTCCCAGGGATCACAAAATGGCGCTGCTCCAGATGTCCACGGTGGAAGAGGCTATCCAGGGTCTGATCGACCTCCACAACTACAACATGGGGGACAACCACCACCTGAGAGTGTCCTTCTCCAAATCCTCCATCTAAACCAGCGTAACAATCCCCCGCAACATCCATCGCTTCGTATTTCCAAACCGGCTTTTGGCTGCCGTTCGTTAATCCTGTTCGTTCTTTCCGGACGACATTTTGACCTCATTGTATTTTTTTTGTTCTATTGTTTCTTTCTTAGTGTTCAGTGGTTCCGTCAGAGAACCAGAAACGAAAACTTTTTTTTTTTTTTTTTTATATATTGTTGTCCTCATGTTTTGAGGACATTTTACCTGCTTCACCAGACCCATATTCTATTTGTATGATAGGCAAACCATTTTCCCTTTCCATCTTCTTATTATTAAGAAGGGTGGATGAATGGACTTTGGCGTCTCTTTTATTATGATTAGTTACATAAGATCTGTGCCTTACCTGACAATATCAACTTTTTACATTAAAATATTTACATGAATCCCTGCAGTCAGATTTTGAGGCACATTCATTTTGATGTGTAAGATTTTGTTAAAAACATGATTTCTCTGTTCTCCTATGTGACTGTGCAGTTTGAAGTTCTGCTACCTAAAGAAGCTTCGCCTTTTCAGTTCCAGGTGTTGAATTTGTGCATGTGTTATTTTTAATTTTATTTTGTTAAGGTCACTATGGTTGTTGTGGAGTTGGGCACAATATGAGATGTGAAGTTGAATCAGTCTTTTTACAATGCTTTTTTTTTTGCGCTTGGACCACCATGCCTGAGAAGGTTTCTTGTAAACAGACAACCAACAATGCATATTTAATCCTAGTTTCCATTTTTTTTTTCAGTTTCCACAAGTCCTCCATTTACTAAAATAGTCAATGTTGCTATTCTTTATAGGTGTTTTTTTCTTTTTTTATTGAGCTGTACTTCATAACTGTCATTGTCCTACATATAACAAAAGAAATGGCATGACAATATTGACGTACAGTTCAAATGAAGTGTGTAAAAAAAATATATTTAAAAAAATCTGCTGTTGCATGCATTGGAAGAGGGTAATAGAGAATCTGTAGTGACGTCAACGTGTTGCGGTTTACTGAAGAAGGTTGGGACCAAAGTGTATGTGCCTTTTTTTTTTTTTCATCGTCAAGGAAAGGGACAATATTTTAGTGTATTTTGTATCTGAACAAATATGAAACAGGACCTGATTCAGAATTCACAACGTTAATTCCTTCTATGGTTATTTTAAGCTGATATTCATGTAGTTCCCACAATTGTTTGAAGAATCGCACAACCTCGACTTTCTAGAAAATGAGATTCTGTGTTTTCAAGAGAAGTCATGTATATTTTCTATCAGTTTCAGTAAGATTCAGTTATAGTTTGGAAGCGACACAATTAAAATTATTTTCTAACAAAGTCGGGAGATTTGGTCTAACTTGTTTTAGATTTTTTTTTCCCCCTCTATCTTCTCTCTTGTGTGTACTTTTGCTTTTACCTGTAGCATGCTCAATAAACTCTTATGTAGTGCTGTATTCACCTCTTCTCTATCTCTGTCTGAAGCTTGTTCATCTTCTCACATAACTAGGTTTCTGATATCAGGTATGTTCTGTCCCAGGGTAGAAAAGGCACCAAACCCAATGGGGTTACTAAAGCTAAAAAAAAAAAAGGCCTAATTTCAATTATCTGAACAAAATAAATTATTTTGAAGTTTAGTATAGATTTCCCCACCTTGTTAATCTTGCTTCTGAAATATTAAACCCTCCGGTTTTGAACATGTTCTGTCTCTAAGACTCACTGTTTCAAATCCATATCTGCTCTTCTCTTTCTGCTCTGTATGGGTATCTCACTAAATGCTCATAACCACTGGAATTGGCTGCATGTCCCACCAATCCAATGCCGCCATTTTATCTAGACTTTACGCTCCAACTAACATACTATGTGGGTAGACTAATGTCACTTACTACCGTCTATGGAGTAATCTGTGTATTATCACAGCATTCCATTCTGAGACCAAAGGGGGGGGAAAGCATGTCTAACATCCATTGACCAATAACTCATGTTTCTGGTCATGAAATGTTTTAATAGTCTAGTCTATGGCAGTCTGTTTATTGTCAACGTATTTCTGTGCTTGACCAGTGGCTGCTGTGCTTGCAGTGCCGTTATTGAGTCAGTTCATCGGCATGGGCTGTACAATGATGGACGCCCTGTCTGTGACTGTCTGATGAAGACGATTCACCAGCCCCGCTCTGGAGTTGATACGCTGGGCCGGTGTGATTCATCATGACCTAGTCCTAGATTGACTACCACCATACCGCTACTCCCAGTACACGCTGCTGTTATTTTACAGACTTAAATGAAAGTGCCTGTGTTGCCCATCTACCTTTATAAACAGAAAAGACATGATAAATCAGCAAGCGGATGACCCAGACCGAATCAATAGCTCGTCTAACCCCAATGCATCATGAGACATCTGTATCCACTCTCCATCACCCAGTCAACAAGATGGGAGCTGTAATATTCTTTTATTTTTTTTTCCTGAAAGGTATTTCGCTATAACATTGTTAAACACGTGTATGTGACCAATAAAATGTGATTTGAGTTTGTTGGAGTTGAAGACATCACTCTGTCCTGTGCAAGTTCCAGTTATGTCAAAATGTTTCTGTCAGTAAAGCTACATTTTTTGGTGATTTTGTAATATTTTGCTTTTAAAACAACTATTTGAAAAGTACTTTCCTGGGAATTTCATCACATTCCATTGGAATTGAAATGTCAGAATCAATCTTTGGACTATATATCTATATTTTCTCTAATTTAGCAGACACTTATCGGAAAGTATTTAGACCCCTTGACTTTTTCCACGTTTTGTTACGTTACAGCCTTATTCTAAAATAGTTTTTTTCCCTCTAATCTACACACGATACTCCATAATGACAAAGCAAAAACAAGGTTTTAGACATTTTTGCAAATTTATAACAAATAAAAAAACAGTAGGTATTCAGAGCCTTTACTCAATACTTTGTTAGAGCAGCTTTGGCAGAGATTACAGCCTCAAATCTTATTTGGTGTGATGCTAGAAGCTTGGCACACCTGTATTTGGAGAGTTTCTCCTCTTCTTCTCTGCAGATCCTTTCAAGCTCTGTCAGGTTGGATGGGGAGATTCGCTACACAGCTATTTTCAGGCCTCTCCAGAGATGTTTGATCAGGTTCAAGTCCAGGCTCTGGCTGGGCCACTCAAGGACATTGAGACTTGTCCCGAAGCCACTCCTGCGTTGTCTTGGCTGTGTGCTTAGGGTCGTTGTCCTGTTGGAAGGTGAACCTTCGCTCCAGTCTGAGGTCCTGAGCTCTCTGTTGCAGGTTTTCATCAAGGATCTCTCTGTACTTTGCTTCATTCATCTTTCCCTCAATCCTGACTAGTCTTCCAGCTCCTGCTACTGAAAACTGTTTCTTATGGTCTGGGAGTCCTTTAGGAGCATTTTGGCAAACCTCAAGAGGTCTGTCATGTGCCTTTGGATGAGGAGTGGCTTCCGTCTAGCCACTCTACCATAAAGGCCTGATTGGTGGAGTGCTGCAGAGATGCTTGTCCTTCTGGAAGGTTCTCCCATCTCCACAGAGGAACTCTAGAGCTCTGTCAGTGACCATTGGGTTCTTGGTCACCTCCCTGACCAAGGCCCTTCTCCCCCGATTGCTAGCTCTAGGAAGAGTGTTGGTGGCTCCAAATGTCTTACATTTAACAATGATGGAGGCCACTGTGTTCTTGGGGACCTTAAATGCTGCAGACATGTTTTGGTACCCTACCCCAGATCTGTGCCTCAACACAATCCTGTCTCGGAGCTCTATGTATAATTCCTTCGAACTCATGGCTTGGTTTTTGCTGTGACATGCACTGTCAACTGTGTGGGACCTTATATAGACAGGTGTGTGCCTTTCCAAATAAAGTCCAATCAATTGAATTTACCACAGGTGGACTCCAATCAAGTTGTACAAACATCTGAAGGATGATCAATGGAAACAGGATGAACCTGAGCTCAATTTCGAGTCTCATAGCAAAGGGTCTGAATACTTACAGTTGAAGTCGGAAGTTTACATACACTTAGGTTGAAGTCATTAAAACTCATTTTTCAACCACTCCACAGATATCATGTTAACAAACTATAGTTTTGGCAAGTTGATTAGGACATCTACTTTGTGCATGACACAAGTAAGTCTTCCAACAATTGTTTACAGACATATTATTTCAATTATAATTCACTATATCACAATTCCAGTGGGTCAGAAGTTTACATACACTAAGTTGACTGTTCCGTTAAATAGCTTGGAAAATTCCAGAAAATGATGTCATGGCTTTGAAGCTTCTGATAGGCTAATTGACATTATTTGAGTCAATTGGAGAGGTACTTGTGGATGTATTTCAAGGCCTACATTCAAACTCAGTGCCTCTTTGCTCGACATCATGGGAAAATCAAAAGAAATCAGTCAACAATTGTATACCTTCACAAGTCTGGTTCATCGTTGGGAGCAATTTCCAAATGCCTGAAGGTACTACGTTCATCTGTACAAACAATTGTACGCAAGTATAAACACCATGGGACCACGCAGCCATCATACCGCTCAGAAAGGAGATGCGTTCTGTCTCCTAGAGATTAATGTACTTTGGTGCGAAAAGTGCAAATCAATCCCAGAACAACAGCAAAGGACCTTGTGAAGATGCTGGAGGAAACAGGTACAAAAGTATCTATATCCACAGTAAAACGAGTCCTATATCGACATTACCTGAAAGGCCGCTCATCAAGGAAGAAGCCACTTCTCCAAAACCGCCATAAAAAAGCCAGACTACAGTTTGTAACTGCACATGGGGACAAATATCTTAAAAAATGTCCTCTGGTCTGATTAAACAAAAATAGAACTGTTTGGCCATAATGACCATTGTTATTTTTGGAGGGAAAAGGGGGGAGGCTTGCAAGCCGAAGAACACCGTGGCAGCATCATGTTGTGGGGGCTGCTTTGCTGCAGGAGGGACTGGTGCACTTCACAAAATAGATGGCATCATGAGGAAGGAAAATTATGTGGATATATGGAAGCAAGATCTCAAGACATCAGTCAGGAAGTTAAAGCTTGGTCGCAAATGGATCTTCCAAATGGACAAGGACCCCAAGCACACTTCCAAAGTTGTGGCAAAATGGCTTAAGGACAACAAAGTCAAGGTATTGGAGTGGCCATCACAAAGCCCTGACCTCAATCCTATAGAAGATTTGTGGGCAGAACTGAAAAAGTGTGTGCGAGCAAGGAGGCCTACAAACCTGACTTAGTTACACCAGTTCTGTCAGGAGGAATGGGCCAGAATTCACCCAACTTAATGTGGGAAGCTTGTGGAAGGCTACCCGAAACATTTGACCCAAGTTAAACAATTTAAAGGCAATGCTACCAAATACTAATTGAGTGTATGTAAACATCTGACCGACTGGGAATGTGATGAAAGAAATAAAAGCTGAAATAAATAATTCTCTCTACTATTATTCTGACATTTCAAGCTCTTAAAATAAAGTGGTGATCCTAACTGACATAAGACAGGGAATTTTTACTAAGATTAAATGTCAGGAATTGTGAAAAACTGAGTTTAAATGTATTTGGCTATGGTATGTAAACTTACGACTTCAACTGTATGTAAATAAGGTATTTTGGCTGAAGTAATGCAAAGCTATACTGCAACCATTTAGTAATCCAAAGGTTGGGTGTTCAAGTCGCGCCAGGTACAATTGTAGCATTTTAGCTAACCTTAACCTACTTCTCCTAACCTTTGTTGTTAGTTCTCCTAAACTTTAAGTAAATTATCCTAACTTTTGTTGTTAGTTCTCTTTACATTTTAGTAAATTCTCCTAACATTATTTAATCATGGTAAATTTCAACACAGACAAACCTTGTATAAAATATGTTGAATTTGTACCTTTAAAACAACGTCAGATATTCAATGTTACAGTGCCTTCAGAAAGTATTCACAACCTTTGACCTTTTTGCAGCCTCAATTTAAAATGGAATACATTTTAGATTTTTGGGTCACTGGCCTACAAACAATAACCCCATTATGTCAAAGTGGAATTATGTTTTTTAGAAATGGTTACAAATTAATTCAAAATGAAAAAATGTAATGTTGTGAGTCAGTAAGTATTCAACCCCTTTGTTATGGCAACACTAAATACATTCAAGAGTAGAAATTTGCTTAGCAAGTCACATAATAAGTTGCATAGTGTTCAACATACATTTGTTTATTACTACCCCATCTCTGTACCCCACATATAATTATCTGTAAGGTCCCTCAGTTAAACAGTGAATTTCAAACACAGATTCAACCAAAGACCAGAGAGGTTTTTAATGTTTTTTTTTATTTAACCTTTATTTAACCAGGAAGGGCTCATTGAGATTTGAAATCTCTTTTTCAAGAGCGTCCTGGCCAAGATGGGCAGCACCGAGTCATTACACAACTACAGACAGACAACATGAAAAACTACCAGTAATCTAGTCAAAACCACAGGAGTATAACAACATCACAGCAAATTATAAACATTGACAGGCCAAGGAATCAGCCTCAAAATCCTTCAGCAATGATTGAAAAACACCAATCGGGACAAGTTCTTCCAGTTTAAAATGATGTTGTACGGCGTTCCAAGCCGATGGCACAGAGTACATAAAAGCCCTTTTACCAAATTCAGTTTAGACATTTGGAACAGTTAGCCGGATAAAGTCCTGTGAACGAAGGCGGTACGCACCACATTTCTGAAGAATAAAAATGCCCAGATAAAATGGTAGTACACCCAAAATAGCTTTGTAAATAAAAGTATACCAGTGACTGAGCCTACGAGTGACTAGAGAAGGCCAGCCAACCCTTGTATATAATGTGCAATGGTGCGTAAGGGTTTTGCAGTTTAAAATAAATCTCAATGCTCCATGATAAAGGGTATCATTCATATATAAAATATCACCATAGTCTAGTATAGGCATAAATGTAGCTGATACTAGCCTCCTTCTGGCTTCACTACCTCAAGCTGAACCTCAGCAAGATGGAGCTGCTCTTCCGGTGAAGGACTGCCCGCTCCATGATCTCGCCATCACGGTTGACAACTCCACTGTGTCCTCTTCCCAGAGTGCAAAGAACCTTAGTGTGACCCTGGACAACACCCTATCATTCTCTGCTAACATCAAAGCAGTGACCTGATCCTGCAGGTTCATACTCTACAACATTCGCAGAGTACGACCCTACCTTACACAGAAAGCGGCACAGGTCCTAATCCAGGAACTTGTCATCTCCCGTCTGGATTACTGCAACTCGCTGTTGGCTGGGATCCCTGCCTGCGCCATTAAACACCTACAACTTATCCAGAACGCAGCAGCCCGTCTGGTGTTCAACCTTCCCAAGTTCTCTCATGTCACCCCACTCCTCCGCACACTCCACTGGCTTCCAGTTGAAGCTTGCATCTACTACAAAACCATGGTGTTTGCCTACGGAGCTGTGAGGGGGAACGGCACCTCCTTACCTCCAGGCTCTGATCAGACCCTACACCCAAACGAGGATACTAAGTTCATCCACCTCTGGCCTGCTAGTCCCCTACCTCTACGGAAGGACAGTTCGGGCTCATCCCAGTCAAAGCTATTTGTTGCTTTGGCACCCAACGCCAGGACAGCGGAGTCACTGACCACCTTCCGGAGACACTTAAACATTTACTAACACTTGTCTTTTGTCTAAACTAACACCTGACTTATTCCCCTGATAGCACTGACTTTCCTCACAGCTGCTTGTTTAAAGAAATGTACTTACTGTGATCTAGATGTGGTTTTCCCACTGACTATCCTAAGTTGAATGCACCAATTTGTAAGTCGCTTTGGATAAGAGCGTCTGCTAAATGACTGAAATGTCAATGTAAAAGAAAAACAAGCTCACAGGTGCACAACACAACAACATCAGCGAAGCAAACAAAAGATGAAAACACAACACAACAACATTAACAAAAGTGAAACATTTATAAAAACGCTGCAACACCAGAACATTAGTTCACACAACACAACAGAATTTGCAGAAACGCTGCATTTCAAGTTCCAGATCACTAGGTTCAGTGCAAAGTGGAATTAGTTGGGTTTCCATCAAAAAATACAAGATAAACACAAACAAGTTGTTGGCAGCCGGTCAATTTTAAATCATCCCATTAATTAATTAAATTCCCCAATGTAAGTTTGTTTTATTATATTTTAATAATAATCATAATTATAATAAACTATTTGAGAAAACGCACGCTGTCTCTTAGTTTCAGCTATGTTTTACTGCGTTGATATCTTCGATAGCAAACTTACAAGACAGGTACAGTACATTAGAGTTAGCTAGTAGATAACAATTATAGTACAGTAGTCAGTATATTTTGACATTATGAATGTAGCGACATTTATTTAAATGCAATTCTATACGTTATCTAAATTGTTCATGGCAGAGGTCAACTATCTTGGAGAAGTCATTATTTTGCAAACACGATTTATGTTTTCAATGTTATGGTGCATGAAGTACGGTCTCACAGTGAGAAGGCAAGACGTCATGCTTATGCTTGCAGAGGTTGATCCATCAGGTGTTGAACAACGCTCAAGACGAAGATTTGTGAGAAGAGTTTATCATTCCCTGGGACCAAACCATGTTTGGCACATAAATGGATACGACAAATTAAAACCATATGGTTTGGCAATTAGTGGCTGTGTTGACAGTTACTCTCGTGAAGTGATGTGGTTGATGTGTGGAGCAAGCAACAACGATCCAGAGATCATAGCTCAACATTATCTGCATTGTGTCATTGAATTTGGAGTCATACAAATGCTTCTTCGCACTGACTGTGGCACTGAAAATGGGACAATGGCGGGAATCCACTGTGTCTCGGATCAACTCACAATGATGATTTTGCAGTGGCTGCAAGTCATATCTATGGCTCCTCAACCCCAACCTCGACGAATTGAAAGCTGGTGGTCATACTTCAGAAAACAAAGGTATTGTCACAACCATTTATACAGATTTCAATATGAGTATTATTTTTGGTCATGTACTGTACTGTCAGTGCTGCCTGTTGTTAGAGGTGCTTTACCCAGATCTACAGCTCTGGAAAAAATTAAGAGACCACTGCAAATTGTTCTTCAATCAGCATCTCTACATCTCTACATCTCTCAACAGACACTTTCCATTCCAGTGTCTGTTGAATTCCAACACAGGCACACCTCATTCTACTGAATGAGGTACTGATTAGGTGATCACCTGAACCAAATCTTATTTAATGAGAAAAAAAAAGTATCACTATCCTCTTGCAATAGGACCAGCTGGATGGCAAACACAGTACTAGTAGTACCTCAAAAGTAATTGGAATCAAAAATAACTATTGGCCATGCCAAAAGAGTTGAAAAGCAAAGTTTTGAGTGAGTAAAACAAGGGTTAAATTCTGGCTTTACTGGCAGAGGGATACAGTGAGCATCAGGTTGCTTCCATCCTTAAAATTTCAAAGACTGTGGTTCATAAGAACAAGGTCAAGCAGCAGACATTGGGGACAACAAAGCTACAGACCGGCAGAGGGCGAAAACGACTCTCCACTGACCGGGATGACCGTCAACTCATTCGAATGTCACTCAACAACCATAGGATGACATCAAGTGACCTACAAAAAGAATGTCAAACGGCAGCTGGGGTAAAGTGCAGAGCGAGGACGGTTCAAAACAAGCTCCTAGGGGCAGGGCTGAAGTCATGCTGGGGTAAAGTGCACAGCGAGGACGGTTCAAAACAGGCTCTTAGGGGCTGAAGTAATGCAAAGCTAGAAAAAAGCGCTTCTTCAATGAGAAGCAAAGAAGAGCAAGGCTGAGGTTTGCAACAGACCATAAGGATTGGACCGTAGAGGACTGGAGTAAGGTCATCTTCTCTGAGGAGTCCAATTTTCAGCTTTGCCCAACACCTGGTCGTCGACAAAGACCTGGAGAAGCCTACAAGCCAAAGTGTCTCGCACCCACTCTGAAATTTGGTGATGAACTGCAGGTGCTTCAGCAAGGCTGGAATCAGGCAGATTTGTCTTTGTGAAGGACGCATAAATCAAGCCACGTACAAGGTTGTCCTAGAAGAAAACTTGCTTCCTTCTGCTCTGACAATGTTCCCCAACTCTGAGGATAGTTTTTTCCAGCAGGACAATGCTCCATGCCACACAGCCAGGTCAATCAAGGTGTGAATGGATGACCACCAGATCAAGACCCTGTCATGGCCAGCCCAATCTCCAGACCTGAACCACCATTGAAAACCTCTGGAATGTGATCAAGAGGAAGATGGATGGTCACAAGCCATCAAACAAAGCTGAGCTGCTTGAATTTTGGGGCCAGGAGTGGCATAAAGTCACCCAAAATCAATGTGAAAGACTGGTGGAGAGCATGCCGCGACGCATGAAAGCTGTGATTGAAAATCAGGGTTATTCCACCAAATATTGATTTCTGAACTCTTCCCAAGTTAAAACATTAGTATTGTGTTGTTTAAAAATGAATATGAACTTATTTTCTTTGCATTATTCGAGGTCTGACAACACTGCATATTTTGACCAGTTGTAATTTTCTGCAAATAAATGCTCTAAATTACAGTATTTTTATTTGGGAGAAATGTTGTCAGTTCATAGAATAAAACAAAAATGTTCATTTTACCCAAACACATACCTATAAATAGTAAAACCAGAGAAACTGATAATTTTGCAGTGGTCTCTTAATTATTTCCAGAGCTGTATAAGTGAAATACTCTTCCACTTGATATTGAAAAAACAATTTTACTTAGTACAAAATGTGTAATATGGGTGTTTATCTGTTGTTGATTATTTATGTAGCTCTCAGTTCTGGATGGATCTCTTGAATGACTTGAGGGAGAGACAGCTGTTCAATGGCAGTCATGAACATATATGCTTAGTGCGGTTTGTGTTCTTGGGTGTGCTACAGAGGAACACCTACACCATTCAACTGGTTACGCAGTCTCATCATTCTGGTAAACCAGACGTAATGTACACCCTGCCACACAGGTTTGTTTACACTAACCTAAATTATTTGGATTGGTTTTTAATTTTGTCATGGAATTATTTAAAAGCTAATACACTGTGCAAAGTCTCTTAATTGGAAGAGGAATTCCTACATGGCCTTTTATTGACTGGCTGATGTTACAGAAAGAGATGGAGAAAGTAAATGATGCAGCATTGAATTAGTTAATTTAATAGAAAATTCTACTCTATGCATGTAGTCCTGTTAACTTGTGTAGAGAATAGGTTGTAACTGATGCTATGACTGAACAGGCACAACAAAACAGCAACAAAACAGCAACAGAGCTACAGCTTAGTTCACCATAAGTAAATGTGGTAACATTTTACAGCACATTGCACCAGATTACATTTACTTAGGTCTCAGTTTACAGTTTAAAGACACAAACCAAAGCATCATTTTGTTGCCTGAAAAGGTTACAAGGGGATTAACGGCAAACACCTGAAATGTATCAGTTCATAAATCGTTTGAAATAGGGTCGAGCTAGCGCCAGCGCTACGTCACAGGATTACGTTGCTCTCCCTCCACTAATGCGAATTGATAGAACTTTAAAATAGTGATTATCTACGTGAAAAAAGTATGTTCTGTTACAGCGTAAAAACACAGAAGTGGGGAACCCCAATCGATTTTGGTACATGCCGTACACATTTGTGATGAATGTCAATCGCTGGTTTTAAAGTTGACATTTTCTTACATTTCCTCCAAAGGCTCGTTGGCTTGTGCAGAAAGTCCACAAGAAGTCATCTTTGGAGATGTTTTTAAGGGTCAACATCAAATCCCGCGACTGACATTTATCTCAAATGTAAACGGCAGGTACCACAATCAACTACGTTTTTCACGTAGATAACTCATTTCACAAAGTTCTATGAAATCGTATTAATGTAATCCAGTGACAAGACACTCGCACTACCTTGACCCTGCTCTCTCTCATCTTTAACATTAATCTTAACAATTTCTCATATTTTACTCCTAGGTTAAATGCAAGAGACAGGCAGATTCGGGCCAGTTTTGTTGTTCAGTCCATGCAGATATGACCAACTGCAGGAATACTTTGAAGAACCACAAAGACAAAGCGGTTTGACGTCATCTCTGAACTGGGAATCTAAAAATAAATAATAATGTTTTCCTCAACCTGTCTTTTAAAGCCCTGAACTTCCTGCTTCAAACAGAGGCAAATCAAACATTTAAGGAAATACATAAATTACTCACATAGACCTGACTACTAATCCTGCCATGCTCACTAACCCAGGCGATAGTCAAAATGTATGAGTAAATAAAAACTAAACTAACAAATTATCATATCCTACAACAACCTCCCCATTTACCTGCACTGATGCTAGGCTGACTTTCATCTGGCACTTTGGTTGCTTTGTCTTTCAGGAAGTTTATGTTTCTACCACATGAACTGCAAAAGGCAGGGCAGTTCTCCAAGGTGGACCCACAGAATGGACAATACATCTTGGTCTGTCATACAACCAATGCAATGACATTAGCTTACTAGATATTGTATAACTAGAGCCCAGTAATGCGTTGGAAGTTCATTTTTAGATGGGATATTGGAAAGACATTCTGCTCTTCAAATCTAAATAGCTCTTTTAAGAAGTGTTCAATAATCCAATATTAGTCTCATTGTGCTAAAAAAAACTGTATGTACGATCCTTATTTACCCATGTTCTAACCAAACTGAAAAATTCAGAGCCAAGGAGAATAAACTGCTGTGTACCGGAGCGGAGAATAGAGAAGAAAAATACCTCAGAGTTGGTGCTCGGCGTGTTTAAATTGTATGAAAAATGCAAACCTTTTACTTCCAACTTGAATAGCTCCTACAATAAGTGTGCCGTCACTACTAAAAGTATATAACCATATAAAAATATAAAGCTTGGTTAACACACGTGCAATTTAGGACTTTGCAAGATCGTACACTTTAAAAAAAAAATCTATGTTAATTAGACTAATATTGAATGAATTAAGAACTATTGAGATTTGAATAGCCGCATGTGTGTCCAATGTGCCTTGTGAAACTACAGTAATTTCACCGCAGGCCTTTCCAAGGTGGTTTCAGACATACTGAAATAAAAGCTTTAATAAAAGATTTGAACAATATAACTGCTTGGCTAAATTATGTTCAGTTTGAATAAATATGAACTATTCTTAAGGCGCCATTAAACTAGCTAGCTAGTTTGTTAGCGAACTAATTTAGCTACTCAAGTGTTGGGCTTTGATTAATTAATGCCAGCACTAGTTTATTTGCACAGGTTTTAATCTGAAGGGAACAATCAAGCATCTATTTATTAATCACTTACAATACATTGCGAAACAAAACAGAAAATCAAAGTTAGGTTAATACATTTAGCTTAATAACTCTTCATGTCGTAGTGCAGCTGATAATCGTGGTTCCGTTGCATCAATTAACTTCATTTGATATTTCAACCACAGGTAAAAACGCCAAAAATCCCCCTAGTGGTCTGGAACACTTCTATTGTGTGCATCTTGAAATGCAGCATTTCTGCAAATGCTGTTGTGTTTTGGGCTGATGCAGTTGTGTTGTCACTCAATGTTGTGGTGTTGTAAGTAGTTGATTGTTTTCTGAAATGCAGTGTTTTTATAAATGTTTCATTTTTGTTAATGTTTTTGTGTTGTGTGTTAATGTCGTTGTGTTTTCAACTTTTGTTTGCTTCTCTAATGTTGCTGTGTTGTGCACCCGGTAGCCACCGTACCTCATTCCTAAAATAAAATCCCAACTTCAGCTTCAATGTTTTGGGTAAGTAAGTTGCTGAATATGCAATTTAAAAGAGTGCCTCGCAAAGAAGGGCACCTATTGGTAGAATAAATTGCTTTGAGCATGGTGAAGTTATTAATTACACTTTGAATGGTATCAATACACCCAGTCACTACAAAGATAGAGTCCTCCTTCCTAACTCCTAAAAAACATTTACTGAGTTTAATGGCTGTGACAGAAAACTGAGGATGGATCAACAACATTGTAGTTACTCCACAATACTAACCTAACTGACAGAGTGAAAATAAGGAAACCTGTACAGAATTAAAATATTATATTTGCAACAAGGCACTAAATTAATTCTGCAAAAAATGTGGCAAAGAAATTCACTTTTTGCAACATTACTGAGTAAAAATGTGGCAAAGCAATCCAATGCAACACATCACTGAGTACCACTCTCCATATTTTCAAGCATAGTGGTGGCTGCATCATGTTATGGGTATGCTTGTAATCGTTAAGGACTGGGAATGGAGCTAAACACAGGCAAAATCCTACAGGGAAACCTGGTTCAGTCTGCTTTCCACCAGACACTGGGAGATGAATTCACCTTTCAGCAGGTCAATAACCTAAAACACAAGGCGAAATCTACACTGGAGTTACTTACCAAGAAGACAGTGAATGTTCCTGAGTGTCCGAGTTACTCAGTGGTGTGAATACTTATGTATATGAGATATTTCTGCATTTCATTTTCAATACATTTTGCAAAAAAAGTAATAAACAGGTTTTCCCTTTGTCATCATGGGGTATTGTGTGTAGATGGGTGAGAACAAATACATATTTAATAAATGTTGAATTCAGGCTGTAACACAACCAAATGTGGAATACGTCAAGGGGTATGAAAACTTTCTGAAGTTACTATCAGAAACAAAAACCATTAGGCTGGGCAGCAACTCCTGGAGAATTGATCCAAAGTATCTACAGCTACCCTTTGGTCTCCCATCCAGGGTTTTAACCCAGCTCTTGTTAGCTATGGTATTTATCAACAAACTATCGTGAGAGTGATTGTTCAGAGATCTCCACTAAAAAACTAAATAGATTCCCTGTTGCTATTGAAATTGTTCCAAAGGGTAGGTTTAATAGAGGAAATGAAATGTGGCCATACGTTATCACGCATATATCCCCAATGATGCTATTTAGGCCTACATAGCATTTGCAAAGTCATCAACAGCTATTGTTTCAATTCAACCCAGAATTCAACCCATAAAATATACAGTACAATAGGCCTAGGCTTTCAAGCTCTGGTTGATTTCAAATGTAATGATATTTAGTCAACTCAACCAAATATCAACATTTGAAGGATATGTATTTTCTGCTTGGATAGTTCCATCTGTGCCAGTGAATTAGTCTGTCTTTAATTCCAGTTTGTCTACAAATGAATTATTTATATGTTGGATTCGCATCTCCATCTCTACCAAATATAAGTAAAACACTAGGAGTAAATTAAATCAAACTTTATTTAATATTATAATTGCAAGATGTTTGGTTTAGATGCAGACATGAATCCAACATATCAATTATTCATTTGTAGACAAAACATAAAATAATCAGTGGCACAGATTGAACTATCCAAGCAGAAGATAAATCACCAATAATATGTTGGATTTACGTCTCCAACTCAACCAAAAATACAAGTTAAAGAATGGGTTTAAGCCAGTGGCTCAGATGGAATTATCCAAGCAGTAGATACATTTCCATTAAATGTTGATATTTGGTTGTGTTGTCAACCAAATACAATTCAATATAGATTTTGTAATACAGTAAATAGCCTAAAGTTAAGGCTGTCTTACAAACTAATGTAACATTCATCCATGGCCACATTTTGAGGCTACTGTAACTATAAATGTATTCTTATGTAATCATATAAAGCTTGCATTTGTTCAAGCATAGGTCATCGCAGGTCTGTGGAGATCTGATCAGAATCTCAAACTCTATTGATCAATTGCGCTATGCACTTTTAATGTTATCTCAACTGCAATCCAGGTAATTTGGTTCTGCTATGAATCACAGTGAATCCCATTTGAACTTTGCTGTGCTTTTAAATGGTTGAAAACACAATGATAGCACATTGGAAATTCAACAAACGTTTGGCTGTCTTTTTGAGTGGATGAATTTAGGTTGTAAACTCATTGATCAACATCTCAACCAAATATTACTCAATCGCCCACGGTGAACTGATGAGGTGTGCCTAGTAGGTTTTCATTTTTTATGAAGAATAACCTCTCATTTAATTTATTAGCTGCATTTAAAGGCATTGAAACAATTGTTGGAGGGTGAAAAGAATAGCTGTTTCTGAAGTCATTCAATAACTTATTTAGTTCAGACTGTTATTCAGTGGATAATCACAAACATATTTTTCACACTGGAGGCCTGTTCAGTTCAGAGCTCAGAGACAGTTCTTAGCAGTAGAAGTGCACTTCTCATCTGTACTCGGCTCTGGATAATGTACTTAGGCCCTCTAGCAGTCAGTCAGTCAGTCAGTCAGTCAGTCAGTCACTCAGTCAGTCACTCAGTCAGCACCAACTCCAGTCTCCAGCTCAGTCAGCCATTCCATGCCGCTGTGCTCCACTCATCTCCTCTCATTCCCTTGTATAGAGACACAGTGGCTAGCCTGCTGTTTTGATATTGTATTCTATTTACTAAGTTCACTACCTGGTCATCAGAGCATGGTGAGGACCGTAACTAGTGGTAGTTCACTACCTGGTCATCAGAGCATGGTGAGGACCGTAACTAGTGGTAGTTCACTACCTGGTCATCAGAGCATGTGTGTGTGTGTGTGTGTGTGTGTGTGTGTGTGTGTGTGTGTGTGTGTGTGTGTGTGTGTGTGTGTGTGTGTGTGTGTGTGTGTGTGTGTGTGTGTGTGTGTGTGTGTGTGTGTGTGTGTGTGTGTGTGTGTGTGTGTGTGTGTGTGTGTGTGTGTGTGTATGTGTTGAACTATTCTTGTGATGACCAGAAATCCCCACAACAATAGTAAACAAACATCAATTTGACCAACTGGGGCCATTTTGTTGAATTAGTGTTAGGGTTAGAACTAGGTTTGGGGTTATGGGTTAGGTTTAAGGTTAGGTGCTAGGGTTAGGTCTAGGGTTAAGGTTAGGGTTATAACTAGATAGATAGATAGATAGATAGATAGATAGATAGATAGATAGATAGATAGATAGATAGATAGATAGATAGATAGATAGATAGATAGATAGATAGATAGATAGATAGATAGATAGATAGATAGATAGATAGATAGATAGATAGATTTCCCCCCCGGGGGGGAAATTTCATTCAGGTTTAGGGTTATGGGTTAGGTTTAGGGTTAGGTGCTAGGGTTAGGTCTAGGGTTAAGGTTAGGGTTAGGGCTAGGTTTAGGGTTATGGGTTAGGTTTAGGGTTAGGTGCTAGGGTTAGGTCTAGGGTTAAGGTTAGGGTTAGGGCTAGGTTTAGGGTTATGGGTTAGGTTTAGGGTTAGGTGCTAGGGTTAGGTCTAGGGTTAAAGTTAGGGTTATGGGTTAGGTTTAGGGTTAGGTGCTAGGGTTAGGTCTAGGGTTAGGGCTAGGTTTAGGGTTAGGGATTAGGGAAAATAGGATTTTGAATTGGACTGAATTGTGTGTCCCCACAAGGTTAGGTGTACAAGACCGTGTGCGTGTGTGTGTGTGCGTGTCCCTATCCATCACACAGGCTTCATAATCTTCACGTGTCAGCCTCTCTTGGCCCCGAGGTAACGTTACTGTGACATCTAATTCAGCTGGCCCGGCTGATAATGACTATTGATTTGGATTGTGTTCCTGTTTGAGAGAGAGAAAGGGACATGAAGGGACTGTGTATTTTACTGCTTGGTCTGCTCACAAACAAACAACCTACCCTCCCCCGACACAATCACCACCGCCATCCACCCCCCCCCTTTCCCTCACTTGGTCCAGCCCAGTGGAAGTGCATGTTGTAGGATCGGCATGGTGATTGCTGTCACCAATGCCCAGGGCGGGGTGGGGTGGGGGGGGGAGGGGGGTGGAGGGGTGGTTTGGGGGGGGGGCGTTCATGGGTCTGTGTTGTTCTATGTTGTGTGCTTGATTACCTAGTGCCTGGAGCAAGACTAGCTACCATAAACACAGTGGGTGGATCCGCCTGACTCCTCACCAACTGACATTAGAACACTCATGCAGTTTTACGCAAAGAAAATAATGTACAGTATAATACTTTATACTCAATATTATGACTGAATGAAGAGAATATTAAATAGAAAGTATGAACATTTCTTTGTAGATTATAGTCTTATATACATTCAATCGATATCTCACTGTACCTTAATACTACAAAAGAAAACGATCAACTCACATAACACCACCACAATATCATCTTTACATGTTGAATCACTATGGTTACAGATGGGAGAACATAACATAGTTTGTTTCTTCAGCCTTAAGCTCCCAGCGATATCTTTCACAGGGAATAACCCCCATTCTGAGGTATAGTTTTATTACATGGTAATTTGAGGCATGGTTCGTTCATCTCAATTGTCGCCGTCGGACATGCAAATCAAGCAGTGATATTTTCACTCCTCTGAAGCCTACACATTATCACAGTGTATTATCTACTGTATAGTCGATCTGCACAGCGAAAGGAGGGGAGAATTTCTTTCATCATTTGATAGCTACATATGTCTCTGTTTGTATTTGTATTTACTAAGGATCCCCATTAGTTCCTGCCAAGGCAGCAGCTACTCTTCCTGGGGTCCATCAAAATTAAAACAGTTATACAATTTTAAAAACATTACAACACATTAAGTGTGTGCCCTCAGGCCACTACTCTACTACCACATATCTACAACACAGAATCCATGTGTACATGTGTATAGTGTGTATGTTATCATGTGTCTGTGTTCCTTCACAGTGTTCCATATTTTTGCTTTCATGAGCTACTTGATGTGGAATAGAGTTCCATGTTCCACTGGGAGGGACAACTTGGAAAATCATCCCACCCTTACATTGTCCTCATACCCATACTATTTAGAGATCCCACCGTCCTCATACCCATACGATGTAGAGATCACAACCTTACACTGTCCTAATTTTTACAATTTATTTTTTATTTCATTTTTACTAAGCAAGTCAGTTAAGAACAAATTCTTATTTACATTGACAGCCTACTTGTACGATTTAGAGATTACACCCTTACACTGTGCTCATACCTGTACGATTTAGAGATTACACCCTTACACTGTCCTCATACCTGTACGATTTAGAGATTACACCCTTACACTGTCCTCATACCTGTACGATTTAGAGATCACACCATTACACTGTCCTCATACCTGTACGATTTAGAGATCACACCCTTACACTGTCCTCATACCTGTACGATTTAGAGATTACACCCTTACACTGTCCTCATACCTGTATGATTTAGAGATTACACCCTTACACTGTCCTCATACCTGTATGATTTAGAGATTACACCCTTACACTGTCCTCATACCTGTACGATTTAGAGATTACACCCTTACACTGTCCTCATACCTATACGATTTAGAGATTACACCCTTACACTGTCCTCATACCTGTACGATTTAGAGATTACACCCTTACACTGTCCTCATACCTATACGATTTAGAGATTACACCCTTACACTGTCCTCATACCTGTACGATTTAGAGATCAGACCCTTACACTGTCCTCATACCTGTACGATTTAGAGATTACACCCTTACACTGTCCTCATACCTGTAAGATTTAGAGATTACACCCTTACACTGTCTTCAAATCCATTACAATTTAGAGCAGAAGTGCCCATTTCATATAAGGCAATTTCTCACTTCCCTCTGAACACCTTCACACCAACTAATCTGGTCTGATCAGAACTAGCATATACTGTAGACCTATTAACTACAGGTCTGTATATATTTTACCAATAAACTGAAACAGATTATATTATTTTATATATCTTTTTTTATTTCTTTGACATTTAACCTTTATTTAACTAGGCAAGTCAGTTAAGAACAAATTCTTACTTACATTGACGTCCTACGCTATACCCTGTATGTGTCTATTTGTTTTGGTTTCATCTCAATATGGAGAGAGTACGGTTGGGTGAGCGGTCACCAGTCAGACATGCTGAGGACAACCCCCCTCCCCCTCCCCCTCCTCAACATTTGCACGTACAATATGCACACATACTTCAACTGTCTCTAACAGACACACGGACAGACTCTCTCTGCCTGGAAGGCACATATACACAACACAAAACAGACTCTTTCTCCCTCCCTCGCTCTGTCTCTCCCTCTCTCCGTCTGTCTGTCTGTCTGTCTGTCTGTCTGTCTGTCTGTCTGTCTGTCTCTCTCTCATATATCCCTCCGTGTGTGTGGGCGGTCAGGGAGGCTCAGCTCAGTTGCCAGGCAGAGGGGTCAGAGCGGTAATGAGATGCTTTGAGAGAGAGTGACAGGGGTGTGCATGTGTAAATAATCTATTAATTAAAGGGAGGAGTGGAATGAATAGGAAACCTTTTCTTGTGATATCTTCATCCTTCCATCCTCCCCTCCCCCTCACTCCTCCTCCTCCCCCCCCCTCTTCCTCTTCCTCCCCCTCCTCCTCCTCTCACTCTCCAGGTTCACACAGATCCACAAAGAGACGTTTATTGCGAGATTAAAGCCAAATCTTCTAGATTGCTGTATAAAAAGGTAATTTGCAATATTAAACTGACTTTTATCTATATGCAAACGATTCCCCTCCTCCACAGATTTGAATAATTTATGTGAAGGTTTGAAAGTGAGGTGGGTGTCTCTTGCCATCGAAAGATAACCCAGTTAGGCTATAAAGGAAACTATTAACTATTTTTTTTTCTTTACCAGAGTTTATTTCTTTCAATTACAGCAATTGCTTTCCTCTGGGTTGAGCTGTAGGAGCTGACGTTGTGGTTATTGCACTGTTTCTCAGTGAATATTTTGCCCGCAGGCTTTCACCGGGTAATGTCAATGTCAGGTGCTCGGCTCATTCCTCAAGCCTCCGTCAAACCTCTTGTCACACATCAAGACGTCACGCCTCTCAGACATGGGGACATGGGTAATTTCATCTCACGTCGAAGATGTTTGTTGTCGTGTGTCGGCTCTTACTAGCTATGACTCCTGTTCCCTTCAATAGCCCTGGCATCACTCTCCTGTCTGTCACATGACCAGAGTGGCATAGGGATGGTCCAGGGTGAAATCCACCTCAAAGTAAAGACACTTTTATGTTGATGAGTGGTGTTAGATGACTGTCTCTCTGTACCTTCTGCCATCATGCATACAACGAAGAGAACTCAGAGGAGAATTTCAATTCAATTTAAAGGCTTTATGTTTACATTTCCAAAGCAAGTGAAATAGATAATAAACAAAAGTGAAATAAAATATTAACAGTACACATTACACACAGGTTCTTAAAGAATAAAGACATTTCAAATGTCATCTTATGTCTATATAAAGTGTTATAATGATGTGCAAATAGTTAAAGTACAAAAAGGGAAATAAATAAACATAAATATGGGTTGTATTTACAATGGTGTTTGTTCTTCACTGGTTGCCCTTTTCTTGTGGCAACAGGTCACACGTCCTGCTGCTGTAATTGCACACGGTTTTATTTCACCCAATAGATATGGGAGTTTATCCAAATTGGATTTGTTTTCGAATTCTTTTGTGGGTCTGTCTAATCTGAGGGAAGTATGTGTCTTTAATATGGTCATACATTTGTCAGGAAGTTAGGAAGTGCAGCTCAGTTTCCACCTCCTTTTGTGGGCAGTGTGCACATAGCCCGTCTTCTCTTGAGAGCCAGGTCTTTCTCAATTGTAAGGCTATGCCCAATAAGTCTGTACATAGTCAAAGATTTCCTTAAGTTTGGGTCAGTCACAGTGGTCAGGTATTCTGCCACTGTGTACTCTCTGTTTAGGGCCAAATAGCTCTCCTGCTGTTATTTACTGAACCGTTGTCCATCTTCATTCACTACACTGAGATAACAAAATCAGAGTTGTTAGTTATAGAATTAGCTTGTGACAGTCTAGTGTAGGCTGCGTGTCAACACCACTTGGGTGTGTTTGTACTTTTGATATATTTTAAGAGCTCTCTGTCTATTCCTAATTTGATTTGATGAAAGGCCAATATATATATCTTCCCGCTTGTTCTAAAAGAACACAAACTCCTCTGGGCAATGTTCTCATGTGCAGTATTTTGTGTCTCAAAGAGGTCAAAGGACAATGAACAGCCATAGTTTTAGACTCACACCCAAAGGCAAATGTACTTCAATACTCCGACGTCTTTCCATTCTATGCCATTCTGATGGCGTACTGTTATGAATGGAGAGTGAGGGTGGAAATGGCCACATTCAAGTTACAGTATCAATAAAGTATCTATCTATCTATCTATCTATCTATCTATCTATCTATCTATCTATCTATCTATCTATCTATCTATCTATCTATCTATCTATCTATCTATCTATCTATCTATCTATCTATCTATCTATCTATCTATCTATCTATCTATCTATCTATCTATCTATCTATCTACCTACCTACCTACCTACCTACCTACCTACCTACCTACCTACCTACCTACCTACCTACCTACCTACCTACCTACCTACCTACCTACCTACCTACCTACCTACCTACCTACCTACCTACCTACCTACCTACCTACCTACCTACCTACCTACCTACCTACCTACCTACCTACCTACCTACCTACCTACCTACCTACCTACCTACCTACCTACCTACCTACCTACCTACCTACCTACCTACCTACCTACCTACCTACCTACCTACCTACCTACCTACCTACCTACCTACCTACCTACCTACCTACCTACCTACCTACCTACCTACCTACCTACCTACCTACCTACCTACCTACCTACCTACCTACCTACCTACCTACCTACCTACCTATCTATCTATCTATCTATCTATCTATCTATCTATCTATCTATCTATCTATCTATCTATCTATCTATCTATCTATCTATCTATCTATCTATCTATCTATCTATCTATCTATCTAGTATGCCCTCTGTCCATTCCGTATTCACCTCAGCTTAAACAAACCTGCCAGTCTTTCAAAAAACTTTCTCTGTATTTCTTCTAATATCATTATCATTCAAAACAGGGGCATACAAACCCCATTTTTGTCATCAATTATATGCATTCAGTTCATGTCAATGTATCATAGCAGCTACCCTTTTTCCTCTGAATGCGTGTTTAAGACATAGACACTGTAATAGTGAGAGATTTATACGACTGGCTATAAAGGTTGGACAAAGGTTCATATCAACACTGGTCGCCAATTGAGGATTGTACATGTAAATCATCTCTCTTTCTCTGCTATATTGGCAGAATGACATGTGGTCAATGGAGCACCGGTGCTCTCAGAGGTCCGTTCTCTTATGGGGCGATGACATCAGTGTGTGAGGTGAGGTCACCATAGTGATGATCTTATCTCCCAGAAGGATATATTAGAGAACAATAACATGTTTAATATCCTGCTCTTAGGACGGGACCTATTCTCCTCCTCCTCCTCCTGTTCGCCCTCACCCTCCTCTTCCTCCTCATCTCCCGTTGCAGAGCCAGAGTAAAAGCCCCATCCAGAAAGACATTACTGATATTATCACATCTCAATATTTTTCATCCTTTATAATTTGATCCACAGCTCTGGTCTTGTGCTGTTTGCTTTGATCTTTATCCTGGTTCACCTCATATGTGAAGCTGATCTGACGATATGACAGAACGGGGGGATATGTGTCTCAACATTCTGTCATCAAACCTTTACTACCTCAAAATTAATTTCAGCTACATGGAAGAAATAATCTCAAACTCAAAGTAATAATCAAATTAATGTTACAAAATCGATAAAAGTCTGTTCACCCTCAAAATGCTGGCAGAGATTCAGCATCTCTATATTATTTCTACAGTATATCTCCATTGTAAGCTAATATAATGCTGTGTATTCACAGTGACAAGTGGTTTGGTGGGCATTAGGACCTGCTACTGTTGCATCTCGACTGGTCGCCTGTGTATGGTCGTGGTCTCAAACAAGGTCTCCGTGGCTACCAATTTCAAAACAAAACAGACTAATTGGTTGTTCGTTAATAGGTTTATATCAGGCACATGCTTGGGTGCTTTTATTAAAGCTTACAGGGTCTTGCTCTCCAAGGGAAAGAGGAGGATGAGAACTACACAGGGAATATCAGAGAGAGAGAGAGAATAATCACACTAAATACAAGACATTGAAAAGAAAGACACAGATCTTTGTGGCTATTTGCCTTCGATTGGGAGGAATATTTTAGACGCTTTGCTATTTTATCGTTGCCTAGGAAATGCTTGCTGGATCCATGAGAAACCTATAGATGTCATTTGGTACTAGTACGACTGAAGCAAATATTTGTATAATAAACAATCTATTTGTTTACAGTATGAAACAATCTGTGTCTGTCTCTGCAGGAAGCTGGGGCGCCGTATGGGGGGGAAAGTTAGGACGATTCTAATGCCCTGTGACTGACAGGGGCCCTAAAAAAGTATTAGAACATTAGGTAAAAATGTTTCAATATTAAATTATGAACCTATCATCATTAATAGAATATTATATTTACAATGTACTAATAAAACTAACAGTTTCTTTTAATTTTGTTGTTTTTGGCAATTGCCCAACACCCCTCTATTTACATGAAATGGTTCGGTCCTGCCCCAAACCAGGTGCGAACGGTACTTGCTAGCAGTGAAATGCGCGTGAGGAGTGCTGGTGGAGCTTCCTATGTCTCAGCTTCCTAAAGAAAAATATGGCTTCCAAAAACGAAAAGAAAGAAAAGAAACACAGGAGAGAGAAAATAAAGTGCGACAGTATGTCACCCAATGTATTACAAAGGAAGGTGGGTGTAGTCCGTGAATGGTAGAAATGTACCTGTTAGCTTAGTCCATAGTGAACTAGGCTACTTTTGCTCCCCTAACATTAGTTACTTAATATCTTCACAGAACATTCTGAGCGTTTACATTTCTCTCCTCTTTTAGCAGACATTTAATGGTGAAGACTCCCCCCTAACTTGTCCCCTCTTGGTCTCCTGCAATTTGTAAGATGCAGCTGCAAAGCATTTTTGGAGAAGTGTGCATTGCTTTACCTTTGTGTTGAAATGCTGGTGGCGAGAGAGCTTTCAGTAAGCTAAAACTGATTTAAAAAAACATTTGAGGTCCACTATGTCCCAGGATAGGCTTTGCAGTCTTGCCATGCTGTCCATTGAAAAGTCAGTTAGCTAGAAAGCTGGACTTTAAAGACTTGATCAGTGTCTTTGCTAGCAAGAAGTCTCAGCGCTGGGCTCTTGGTGAGTAAGGCTGAGCAAGGAGCAGTGATAACTGTTAAAATGGCATGGCTATGTATAGTAGATCACTACACACATGATGCCCACAGGCTGAGAACAAGACTGAGAACAGACAAGATATATCTCAAAGTAATGGCTGGATCGTCATAAAATTTGTTGTGAACAATCAAGACCCCAAGTGTAAGAAACCTATTGATTTGGTGACCCCTTTATTTTTTTTAACAAATTCTTACAATGATAGCTTCGGAACAGTGGGTTAACTGCTTTTTTCAACATGTCACCTCAGGGATTCGATCCAGCAACCTTTCAGTTACAGGCCCAACACTCTAACCACTGGGCTACCTGCCACCCCTACCTGACCTTTCCTCTAGCGCCACCATCAGGCCTTTTCATTCCCATTTCCATTTTGTTTTCCATTCTCCATTTAAACTTTTACAGCTGCTTATTTTCTACTTGGTATGTATACTTAGTTCAAAAATCTGCTGCTGATTTCATTATGTTGTTTGTTATATCATTCCATAGATTATAATGTTAATTTATTTTAATTGAGGTTAATTAATATTTAAGTTATATTTATTTTAAGTTATTCATTAATGTTTAGAGAATTTTCCATTCAAGAATTTTACCATTAAAATTACATTTAGACTGTAAAAGATGGCCTTTAGCACATTTCTTATAGAGGGTTTCAGTCTTGCATCAAATAGTGAATTCCACTGTATGCAGAATGTCGTACAGTAAATATTGGACTACAAGAGAGTTGCAAGCCTTTAAAGGTAGTTATTTAAAGTTTTGATTGGGTTCTGGAGGTGTGTGGTTACAACAATTGCGCAGGGTTGGTGTGGCTTGTGATGGTGGGGCCCAATGTGATATCTTTTCATTGGACCCAAAATCCCTGCCGGCGCCCCTGGCAGGAAGGAACTGGTGACACTTGACATGAGGGGAAGAATATCAACCATATTTACTTTAAAACACATTCCTTCGTCTCTGGCTTAAAAGGATCAATAGGAACACAATTACTGAGCCTTACTTATTGCTCCGCCCCCCGCTGTGGTAGGATTAGGACTTGAAGAGTTACTTCAAATTAGTCTGGCATTGTTAACAGCAAACATTCAGCTAAGAATTAAAACACTGAGGCTGTCAGACTGATGAGAGAAAGGAGAATCAAATAGCGTCAATGGGGATTCTCTGTAAAGCAGCGAAGTGGATTTTGCCTGTGGAAATATCTAATTGGGAGACTAGCAGAATTCATTGAGATGTTTTCAATCTCCTCCTAGTCCTACCAGGGACAAAAGAATAACGAATAATCTGAACAGAATACTCAAGCCGCACTGCAGAAATCCACACTGAGAAATTAACCCTTTCATTAAAAATACACCATGCAAAATCATGTGCTCCCTCTATCTCTTTCCCTCCTCTCTCTCCCTCGCCCCCCCCCCCTCTCTCTTCTCTGTTATGTTCTATGTTTTTGTTCAGTTATGTTTTTGTTCTAAACATAACTGTTGCTTCGCAGTCAGACAGTAATTCATCAAATAATCTAATCCAACCCCCTGTGGTGAGACCATACCCTCAGGAGAAATGTCTATGTGCTGTGACTAACTGGGAAATTTTGACTTGAGAAAAGCATTTCGTATTTTATGTAAGAGACGACATTCATATATGAAGGTGTTTAATATGTTTGTCCAGTAAGATCAGTACTCTAAATATGAGATCTGACCATGACAAGGTTGTTGTGACTTAGCGTGTACGTGTGAGTGTTTGCGCGCCTGCATACATACATACTAGCATATCTATTTTCTTTATGTAAGCGTGAGCATACAGACCATGTCTACATACAGTACATGCAATGCCTTGAGCCAAATGCCAATATCACTGTTATTAGAGGTGGAGTCTATCTATAGGTATAACTGTAGAGACGGAATGCCGTGTAGCTCAGATGGTAGAGCATGGTGCTTGCAAAGCCAGGGTTGTGGGTTTGATTCCCATGACTGTAAGTTGCTCCGGATAAGAACATCTGCTAAATGTAAAAATGAAAGCCAATTTTCCTTGAAGGACACATCTTTTTCTCCAACAGATGGGCTGAAAACAACTTGACAGAACCATGGCTGACCTAGAATACAGGGCTGGCATGCTGTTTTCATGTATTGATCCTCCAATGTGTTTGGGACTGGCATTTGCAATCAGTGTATTCAGGCTCAAACAAGAGCAAGTATTCTAAAAAAGGGGGAGAAGAGCAGCCAAAAATACATAAAAGGAATTTCATTGGGTAATTTGAATGAGTGGAATTTCTGGCATATTACATGTCTGTAATTCCAGAGATACAACTTTTTTTGTGACTTACATGCTGACTACACCGGCCAAGCATGCACGTCCGTCCGTATGTGTCATTGTGCAAATGTTGATTGTGTCCAGCCTCACCAGACGTGATCATGACACGCAGGTTCAAGTATGAAAACTATATTAATTTGGGGGCAGGTCAAAAAACACATGAAACATTGATGAACATTTAGCTAGCTAGCTGTTTGTCCTGGGAGATGAACATTGGGTTGTTATTTTACCTAACATGCATTTGGTCTTCTTTTTAGCTGGTTCTTTGTAGAATTTTGACCCGGAGTCCCCAAAAATGGTGTGTTTCTCTACTCCAATGATAAATTCACAGATAAAAAAGGGAAACCCAGACCGTTTTTAGCTAGTTATCTTTAATGAATCTATTCTCGTTTGTCTTATCAAGCATCCACATGGGTTTGTATCTTCCTAAAAACCAATATGGAGGTAGCGGTTGGCGCGTCTCAAACAGAACTAAGTTCTATTTTAGCGCTTGGCTATGCAGACGCTCGTTCACGCGTGCGAGCGGTGTGGGTGAAATGATTGAATAACATGTACGTGTACATTTACTTTGCAACGCTCGCGCACACAATGTGGCCGGTGACGTTAGCGTGCTACAATGTTTCCTCTGTGTCTAAATCGCATCATTGAACGTTATTTTGTTTTCTTCCTCCTGAATGAAACACACATAAACACATATCCTGGTCACTTGAAAACAATTGCTGTATTCTCACATTGAAAGCTTTAATAATAGGAATTCTTTATCATATGAAGGATCTGATAGGCTTTCAAATAGACTTTTCCTCCATCAGGAAGGAAACATTGAATTGATGTATTAAATAAAAAGTGCCTTTTGTAACACAAAAACAGTAAAACAAAATCACTATAAACACAAAAAATAAATTAATAAATTTGGGCACATTTTGTAAAACCTCCCTGGTCTGTATTAGATGATGTTGGTACACATTAGAGGATGTGTGTGTGTGTGTGTGTGTGTGTGTGTGTGTGTGTGTGTGTGTGTGTGTGTGACTGAAGCCAGCATTTGCATCACTTTTCTTGGGTGAAACAACATCTGATCTCACACAAGATTAAAAAAAAAGAATGTAATGAGCCTAAAATAACCCCAATTAACACCTTATAATGGCTAAATGTTCACGGCAAAAGCAAATAAACTTTGATCCACTGTAAAAAAATGTGGATTTTCAGCTAATTAAAAATAAATCACTAAAATGAGCTTTTAGCACAAATTTTGTTAGCTGGTAGTCTCTTGCTTGGATTGTGTCTATGATGTAAGTCAGCAGAACAGTGTTAAGCTCCAACATTTCCACCAAAGTTTTGTTGATGCTCAGAAAGGGTTCACAACAATAATATATACAAAGTATTTGAGCCTTCCACACGCAAGTATCTAGTCACAGAGAGAGATTAGTGTTCAAAGCATAAAACTGAATTTTTTATTTATCTTTGTGTGATTCTGCAGCTAGCACATTTGGTTCCTTGGAAGTTGTGGGAACGGTATGTACGTTTTTGGTTTCCCATTAATTCTGGGAACGAAACCATACGTTACTTGACTGGTAAAACTCAAGGTTATTTTAATGTTCTGAGAACATACATTTTATATCCAGGTTGCAGGGAGTTTCTGAGAACATTTTACTATGGTTCCCCGAAAGTTTTCCTGGGAGGTTTTATTATTATTATAAGGTCATTCAATAATGCTCTGAAAACATGTTTCAATAAGACTTTTAATAAGACTGCTATCTTAGGTTAACTGTTTTGAACTCCAAGCACAGATAGGACACATGGAAATTAATTTGCTTAGACATCAATCATTCACCTTTTTTTATTGTGGTCAGTGAGATTCAAACCTATAATTTTCTGTTCTCTATCCATAGAATTAGTCTACTGCACCACCAGGATGGAACTAGCATGCCATTTGTTTTTACTCATACAAAGCTGTTCATTTTAGTCTATTCAAAAGGAAACAAGCAACAATAAGGTGTTTGTTCACGCTTTCAACAGAATTTATATGTTTTTAAATAACATTCTTAGAATGTTACCAATGTTTTCTTGTGTTTTTTTTTATAGAACGTTCTCTTAATGTTCTGAAAATATGACTTTAAATACAACCATGAGAAAACCTGCAGAAAATGTTAGGTACTGAAATTCCCACAGAAGAATGTTGTTTCTTAACGTTCTCTGAACAATTTGAAAACATTACTTTATATAGAACCATGAGGAAACCTGTTTGGTATATATATATATACTTTTAGAATAGTATTGCCTGTCTGTGATCTGAACCCCCCACAGAACAAAAAATAATAAATAAAATAAAGGAAACCTGTAGGAAACGTTATGCTGAAGTACTGAAATTCCCACCTAACAAGCATATGGTTCTCAGAACGTTATGTGCTAGCTGGGTATCCTGCACCATTCCCAGAACATTGTGGAAAAGTTGTATGCAAAATAACTATAGGACAACCACACTCTCAACAAGCTCTAAGAAGCATATGGTTCTCAGAACGTTATTTGCTAGCTGGGTTACAATCTAACAGATATTAAAATGATCAATTATTTTCACTCTTTTGAGAATGCATAGAAGGGTTTAAAAAGTACAAGATGTTTCTAATTGGATATTGTAGTTTGTCCAATGTTTCAACCCTACTTGGTCACTGTATGTTTATTATATTCCTTGGTGGACAGACTGTTTGATTGATTTGTGAGAGACTGAATGGGAATTGCTATGGCCATTAGACAAAGCCTTTGTCTCCTGCACGAAGAGAAACAGAGTCAGACTGTGGGGATGCTATGGCAAATATTGGTGAAAACAAAATCAAGACAAAACACCATGTTCAATGGAGATATATCCTCTCTTTCTGTCAATTTAAATTTAAATGTAAATGTAAGGGCTTTATTGGCCTGGGAAACATGTGTGACACACACACACAGTCTTATTCAACTCACACTGTTATTGTGCAGATTACTGTCAGCATCATGGAGCCAGAGCGTGAATTTGTGGAGCGCAGGGTGAGTGTGTGTGTGTGACATTCCAGAGCTGTGTGTGTGCATGTTTGTGTATGTGTGTGTGTGTGTGTGTGTGTGTGTACACATGTGTGCATGCCCGCAGCTAAATCAGTGGAGCTGCAAGGGCTGTTTGAACAGTGAGCCTAGGGGATAATCCCAGGGGCATTCTTCATCCCCACAGGGAGGGATGGATCACCCAGCATGGGTACACTAACCCTCCTACCGCTACCTCATCGCTCAATCTCGTTCTTCCTCTCTCTCTCTCTCTCTCTCTCTCTCTCTCTCTCCATCTCTCTCTCTCTCTCTCCATCTCTCTCTCTCTCTCTCTCTCTCTCTCATCCTTTCTCTATCTAGCTCTCACTTATTTCTCATACCTCCCCTGTTTGCATTGTCTCCCCATCCTCTCTTTCACCTTCCTTCTCTCCATCTCTTTATCTCTTTATGTCTCCATCTCTCACTTATGTTTTATACCTCCCTTGCTTGCACTCTCTCTCTCTCTCTCTCTCTCTCTCTCTCTCTCTCTCTCTCTCCCTCCCTCCCTCCCTCCCTCCCTCCCTCCCTCCCTCCCTCCCTCCCTCCCTCTACCCTTTCCCCTCTTTCTCTCTGTCCCTATCTCACTCCCTCCCCCCCTTCGCCACCTCGTCTCTCTCCCTTTCCTCTCTCTCCCCTAGCTTCCAGCGGTGCGGTGCAGTGCAGTGCGGTGGGGGATCAGTTGTGTGGCCTTACCCTTCTGGTTTCCCAGTACTGAGACGTCTCAGGGTCATTGACTACACAGCATAGTGTCTCAGTTTGCCAGGCTGCAGCCTGTACATCATCCCACAGTACATTGAGTCTTTCCCCTCTGCTAGGCCCAGACCTACTGTGGTCCACAACACCATAATGACACTCTGCTTCACTCTGCTTCTCCACAGTCCAACACCACAGAGACAGCTTTACACCACACAGTGCTCTAAAGGGGATTGATGGGCCCGTCGGGAAGATTCTAGAACACACTGTTGACCACATTCCCAGTTCTTTTACCTATTGTTATTGTTCATTATGGATACATTTGTTTGGGGGGCGGGGCGGGGGACAAAGGGTGGTTAATTGCTAAAAACAGGACACAGGGCTGTTGGGGTGTTTTTATATGAACTCCACAGATGAAGCATAGTGTGGAACAGTCACAGGGACATCAGGTGGAGTGATTAATATATTTTTGTTACAGTAGTCAATTTCACAGAAAGAAAGATAATTTCATGATTTCACACAAACATTTAGTCTCTTCATAACCACTGTTCGGTGGTGATGGGGCTGGTGATGGTGATGGTGGTGGTGATGGTGATAACGATGATGATGATGGTGGTGGTGGTAGTGATGATGATATTTTGTGATGGGGATGGTGTTGGGACTTTAATGCCAGGAGCACCTGAGCTAAACACCGGACCAGGGCGTAATTCATCACTCCACCTGCTGTCCCTGTAGCTGTTATGTCTGTGGTCACCACCTTCCAGAGCCTCCCAGAGCTCCACAGAGTGGTCCATTTGCCTTGTGAGCTAATCACTTCCATTAGCATTTATCAGCACCGTCTATCAGGGGACCACTTTGCTAGCATCTGCTTTATGCTGCCTGCCTGTGCTTTAAAAGGCAGGACGCTCCATCCTGCAGGCCCGGACGGCTCCAGAGCAGAGGGAAGGTAGCGTCAGCAAGGGTTCATTAATTTATGGCTTTTGGGGCACACTGCGGTATTAGCCGCAGCTAAAAGGCTTTCCCTCACAAATCTGCTAAAAACAATGGTATTACCAGATTAAATGCAAGTCATGATGGGGCCCTTGGTTCGTTTGAACCCCCCCCCCCTCTCTTTCTCTCTCTTGCTCTTTCTCTTTTAACCCTCAACGTCATCCTCATTTGCAAAAAAACATGGCCATTTAATATAATTCCGTCAGGTTTGGATGGTTTGGATGATGCAGTGCCTGGGCAAAACCCTTGACAGGGAAGGCTGGCAGCCAGGCACCGAGCGAACCCCGAACTGATGCTTGGTGGCACCACCGGGCAGAGGGCCAGGCCAGACTCAGTTGAGAAGACGGAGAAATTTAATTATCGAAGACATGATGCCACAGACATCCTTCTTCCTTCCCACAGGCTGATTCTATTAAGGAAGCAAATAAGATTTTATACTTTTATACGGCTATTGAAGGGGGAATCTATTTGGATTTAGTCCTAACTGCCTCAGCCACATACATTCAGCAGTTGGGGCTAAATTTCTGTAAGGGTGTTTCTACGGTGCGCAGTTATGATAGGTTTGGGGGAATTATCTGAAGTCATTAGAGAGAGATACAGTATATCGCTCCATTTTTAGAAGGCAGGGAAAATGACTAAAAAAAGAATCCAGCTCAATTTCAATCCTGATTTCTAAAACAAACAGTATCCTGCCTTCCCTGTGACGAATGAGATTGCGAAGGGGTTGGTGGTGCACTGTGAACTAGAGTGTGCACTGTGTCCAGGACCAATACCTTATTGAATATACAGTGCCTATTGAATATCTACTTATGAGTGTGGCAGAGCACATTCACCAACATCAACACAAGCATGCATGCATGATTCAAGTCATGCACATCATATTGCAACGATGTCATTCCATGTTCCAAAATATTTCCCTCACGTTATCTATTCTACATTGTGTCTCCTACTTCAACACCACTGATGTTTATCTATTCCTTTAGTCATATGAGGTTTTAAGAAAGGCAAAATCATTGCAAAAAGCACAATTCTGTTTTTTGTTTAGTGTGTTTCATTCACCTACAGCTAGTAGCTAGTATACTTTAAGATGTGCTGAAGGAACGCTATCAAACACATGTCCCCATGGCCTCTGAGAGACGTTCATTCACAGAAATGACTGCCAACAGCTAATACAAGAGGAGCAAGAGAAGCCGGTGTTGAGGGAAACTCTGGGAACTCTGTCATCCGGTGAAGAATCGACTTTGTCAAGGGGATTAACATAGTGGCCAAGTTAACAACAAACAGATAGAAAGAGAGAGAGACAAAGAGGGAGAGAGAGAGAGAGAGAGAGAGAGAGAGAGAGAGAGAGAGCGAAAGAGAGAGAGGTGAAGGAGGAAAAGCAATTACAAGTGCTTGACAAGACAGCTGTGCTAGTAGTGCATTGGGAGGGAGACAGCTGTGCTAGTAGTGCATTGGGAGGGAGACAGCTGTGCTGGTAGTGCATTGGGAGGGAGACAGCTGTGCTAGTAGTGCATTGGGAGGGAGACAGCTGTGCTAGTAGTGCATTGGGAGGGAGACAGCTGTGCTAGTAGTGCATTGGGAGGGAGACAGCTGTGCTGGTAGTGCATTGGGAGGGAGACAGCTGTGCTGGTAGTGCATTGGGAGGGAGACAGCTGTGCTGGTAGTGCATTGGGAGGGAGACAGCTGTGCTGGTAGTGCATTGGGAGGGAGACAGCTGTGCTGGTAGTGCATTGGGAGGGAGACAGCTGTGCTGGTAGTGCATTGGGAGGGAGACAGCTGTGCTGGTAGTGCATTGGGAGGGAGACAGCTGTGCTGGTAGTGCATTGGGAGGGAGACAGCTGTGCTGGTAGTGCATTGGGAGGGAGACGTCTGTGGTGACATACACACAAACACAGACACACACACACACACGTACCTGCGATAGACATGGCCTTAAAGAGACATTTGAGGGGGAAGAGATGTTTTGATCAAAGCTTTGCCTCCTGGAATGCCAGTGTCAAGGTAATTCTCCCAGGTACTGTGTTCTTCAAAGGGGCCTCGCTCTGAGGAAGAGGATGGGGCCCTTTGTGAGATAACAAAAGGGACCAAGCTTTTTTTCCAGGCTGAAAATAAGAGACAATTACACTGATGGACAGACTTGCACAGCCTCTGCCCCACCCCTCACCTCCGCCTCCAGCCTCCATATACACTTCCTCCCACCCTCACTTCACCCCTAGCCGCCCCTCACTTCATCCCATCTCAACCCCCGTGCAGCCATCAAACCCCCTCCCACACCTCACCTCTACACCCCACAAAGCCTCCCCCTCACCTCAACTCAGACCCGACTCTTTCTCTGAAAGACGTGAGGCTGAAGCTTAGAAATTAACACACATAGGTACTCCTCTTTGATTAAGGCTAGGTCGACAAAAGGGGTTTTCTAAAAGTTTTTAGGGTGACAATTGTCTTTGTGTAACCATTTTAAACTAATTAAATTCAATAAATCTTGAATCAATTGCTGCTCGTAATATTGCATGTAAGCTAATGACATAAAAAATTATAGATCATGAAAAATATACAATTATTTTTTAATACATTTATTCAACATATTGATCCTGGTGAAGTGTTTATTAACTCGAATCCATCCCACTCCCCTTGATGTGGAGAGAGAGTGTGTGTGTGTGTGTGTGGTGTGTATGTGTGTGTGTGTATGTGTATGCGTGCGCGCGTGCATGCTTTTGTGCAATTATCTGGCCATCAAAGGGGCCCTCATCATACTTCCAGACATGATAACACTTTGTTATTTCTCAATTAATTTATGCTTTTCTGTCAAGGACAGCGACAGAAAAAACGAAACAAAAAAAGCTCTCCATGAGAACATCCTGCCTGTAGCGATTACAGAGGTCAATATTCTGCATCATATCTGCTTCATACCATTGCCTACATTTTTCCATTGTGCTAGTATGCTAATTAGTCACTTGTCAGTTTCATCCTATAAAATGATGCAGGGAATACAGTCTGTCTTTCTTAAACCCTACATGTACTCGTTTGCCACTACATCCAACTGCAGAGTTAGTTATGCAAGTTGTTGCGAAACACACCATTGACTGTTGTGAAAAGACCATTAAAATTCACTTCACTGCCCTTCTCTCCAAATCCGTCAAGAAACTGTTACATCCGTGTATTCTGACGTGCTTTGATTCTGTCACCAGCACACACACACACACACACACACACACACACACACACACACACACACACACACACACACACACACACACACACACACACACACACACACACACACACACACACACACACACACACACACACACACACACACACACACACACACACACACACACACACACACCCGCGGACACATACATACTATCCCTCCCTACAGGATATCATCTGTTGTGGCATTATTAAAATGCCTGCCTCGGACCAAAAATGCTAATACATACAGCAATGTAATAGATAGCATCATGCATCATTGGCTAGAAGAGTGGGGGAGAGAGAGAGAGAGAGAGAGAGAGAGAGAGAGAGAGAGAGAGAGGGGGAGAGAGAGAGACAGAGAGAGAGGGAGAGAGAGAGAGAGAGAGAGAGAGAGAGAGAGAGAGAGAGAGACAGAGAAAATATACATATAGGCTTGGCTCCTGCAGCGTCATTGGAATTAGCATGTTATCACACACAGAATATCATAATCAAAATGTCAGCCGCCTGCCGTCTGTAGTCAGCCACTGGCTTTGTGCTTTGTGCATGCACAGCCACAGAGTTTTCAGAGGATATTACGTTGCTATTTACCTTCTTCTTGAAATGTCAAACATAGGCATGGGAAATAGAGAGCGATTATTGGTTTGATGTAATTCGCTATATTGAGAATTCATACAATGTCAGTGCTTAAAGGCATGCTACAGTGAAGGGTTCAAGTACTCGAGTCTCGAGCGACAACTTTTCACACTATTCTTTGTACAGCTTCAGGCTGTTCCTGGAACTGTATTCTATATGGACTCAAAATTATGCTATGAAATTTCACGTGATTACTAATTAAATATAGTTAATGAATCCTACACCACAATTAACTGATGACTCAGAGAGAGAGAGAGAGAGAGAGAGAGAGAGACAGAGACAGAGACAGAGACAGAGAGAGACAGAGACAGAGACAGAGAGAGAGAGAGAGACAGAGAGAGAGAGAGAGAGAGAGAGAGAGAGAGAGAGAGAGAGAGAGAGAGACAGAGACAGAGGCAGAGGCAGAGACAGAGACACAGACAGAGATATTAGAGTAAAATTTTTTGGATGACACATCCCTAACACCCTATTAGGATAAACCCAACCATTATCTCATTAGCAAGATGTGTGAAAACACTTTTCTCCTCAGAGATACTTTCTTTATCATCGGTTCTTCTTCTGCTGCTGTGAGTGAATCTCTGAAGAACACTGGAGATCCCTGAAGTATATACAGTGTTTTCGGAAACTATTCAGACCCCTTGAATTTTTCCACATTTTGTTATGCTACAGCCTTATTCTAAAATTGATTATAAAAGTATTTATTTATAAAAGTATTTATTTTCTCATCAATCTACACACAATACCGCATAATGACAAAGCGAAAACAGGTTTTGATAAATTTAAGCAAATGTATAAAAAAAAACTAAAAAACTGAAATACCTAATTTACATAACTATTCAGACCCTTGGTTATGAGACTCTAAAGTGAGCTCAGTTGCACCCTGTTTCCATTGATCATCCTTGAGATGTTTCTACAACTTGATTGGATTCCACCTCTGATAAATTCAATTGATTAGACATGATTTGGAAAGGCACAAACCTGTCTATATAAGGTCCCAGAGTTTGTATTTTGTATTTGCATTTATTATGGATTCCCATTAGCTGCTACCAAGGCAGTGCATGTCACAGCAAAAACCAAGCCATGAGGTCGAAGGAATTGTCCGTAGCGCTCCGAGACAGGATTGTGTGGAGGCACAGATCTGGGGAAGGGTACCAAAAAATGTCTGCAGCATTGAAAGTCCCCAAGAACAAGAGCTAATGGTGGAAGTCAGGGAGGTGACCAAGAACCCGATGGTCACTCTGACAGAGCTCCAGAGGTCCTCTGTGAAGATGGGAGAACCTTCCAGAAGGACAACCATCTCTTCAGTACTCAACCAATCAGGCCTATATGGTAGAGTGGCCAGACGGAAGCCACTCCTCAGTAAAAAAGCACATGACAGCCAGCTTGGAGTTTGCCAAAAGGCACCTAAAGGTCAGTGTGCAGTGTGATAGCGATTGCATCGTCTGTGGATCTATTGGGCCGATCGAATATCTCTACAGAGACCTGAAAATAGCTGTGCAGCAACGCTCCCCATCCAACCTGACAGAGCTTGAGAGGATCTGCAGAGAAGAATGGGAGAAACTCCCCAAATACAGGTGTGCCAAGATTGTAGCGTCATACCCAAGAAGATATAAATTAACAAGCATGCCAAACAACCTGTTTTTGCTTTGTCATTATGGGGTATTGTGTGTAGATTGATGGGGGGGGGGGGGGGGGGGATTTTAGAATAAGGCTGTAACGTAACAAAATGTGGAAAAGGTCAAGGGGTCTGAATACTTTGTGAATACACTGTATACAAATGTATGTTCAGTAACACCCGTTTCTAACCGGTGTATAAAATCGAGCTCACAGCCATGCAATCGCCATAGACAAACATTGGCAGTAGAATGGCCTTACTGAAGAGCTCAGTGGCTTTCAACGTGGCACCGTCATACGATGCCACCTTTCCAACAAGTCAGTTGGTCAAATGTGCTGTTATTGTGAAGTGGAAACGTCTAGGAGCAACAACGAGCCGCAAAGTGGTAGGCCACACAAGCTCACAGGACGGGACTGCCAAGTGATGTAAAAATCATCAGTCCTTGGTTGCAACACTAACTACCGAGTTCCAAACTGCCTCTGGAAGCAACATTAGCACAAGAACTGTTTCTTTGGGAGCTTCATGAAATGTGTTTCCATGGCCGAGCAGCCGCACACAAGCCTATGATCACCATACACAATGCCAAGTGTTGACTGGAGTGGTGTAAAGCTTGCTGCCATTGGAGTCTGGAGGAGTGGAAACATGTTTTCTGGAGTGATGAATCACGCTTCACCATTTGGCAGTCCAATGGACAAATCTGGGTTTGGCGGATGCCAGGAGAACGCTACCTGCCCGAATGCATAGTGCCAACTGTAAAGTTTAGTGAAGGAGGAATAATGGCCTGGGGCTTTTTTTCATGGTTCGGGAAAGGCCCCTTAGTTCCAGTGAAGAAAATGGTTTGTTGAGATTTATGTGGAAGAACTTGACTGGCCTGCACAGAGCCCTGACCTCAACCCCATCGAACACCTTTGGGATGAATTGGAATGCAGACTTCGAGCCAAGCCTAATCGTCAAATATCAGTGCCTGACCTCACTAATGCTCTGAATGGAAGCAAGTCCCCTCAGCAATGTTCCAACATCTAGTCGAAAGCCTTCCCAGAAGAGTGGAGGTTGTTATAGCAGCAAAGAGGGGACCAACTCCATATTAATACAAATGATTTTGGAATGAGATGTTTGAGAAGCAGGTGTCCACATACTTTTGGTCATGTACTGTAGATAGGTGAGACAACAAAATACTTTTGGTCATGCAGTGTATGTGTTTGTTTAAAGGTCCAGTGGAGTCAAAAACGTGATTATTCTGTGTTTTATATACTAATTATATTTAAATAATGAGTATAGAATAACCTGAAACCTTTTAGGAATCTCTGTAAGGAAAAGGAAAAGGATGGAGCTTTTTTACTAATCACAGGGAGGGAATCCCCATCTTTCCACACCTGTTCTCCTCTGACTCGATGGACACAGCACCCTCTATTGGAGGAGTGAAGCACTTTTTTCACAGCTCTGATGGAATTATTGACTTGAGTCCACAGGGTGTTTCAGCATTGGCAAGAATGGGACATCAACTGTTGTTGCTCTGTTCAGCTACGGGATTAATGTGATTGTTGGGTTGTAGGAATTGTATGATTAAGTGATCAGAATCAGAAACACCTTTATTCGCTAAGTACATTTACCCAAAATGTTACTTGGCGATATGGTGCTGATAGTAATAGATAACATGTAGAGACAGAAACATAGTGAGAAGTTTACACAAAGTTTCCACACCCAAAAAAGATAAATGAACATAGAACTATAGAGTATGAACTGGCAGTCTGGGTCTGGGTTTGGCGGATGCCAGGAGAATGCTACCTGCCCCAATGCATAGTGCCAACTGTAAAGTTTGGTGGAGGAATAATGGTCTGGGGCTTTTTTTCATGGTTTGGGCTAGGCCCCTTAGTTCCAGTGAAGGGAAATCTTAACACTACAGTATACAATTATATTCTAGACGATTCTGTGCTTCCAATTTTGTAGCAACAGTTTGGGGAAGGCCCTTTCCTGTTTCAGCATGACAATGCCCCTGTGCACAAAGCAAGGTTCATACAGGTGAGAAAACAACACATCACAATCGCAGCAGGTCAATTTTCCCTCAATAAAATTGTTATCAGCAAAGTCAGTGGTAGTAAGATTGACCTGATTGACCTTGGTCCGGTTTCCCGATGGCGATTTTAGCGATTTCCCAAAACACCACGCAGAGAGAACGTTCGCTAACTGCGTCTTTAGATGTGTCGATACTGATAGGATCGAAATTAGAGCCGGGCTGATCTCGGATCAGCTTTCTCTATTAAAATCTTACCTTAAAATTAGAATTACTCCACAATACTGACGACTGATCAGCTCCTAGAGAGATTTTACCACCTATGGCTGTAAATATTGAGGCGTTTTTTTATGCTTACCCTATAAAAATGCACTAAATCAACAGATTGAGCTCATCATTGCGCTGTTGTTATACATCATGAAATACAGTATATTCAAGCAAAAATAACAGACAGTAGCCTATTGGCAAAATTTTACTCAATTGACAACAATATGAATGAAATATATAGGCCCATGTAGCCTATTTGTCATTTAATACAGTCATCTCAGTTTTCATTTGAAGCATATTTTCATGCTTCACTCGTCTGTAATAATTGCAAAGACTTCAGCAACTTTTGTAGTCAACTTTGTTATCGGTGGTCAGTCAGAAAGATAAACATCTTGATTCAACGTTTAGCTGCGATCTTCTGTGAAAAAAGCATCTAATGACGCACTTAGCTGTTCTACGTGGTCTGAGGTAAATAAAGAGCATTTCAACTTTAGTAACAAGGTTTTTGGGAAACAGCTTGGAGATTTAATGATGCTCCTACGAAGGTTCTAACGATAAGCTTAGCTTTAAAATGCTTTTGGGAAACCAGGCCCTGAACCGTTTTCCAGAGGAGAGTTTTTGGAAAAGAGGGTGTCGGGGGCGGGAGAGATAAGCAATGATCTTTCCTGCTCGTTTCCTTTCCCGGGAGTCGTGCAGCTCCTCGATGGAGGGTAGGTGGCAGCCGATGACCCCTCTCTGCAGACCGGACAAGCGTGCAGATTGCCCTTGGGGCGGGCAGACGCATTCCCGAACCAGACGGTGATGGAAGAGGTCAGGAGATGAGACCGACCAGGGTGGTGTCATCAGCAAACTTGAGTAGTTTGACAAATGCCTTGTTTGGAGGTGCAGTCATTGGTGTAGCGTGAGTAAAGGAGGGAGGAGAACACACATCCTTGCGGCGCTCCAGTGCTGAGAGATAGAGAGTCTGAGAGGTGTTTTCCTAACTTCCCGTGTTGTTCTCTGTTGGTCAGGTAGTCAGTGATCCACTGGCAGATTTAGTGGTTGGTGAGGGGACCCTGGGAATGCGGCAGGAGGTGGCGGTGGTGGCCTGAGAGTTGAGGGTCCTTTGTGATTCTAATCTGCAGTAGAAATGGTTCCGTTTATTCGGCACTACGGATTTGTCTGCTGCATGGGGGGCTTTGTGTTTGTAATTGGTCATCTTTTGAAGTCCTCTCCAGACAGACAAGCAGTCGTTAGTCGAGAATTGTTGCTCCATTCTGTCATTTAGCCTCCATTATTCCATTTTTCAGCCGCTGTTCCTTGTTCCCACTCCTGTGTGCTTCCTCTTGGGCAAAGTGAATACCTCTGACGAAACAAATGTTTCACAAATGAGGATTATTCACACTTCCATGTAATAATTGCAGGCTGGATAATTACCAATAATGTCCCATGTGCAATCAAAATTCTGGTGAGGGCTACTATTATTTGTGGACATCCTAGTCCTCCTCTATGTATAGAATGGGAGCCATTGGGTTGGTTGGCAGATACACATGTCTCAGAGGAGGAAAATACACTTCTGAGATGACGTATATATAATTATTGGTTTTAATAGAGACCACCTCCTGATACCATGCTCCAATGGAAAGGTCAATATTGTCCTTTGAGCATGTTCAGAGAACATGGCTATGGGAAGGGGAGGCTACGAGGAGGACGGTACACCTATTAACATTTATGAATAATTTAATCTTGCATGGCTGGCCTAAGTCCAAGTGCATAATTCTCTTATTGCAATTAGATAGGAGAGGGAAGTAGTCTGGAGCTGGATACGGGTCAAAAGGAGATGCTATGCAGGGCTGGATAGGGAATTGGCTGTGCACATATCAACCATGCATGTTAAATATGTCCGTACTGCCCCAGCAAACAGGGGAAACAGAACAGAATATGTATTTAATGGTTCATCGTTGTCTTGAATATACACCACTCTCCATGTGAATAAACAGCATTATACAGAAACCGCTAATACAAAATTTGCAATCGGAATGAAGAGGTATATTATGTGAATACTTGCAGTGCCTTCAGAAAGTATTCACACACCTTGACTTATTCCACATTTTGTCGTGCTTCAGCCTGAATTCTAAATGTATTCCATATATTTTTCTCTCTCACCCATCTACACACAATACACCATAATGACAAATGATTTTTATGCCGATTTAAGTCAAAACTGTAACTAGGCAACTCAGAAACATTCACTGTCTTCATGGTAAGCAGCTTCAGTCTATATTTGGCCTTGTGTTTTAGGTTATTGTCCTGCTGAAAGGTGAATTTGTCTCCCAGTGTCTGGGGGAAAGCAGACAGAACCAAGTTTTCCTCTAGGATTTTGCCTGTGCTTAACTCTATTCTGTTTATTTTTATCCTAAATAACTCCCTTGCTGATGACAAGCATACCCAGAACATGATGCAGCCACCACCATGCTTGAAAATATGAAGAGTTGTGATCAATAGTGTGTTGTGTTGGATTTGCCTCAAACATAACAGTTTATATTCAGGACATAAAATGTATTTCTTTGCCACATGTTTTGCAGTGCCTTATTGCAAACAGGATGCATGTTTTGGATAATTTTATATTCTGTACAGGCTTCCTTCTTTTCACTCTGTTAATTATGTTAGTATTGTGGAGTAACTACAACATTGTTGATCCATCCTCAGTTTTCTCCTATCACAGCCATTAAGCTCTATAACTGTTTTAAAGTCACCATTGGCATCATGGTGAAATCCCTGAGCGGTTTCCTTCCTCTCCGGCAACTGATTTAGGAAGGGCGCCTGTATCTTTATAGTGACTGGGTGTATTGATACACCATCCAAAGTGTCATTAATAACTTCAGCATTCTCAAACGGATATTCAATGTCTGCTTTTTTTTTACCCATCTACCAATAGGTTCCTTTCTTTGCGAGGCAATGGAAAACCTTCCTGGTCTTTGGGGTTGAATCTGTGTTTGAAATTCACTGCTCGACTGAGGGACCTTACAGATAATTGTATGTATAGGTTACAGAGATGAGGTAGTCATTCAAAATCATGTTAAACACTATTATTGCACACAGAGTCCATGAAACCTATGTGACTTGTTAAGCAAATTCTTACTCCTGGACTTATTTAGGTTTGCCATGACAATGGGGTTGAATACATATTGACTCAATAAATGTCAGATTTCACTCTGATATTATGGGGTACTGTTTGTAAACCAGTGACACAAAATCTCAATTTAATCCGTTTTAAATTCAGGCTGTAACACAACAAAATGTGTTACAAGGGGATGTGAATACCTTCTGAAGGCACTTTAAGTCAAGGGGGTGTGAATACTATCTGAAGGCACTTTAAGTCAAGGGGGTGTGAATACTTTCTGAAGGCACTTTAAGTCAAGGGGGTGTGAATACGTTCTGAAGGCACTTTAAGTCAAGGGGGTGTGAATACTTTCTGAAGGCACTTTAAGTCAAGGGGGTGTGAATACTTTCTGAAGGCACTTTAAGTCAAGGGGGTGTGAATACTTTCTGAAGGCACTTTAAGTCAAGGGGGTGTGAATACTATCTGAAGGCACTTTAAGTCAAGGGGGTGTGAATACTTTCTGAAGGCACTTTAAGTCAAAGGGGTGTGAATACTTTCTGAAGGCACTTTAAGTCAATATTTAGTAGACATTAGTTTTGTCTTGAACTTGTATCTTCCAAGGTTGTTGCATCCATACTGTTTACTCACTCTCAATATTTAGTAGACCTTAGTTCTGTCTTGAACTTGTATCTTTGGAACATACAGAATCATCAAACAATGTATCCTCCTATGTATCCTCCTATGTATCCTCCAATGTATCCTCCTATGTATCCTCCAATGTATCCTCCAATGTATCCTCCTATGTATCCTCCTATGTATCCTCCAATGTATCCTCCTATGTATCCTCCTATGTATCCTCCTATGTATCCTCCAATGTATCCTCCTATGTATCTTCCTATGTATCCTCCAATGTATCCTCCTATGTATCCTCCTATGTATCCTCCAATGTATCCTCCAATGTATCCTCCAATGTATCCTCCAATGTATCCTCCTATGTATCCTCCTATGTATCCTCCAATGTGTCCTCCAATGTATCCTCCTATGTATCCTCCTATGTATCCTCCTATGTATCCTCCAATGTATCCTCCAATGTATCCTCCAATGTATCCTCCAATGTACCCTCCTATGTATCCTCCAATGTGTCCTCCTATGTATCCTCCTATGTATCCTCCTATGTATCCTCCTATGTATCCTCCTATGTATCCTCCTATGTATCCTCCTATGTATCCTCCTATGTATCATTCTAGAGCTGTTGTACGTATAGGAGTGGAATACATTCGGTTTTGTATCACAACCTCACTGTGATGTCAGGGTGGTCGTATATATAAACACACACTCAACAAAATGTTTTCCAATAGAAAAGCTACATATTTCCCAACAAAATTGATGGAGAGAGGAGGAGAGGAGAAAGGGGAGGCATTGATGGAAGCAGCCAAACTTTCACATTGACGATTACCCCGGGCCACCATCTCTGCCTCTACCTTTTGACAGTGAGAGGAGATTGTGTCTGTTTGCACTGGCACAGGCAGACACACACACACACACACACCCCGAAATCAAATTGATTATTACACAGTAGAGTGGATCGTCTATTACTATACGTGTTTCAGGGAGCGTATCCTTTAGAAGCGCTGCTGTATTCTGCTCCACGCTGCTCTGTCTGCCCTCTCCACGACACTTCTGAAAGGCACCGCTGAGTACGCTGCCACAGAGAAAATTCACAATGCACGTCAACTTCCTCCTCGCTCCACGGAGGCAAAAGCAAAGCACAGAACAAAGGATGTTTTTTAACAATAACACTGCAAAACATGCCTTTGTGCTGAAGTTCACATTGAAAACTCTGCTACAAGAGCCTTACTATTCAGCCTGTCTGTTGCCCCCCCCCCCCCCCCCCAGCATATTTATAACCACAGGACACTGACAGTCTGTTGACTTAATCATATGGCATACTGTAGAATAAGGGGTTGATGGTCTACAGCCTGAGGGGAAAAAGGGACATTCTTCAATACAGACCATTTAGAACTTGGTTACTGAGGTCTCCCTCGTTCATCCATCACTGTGGCCCAGAAGTCCCTTAGTGTCAGACATTGTGATTTCTCAGCACCATCCCCCTCTGCAAGATATGGACAGGTGTGAGATATTGTATCGAACGGCGCAGGAGGAGCAAATATAACAGCTTTGAGCTAATGCTTTTGTTCATTACACTGCAGCAACCTGATGAATGGAGGTTTGGCACGGAAAGTTTTGGACACCCCACTTGGGATACTAGCAGGGATGCTAGCCATTACTCCAGTCACTCCAGCCCCAAAAGTTGCGTATTTGTTTTAGGGCTCTTGCCGGATGTGTTTAAACTGTAAATTGTTTGTTGCTATGGCAACTGAGCCACGACAGGCAGCGATACAAAATAGGAAGGTCTAGTGGCTACAAAATGAAACTCAATAAAACTCAAATGTAGCTAAACTTTGAAAGCACGCGTTTTCTTCCACCTTACAAAAGACGTGAAACTGCGTTGTAAATGTCAACTCAAACGCATGAATCAAACAACACACTGGATATTTCACCCGTACGTCCGTCACCCCCAATGTCAAAATCTAATCCCTGTACCTCAACTTTTTACAAAACCTTGAGTCATCATGTCCAAGGTAACTCTGCAGGAAATATGAACAATAGGGTACCATGACTACAAATGTCAATGATAGATGTGTGCACACTTCTGAATACTGCTCCCTGAGGCAGTATTACTAGTGTTTTTCTAGTATTCCTGAGGCAGTATTACTAGTGTTTTTCTAGTATTCCTGAGGCAGTATTACTAGTATTACTAGCATGTTTCTAGTATTCCTGAGGCAGTATTACTAGTATTACTAGCATGTTTCTAGTATTCCTGAGGCAGTATTACTAGTATTACTAGCATGTTTCTAGTATTCCTGCGGCAGTATTACTAGTATTACTAGCATGTTTCTAGTATTCCTGCGGCAGTATTACTAGTATTACTAGCGTGTTTCTAGTATTCCTGCGGCAGTATTACTAGTATTACTAGCATGTTTCTAGTATTCCTGCGGCAGTATTACTAGTATTACTAGCATGTTTCTAGTATTCCTGCGGCAGTATTACTAGTATTACTAGCATGTTTCTAGTATTCCTGCAGCAGTCAGTCTAATGAGGGTTAACTTTGACTCTTGGCTGCATTCCAAATTCAGTATAAATGGATCAATATCCCAGCCTGCATTAATGTGAAAACGTAAATAGTGTTGGTCTTATGTTAAACCCCATGTTTCTCTTCCATTCCCCGGCTTGCCACGTTTGACCTCAGCTAAAATAACCACAGGTCCAATTTACATAACACGCCATGCTCCGATTTCAATTCCAGATGAAATCGCTTTTTAATAAATCTAATAAGTATATTTTTCAACTCTCTTGGATAATGGGCATACAGTACATTATATAGGCAGACATACATACATGATATTACATTGCATTGAGCATCATTTAATAGCTCGGCATACCATGTTGATCCTGTTTGCATGGATAGACTTCACCCTTATTTGTGGACAGAACGTTTGACATCCATTTTGTTTTAACAAGCTGGAGATGGAGATATGATGACCTGCTGCTGGACGTGTTGGGGTCAGAAGGGGATGTTAACCGTTGTCAGGTCACTCACATATAGTAGCCTATAGTTGAAAACCTGTAATCCAGCCAAGGCGATACTGTGTGTGTCATCTCACCGAGAGCACTATGCCACCACCACCCACTCTACACCCCCTACTCACAGTACTGTTAGTTAATGATGATTCACGCCCCAGGCCCAGGGTTGACACCATGTTGATTTTTAATGATGTTCTGCTGGAAGGAAGGCAGGAGAGGACCCAGGCTAGACATCAGTGGTCGGCTTCAGCGCTGTGCTAAATGCCATTCTAATCATCTTGCTGCACGCTGAATGCCAGAAGTAAACATTAACACAGTTTACAGTAACCCCCAAACTCTGTTCAGTAACCCCATAACCCCCCCAAACTCTGTTCAGTAACCCCATAACCCCCCCAAATTCTGTTCAGTAACCCCATATTCCCCCCAAACTCTGTTCAGTAAGCCCATAACCCCCTAAACTCTGTTCAGTAACCCCATAATCCCCCCAAACTCTGTTCATTAACCCCATAACCCCCCCCCAAACTCTGTTCAGTAACCCCATAACCCCCCAAACTCTGTTCAGTGTTCAGGGGATGCTGGACGCTCGTTGATGTCCGACCCCGGCGGTGAACCCTGCCTTGTTTTTGCCTGTTAGGCTTAATAAACTTAGCCTCCATTTTGTGTAGGCTAGAGGATATTAGTACCACATCCATCCACTGTTAACTAGGAGGATATTAGTACCACATCCATCCACTGTTAACTAGGAGGATATTAGTACCACATCCATCCACTGTTAACTAGAAGTGTGTCTCAAATGGAACCTTATTGATATTAGTACCACATCCATCCACTGTTAACTAGGAGTGTGTCTCAAATGGCACCTTATTGAATATATAGTGTACTACTTTTGACCAGGGCCCATAGGTGTTGTTTCCGTCGTCCAAAAGTCTAGATGTGGTTGTGGACATGGTACCTCATCATCTCCTGTAAGTATTCCTGATGAAATTTTTAATGAGCTTATAACTTTCAGACAGATAGTGGTTATCTGATAGAAGGTAAGTATTGGTTCAACTACATTACATTTTTCTCCTTGAGGAAACCTCCTGGACAAATACTAAAAGAGCACATTTTCCATAACCTGTAGGTAGGACTGGGGTCTGAACAGAAAGTACAGAGCTTCTGCTTCTGTATATAAACTGTAGTACGTAAGTAAAGAGACTTGAAAAGAAAGTACAGAGCTTCTGATCTGTATATAAACTGTAGTACGTAAGTAAAGAGACTTGAACAGAAAGTACAGAGCTTCTGCTTCTTTATATGAACTGTAATACGTAATAAAGAGACTTGAAAAGAAAGTACAGAGCTTCTGCTTCTTTATATAAACTGTAGTACGTAAGTAAAGAGACTTGAACAGAAAGTACAGAGCTTCTGCTTCTTTATATAAACTGTATTACGTAATAAAGAGACTTGAAAAGAAAGTACAGAGCTTCTGCTTCTTTATATAAATTGTAGTACGTAAGTAAAGAGACATAGGGCTTCTGCTCTTTATATGAACTGTAGTATGTAAGTAAAGAGACATAGTGCTTCTGCTCTTTATATAAACTGTAGTATGTAAGTAAAGAGACATAGGGCTTCTGCTCTTTATATAAACTGTAGTATGTAAGTAAAGAGAGTTGGGGCTTATAGCCCTTTTTCTACCCCTCTTCTCAGGGTGTTGGAGTTTTCCTTTTGTTTTCTGCGACTTGATTTAAATTAAAACAATATCTATTGGATAATTAAATGTAAAGAAAAAAATACAAAATATAAAAATATAAGAGGTAGGATGGGTTGGGTAGGGGATACAAACCCCGTTTAGGGGGTAGGGTTGGGAATAGGATACAAACCCCGTTTAGGATACAGACCCGGTTTTTGGGGAGGGATTTATATAAGACTTTATCTTTATTCGAAAAATTTAAATAGGGTATAGAAACTTGCTCTTCAGGAGTAGATGGTTGAGTGGCTGTGGATGATGCTTGTATTTGTGTTTCCATTATCCACAGGAGCGGACAAAGAATATTACGCAGAGGTCTCCTCCAGAGCAGCGACACACCGGGCACAACTCCTGTATCTCTGGAAAGTATTGGGTAGGTATTCCTGTTCAAGGGTTTTCTGGGTAAGTATGCATGTATTAAGTTCAATCCAGGTAAGTATGTGTTTAATGTAAAGCATTCTTTAAAGTAGGCAGCCTCTGTGCTCCTCCATAAGTGGGTGTGACCTGTATGGAACACAATATATGGTCTATATATATGTTTCTCACTTATGGGTGGTACAAATTGGGAAATGGGGGAGTGGAATGGGCAGGTTATATGCAAATGTATACTCTAGTTTACTATAGCTTAAAAAATATATAGTGTTTTTGCCGACCATAGTGTTTTTGCAGACATTACTGTAGTATTTACTGTACTTACTAAACAAATATGAAACAGAAATACCTTATTTACATAAGTATTCAGACCCTTTGCTATGACACTCGAAATTGAGCTCAGGTGCATCCTGTTTCCATTGATCATCCTTGAGATGTTTCTACAACTTGAGTGGACTCTACCTGTGGTAAATTCACTTGATTGGATATGATTTGGAAAGGCACACACCTGTCTATATAAGGTCCCAGATTTGACAGTGCATGAATTGTCTGTAGAGGTCCGAGACAGGATTGTGTCGAGGCAAAGATCTGGGGAAGGGTACCAAAACAATACTGCAGAATTTAAGGGCCGCAAGAACACAGTGGCCTCCATCATTCTTAAATGGAAGAAGTTTGGAACCACCAAAACTCTTCCTAGAGCTGGCCGCCCGGCCAAACTGAGCAATCGGAGGAGAATGGCATTGGTCAGGGTGGTAACCAAGAACCCTATGGTCACTCTGACAGAGCTCTAGTTCCTCTGTGGAGATGGGAGAACCTTCCAGAAGGACAACCATCTCTGCAGCACTCCACCAATAAGGCCTTTATGGTAGAGTGGCCAGACAGAAGCCACTCCTCAGTAAAAGGCACATGACAGCCCGCTTGGAGTTTGCCAAAAAGCACCTAAAGACTCTCAGACCATGAGAAACAAGGGACTAGTCAGGATCTAGGCAAAGATGAATGGAGCAAAGTACAGAGAGATCCTTGATGAAAACCTGCTCCAGAGCGCTCTGGCAAAGGTTCACATTCCAACAGGACAACGACCCTTGGGGCTCCTGAGTGGCTAAGGCACTGCATCTCAGTGCAAGAGGTGACTACAGTACTGATTGTGATTGGCAGTCCCATAGGTCGGCACACAATTGGCCTATCGCTGTCCAGGTTTGGCCGGGGTAGGTCGTTATTGTAAATAAGAATGTGCTCTTAACTGACTTGCCTAGTTAAATAAAAGTTAAATAAAAAGTTTAAAAATGTAATAACCACACAGCCAAGACAATGCAGGAGTGGCTTCGGGACAAGTCTCTGAATGTCCTTGAGTGGCCCAGCCAGAGCCCGGACTTGAACGCGATCTAACAACTCTGGCGAAACCTGAAAATAGCTGTGACGCTCCCCATCCAACCTGACAGAGCTTGAGAGGATCTGCAGAGAAGAATAGGAGAAAACAGGTGTGTCAAGCTTGTAACGTCAAACCCAAGAAGACTTGATGCTGTCACTGCCAAAGGCGCTTCAACAAAGTACTGAGTAAAGGGTCTGAATACTTATGTAAATGTCATATTTCAGTATTCTTTTTTTAATTTCTTTTTCTCATTATGGGGTATTGTGTGTAGATTGATGAGGGAAAAAAACAATTGAATCAATGTTCAAATAAGGCTATAACCTAACAAAAAGTCAAGGGGTCAGAATACTTTCCAAAGGCACTGTAGGTATACTTTAACCATGGCAGAGTAGCAGGAACTTATTGAGATATGACCAGTCACAGCTGACCTTTAGTGAGCTCCCACTGAATCACAGCTAGTCTTCATATCTACTGAACTGGAAACAACCACAGGAAGATCTGACCTTTTAGTTACAACAACCCCTGGCCCGTAATACAACAAAGATCCGTGATTTTAGAACTACACACCAAATCATGAGAAACGGTAAAGAAAAAAGAAAAAACACTTATCACAATCAAATCACATCACATTTTATTGGTCACATACACGTGTTTAGAAGATATTGCGGGGTGTAGTGAAGTGTTGTTCTAGCTCCGACAGTGCAGTCAATGTGTAATCAACATAACCACAGACAGATGCAAATAGTATAAGTAGTAATAGTAGAATACATTCTAAACTATGGTGCAAGGCAAGTTCAGCTAAAAGCAAAGCTAGCTTGCAGCCAACACTGGGAGGAACCAAACTAAACAGATGTAGTGCTTGACCGAAAAGGAAAAAATGACTCCAGTTCTGACGTGGTATGAGAGAGAGGAGATTGTGTCTGGACATTCACAGGTGGAATAACTCAGGCTGTCATGACCCCCTATTCATGTCTGTTCATTACCACTCATATTTCTGATTAACCCTCCCAACACATAATGTGGGGTTGTGGTCCGACTGCCATCCACGCACGCTTGTTAGGAAACGTAGCACTGGTGCGTCATTTTGTCAGATAGAGCCCAGAGGCCTCGCCGTTCACAAAAACATCCATTATTTCTCTGCCTCCCCCTTTCTCTTCTACCATTCACTCTCATTATCACAGCCTTGACACAACGGGGAAGAGAGAAAAAAAAACCTCAACGATAACACAACACACACCACCGTTGTTTAGAAATATAGCATCGTTTTGCCACCCGGATGATTATTTGTAGATAATTGACTCGGGAATATACAAGGCAATTATTTATCCAAACTAATAATTATTTTCATATAATCAAGGTAATTTTTCACGCCAGAATTACGAAGCAGAGGAATCGACGTTGGTGGACGTTCTTTCTCTTCCATCCTTTAGTTTCAGCATACGGGCATGACGGCTTGAGGCAGGCCTCTCTTGGGCACGTACGGTGTTGTCCTGGTAACCATTTTGATGCAGTCGATGATAGGGCAGACACTGAGACAGAGAGTACAGCCGGTGCAGCTGTTGTTAACTATAGGGAAATGGGTCTCAGGGTCAAACGAAATAGCCTGCAGAGAGAGAGAGAGAGAGAGAGAGAGAGAGAGAGGGAGAGAGAGAGAGAGAGAGAGAGAGGGAGAGAGAGAGAGAGAGGGAGGAAGACAGAGAGAGCAAAGGCTATAAGGTTTGGAATGGCTGCCATGGACCATCATAGACAGGGTTTTAGCATGCTAGGCTATCACAGGAAGCCCCACAATGCAACAGGAAGCCCCACAACGCATCCATGTTTTGTAGCTAGTACACCAATTTGTTCTGCACTGTTATATCCAACAAGGCCTATTGTGTATTCTGTTATCACAGGTAGCCATGTTACACAGTGGATTTGTAATAATATTGGGTTCTATTTAAATCTTCTTGCTCTGAAAATGTATAAACTGCCCTCACGGAAATGGCATGGTGTTGCTTATTGCCGTCAATTCATCATGTTGATACATAATTTACCCCTTTATGTTTATCGTCCAGGCGCCTTCAGAAAATCCATTCATATTTACAACAGATGTCTTCAGCATATTGTCGTGAAAATCATTCAGGGGACCTCTACACCTAACCCTGTTTGTAATATTAATGAAAAAAAAAATATATTAATTATATATATACACATATTGTTTCTTCAAGTGCAGTCGCAAAAACCATCAAGAGCTATGATGAAACTGGCTCTCATGAGGATCGCCACAAGAAAGGAAGACCCAGAGAAACCTCTGATGCAGAGGATAAGTTCATTAGAGTTACCAGCCTCAGAAATTGCAGCTCAAATAAATGCTTCGCAGAGTTCAAGTAACAGACACATCTCAACATCAACTGTTCAGAGGAGACTGTGTGAATCAGGCCTTCATGGTCAAATTTCTGCAAAGAAACCACAACTAAAGGACAACAAAAAGAAGAAGAGACTTGCTTGGGCCAAGAAACACGAGCAATGGACCGAGATTTTTGGTTCCAACCGCCATGTCTTGGATGATCTCCGCACGTGTGGTTCCCACCGTGAAGCATGGAGGAGGAGGTGTGTTGGTGCTTTGCTGGTGACACTGTCTGTGATTTATTTAGAATTCAAGACACAATTAACCAGCATGGCTACCACAGCATTCTGCAGCGATACGCCATCCCATCTGGTTTGAGCTTAGTGGGACTATCATTTGTTTTTCAACAGGACAATGACCCAAACACACCTCCAAGCGGTGTAAGGGCTATTTGACCAAGAAGGAGAGTGATGGAGTGGTGCATCAGATTACCTGGCCTCCACAATCACCCGACCTCAACCCAATAGAGATGGTTTGGGATGAGTTGGACCACAGAATGAAGGAAAAGCAGCCAACAAGTGCTCAGCATATGTGGGAACTCCTTCAAGACTGTTGGAAAAGCATTCCAGGTGAAACTGGTTGAGAGATTGCCAAGAGTGTGCAAAGCTGTCATCAAGGCAAAGGGGTGGCTACTTTGAAGAATCTAAAATATATTTTGATTTGTTTAACACTTTTTTGGTTACTACATGATTCCATATGTATTATTTCATAGTTTTGATGTCTTCACTATTATTCTACAAACAAAGAAAACTTTTGACTGCTACTGTATGTATAAAAAAGGGTGCTATTATGCATTGTGTTGGTGTGTACGTATGTGTCTGTGTGTGTGTGCGTGAAAGCATGTGTGTGGAACCACCTATTTGATGGAGACACATTATCCTGATGAATGCTGGTCTTTATTAGAAACCATTAATAACATATAATCCCTCTCAGAGATCCACTCACAGACAATGAGCTCTGATAGAACAGGCCGCGTTACTTCATCAATACTTCTGCTGATAGATAATGGGGACATTTATTTACCAGGGAAGAAAAGGAGATTCATTCTTTAATAAAACTGTCACACTGTTCCTTCCTCCGACAGAGGTACTTTCACATAGAGAGACAGAGAGAGAGAGAGAGAGAGAGAGAGAGAGAGAGAGAGAGAGAGAGAGAGAGAGAGAGAGAGAGAGAGAGAGAGAGAGAGAGAGAGAGAGAGAGAGAGAGAGCGAGAGAGAGAGAGAGAGAGACTGTTTTTCACTACTAACGTGCGTCACTGTGACTAATGAAAACTAGGCCTTGTCACAAGGCATCTCTTTTTCAGTAGATAGTAAGGGCCAGTCTTGTTCTTAAACAGGCTTTGATTAGACTTGTTCCTGAATAAGTGTGTCTCTGAGTGAGTGTGTGTTTCAATTAAATGAAGGGGAGGTACAGTACAATATGTACCTGGTATCCAGAGTCATTGCAGGTCATGTAGCACTTGCCACAGTTTATACACATTTCCTCATCTATAAGAGCCTCGACCTGCTCTGTGTTGTTCAGCTCCCCGTATGTGCCGATGTGCTTCAGAGCCCTGGCTATAACATCCTGGGAACACATATAGAACATATTATAGAAATACAGCGGGTGAAATAAGTATTAAACACGTCACCATTTTTCTCAGTAAATATATTTCCAAAGGTGCTATTGACATGAACTTTTAACCAAAGTAATCCATACATCCATACATACAAAGAAACCAAAACAAATAAGTTCAGAAATTAAGTTATGTGTAATAATGTGAAATGACACAGGGAAAAGGTATTGAACACATGAAGAAAGGGAGGTGCAAAAAGGCATGGAAAGCCAAGACAAAAGCTGAAAACTATCAGTAAGCAATCCAGCCCCCTGTCAGTGCAAATTAATATCAGCTGGTTCAGTCCCAACTGATGGCCTACAAAAAGGTCTCATTGCCAAGGTGTCACACCAGACACATCTCATGATGGGTAAAAGCAAAGAGCTGTCTCAAGACCTTCGCAACCTAATTGTTGCAAAACATAATAATGGCATTGGTTATAGGCACATTTCTAAGCTTCTGAATGTTCCAGTGAGCACTGTTGGGGCCATAATACGGAAGTGGTAAGACAATCATTTCACCATAAATTTGCCTCGACCAGGTGCTCCTCGCAAAACTTCTGACAGAGTGAAAAGAATAATCAGAAGAGTTGTGTCAAGAGCCAAGGACCACTTGTGGAGAGCTTCAAAAAGACCTGCAATTAGCAGGTACTGTTGTCTCAAAGAAAACAGTAAGTAATGCACTCCACCGCCATGGCCTGTATGCACGCTCACCACGCAAGACTCCATTGCTGAAAAAAAAGCATGTTGAAGCTCGTTTAAAGTTTGCTGCACAACATTTGGAAAAGCCAGTGAAATACTGGGAGAATATAGTGTGGTCAGATGAGAGCAAAATTGAACTGTTTGGATGTCATAATACACACCATGTTTGGAGGAGAAATGGCACTGAGGTGGGAACATCATGGTGTGGGGCTGCTTTTCAGCAAATGGTACTGGCAAACTTCACATAATTGAAGGAAGGATGAATGGGCAAATTTACAGAGACATTCTTGACAAAAATCTGCTGCCATCTACCAGGATGATGAAGATGAAACGAGGGTGGACATTTCAGCAAGACAATGATCCCAAACACACAGCCAAGGAAACTCTCAATTGGTTTCAAAGAAAGAAAATAAAGCTGCTAGAATGGCCCAGCCAATCACCTGACTTAAATCCCATTGAAAATCTATGGAAAGAACTGAAGATCAAGATTCATAGAAGAGGCCCATGGAACCTTCAAGATTTGAAGACTGTTTGTGTGGAAGAATGGGCCAAAATCACACCAGAGCAATGCATGCGGCTAGTTTCTCCATACAGGAGGCATCTTGAAGCTGTCATTACCAACAAAGGCTTTTGTACAAAGTATTAAATAAATATCAGTAAGGGTGTTCAATACTTTTTCCCTGTGTCATTTCGCATTATTACACATAACTTAATTTCTGACCTTATTTGTTTTGGTTTCTTTGTATGTATGGATTACTTGGGTTGTTACCAACATCTGGTGAAAATGTCATGTCAATAGCACCTTTGGAAATATATTTACTGAGAAAAATGGTGACGTGTTAAATACTTATTTCACCCGCTGTATATGGGATCTCTACGGCAACACACACTGATCTAATGACCTGGTCTCAGTCACGTACTGTATATTACATGCCTTGTAACCATTATGGCTAAATCTAGGCATCTGTTCCAATATCTACACTAGCATACTACTGAGAATGAAGCAATGTACTGGGCATACATTCTACAGTACCTCGAAAATATATTTCAAAGTACTCTGCGAGTGTTCTCTCTTACCTTGACAGCTGGGACTGGTCTCTTGGGTGTGTAAGTTCTTGTGCCATTGGCCTCCACTACTGTGGTCTTCTCAGCGTAGTCTCTCACTGCCTTCTTGTAGTCGGCTAAAACCTTCTTCTTCTCAAGCAGATAGGGTCCAAAGCTAGGTAAACTCTTAAAGTAGGATTGTTAGAAGGCTGAAGGTTAGTTGTTAAATTCTAACAGCTTCAGTCGTAACTTAATATTGGAGGTAGTGAAATTCTGAAAAATTATTGGCTTTCCAGGATAGCTTTTTTTGTGTGAAACTCTTTGTAGTAAATCAATTACATTTTTTTCCTCAGGTAAAATATGACTGACCACATTTTTTTAATTTAGAAAAGTAATTTTGGTTTTAGTCAAAGGTGTTTAAAGATAGATGTAACCATGTTATTGATGGTTTTTGATAGTTTCATATGGTTCTAAGTGAGTATTTTACTTATTCATAACTCTCCAATTATCTTAGCAATAACTAAGTAATACATTCAAATATGTAGGAGTGAATTTATTTAAATATTTCCAATGACATTTCTTATGTATCTACTGTCTACCAATACCTACTGTCTATCAATACCTACTGTCTACCAATGCCCACTGTCTACAAATATCTACTGTCTAGCAATGCCTACTGTCTACCAATACCTACTGTCTACCAATACCTACTGTCTACCAATGCCTACTGTCTACCAATACCTACTGTCTACCAATACCTACTGTCTACCAATACCTACTGTCTACCAATACCTACTGTCTACCAATACCTACTGTCTACCAATACCTACTGTCTACCAATACCTACTGTCTATCAATACCTACTGTCTACCAATACCTACTGTCTATCAATACCTACTGTCTATCAATACCTACTGTCTACCAATACCTACTGTCTATCAATATCTACTGTCTACCAATGCCTACTGTCTACCAATGTATCTATCTTTTGTATCTCTTTGTAATATTGTCTTGTGTCCTCTTTGACCATATGTTGACAGGTTTGTTTACCTAAGAGAGAGGTTGTTTGTCTACTTACTGCTGATTAGTGAGTCTTTAAGCTGCACCTCCAGTACAGACTACTGAAGCATCACTGATGTGCTTCATTAGAAGCATCAGATGAGAACAAACAGACAGCGAGACAGGGATGAGACGAGGATGAGATGAGGATGGGAGCTCAAAGACCCACAGACTGACCGCATTAAAGGAACACTGTTTGCTTTGGAGTAGTGGCCACTGTTTTTCATCCTGGGAAATTAATGAGATCCGTTCGGCCAACATTTACACGTTAACTGTATCAAGCTCTGGAGGTGTCCCCTGGGCTTTTTGAGTTTGTACAGCGTTTAGTATTTTTTTTCTCCTGTATACCACAGCAGGTGAACAGGATTACAAAACAAGAAAGAAAAAACTTGTAAAAAACTAAAAAGTACAATAAAACCACATTTGCTTCAGTTCCCGTTTGAAATTACATCTCTTTCCCCAGCTGCTGTGCAGTGCATCGGACGTGATATTGAAAAATTGTTTGGGTTTTAAAAGTGAAATACAAGCTGATGGCGGTCATGGAGGGTGGTTTTCAGGGAGATTATTGTCGTGGGTTTACTCCCGTTTGCATCTCCTGTAGGCCCTCTACTGTAAAATCATGCAATATATTTGCAAAAATATTCATTCGCCATCCTGGCTTAAGACATTACCGTGTCAATGAACAGGAATTGCTTGCTCACTCAAAATGGTTGCAGCCTGCCTGCGAGCTATTCCCCTTGAAAACAACGTGTTGGCGGGGTGGAGGTGATGCAGCTACAGGAGAACATTAACTAACGCACTTAAAAGGCTTGTCTGAAATGGCAATTTTGTTTCAGAGAAGAATAACAGCCAAAACCCAATAACATTCTCTAAGTAAAAAATACAAATCTATGATTGTTTTTTTGAGAAAACCTTTGAAAATGGGTTTCCAAGGATGTAGGATTTCTTCCAAATACAGGTACAGCCCTCATACTGACTTCCTACTGTATAGATGTGGAACTCATACAGACTTTCTACTGTATAGATGTGGAACTCATACAGACTTTCTACTGTATAGATGTGGAACTTGGAGTCATACAGTCTATGCTTTTTATATTCCCAAACATGTTGTTCTAGTGTGAACAGTATGGTCATTGATGTTCGTCTGATACAACTAATAGCACATTTCAGACATCAGGTCATGTCTCATTTTCAAGCATCAATGTTGTATTTCATAAATAATTGGGACTTTCACACAAACAGTACTCTTGATCTTCCAAAACCCATGCACAGACATAAACCCGCCAAAATAGCGTGATGAATCAATATTTGCCATTCTAATTAAAACGGACACCAGCTATGGTCCCTTACTACTACAGTGACCTCATTAATCACTTAATGTGTTGTGAAATCTTTTGTGAAAATTATTGTAATGTTTAAAAAATGTTATAACTGTCTTAATTTTGCTGGACCCCAGGAAGAGTAGCTGCTGCCTTGGCAGGAACTAATGGGGATGCATAATAAACCCCAGGAAGAGTAGCTGCTGCCTTGGCAGGAACTAATGGGGATCCTTAATAAGTACGAATATAAATATAAAGGCATGAACTTTGTCAACCTTCAGTCTCTTGACCGTCAGTCTATCCATGATGATTATTTATGTTGTTGTTGTTTTAAATTGCTTGTTTTTTTTACATGTCCCGTTTAATCTGTGCCTGCCTATACCAAAGACCAAAGCTTTTGATACTCAGATGTTATTTGAGCCAGGACAGTTTTGTGTGAGTGCATCTGAGATAGAGAGATAGATAGAGAGAGAGAGACAGAGAGAGGGGGGGGGGAGAAACAGAGAGAGAGACAGAGACAGAGAGAGAGATAGAGAGAGAGAGAGAGAGGGGGGGGAGAAACAGAGAGAGAGACAGAGACAGAGACAGAGAGAGAGAGAGAGAGAGGGGGGGGGGGGGGAACAGAGAGAGAGACAGAGACAGAGACAGAGAGAGAGAGAGAGAGAGAGAGAGAGAGAGAGAGAGAGAGAGAGAGAGAGAGAGAGAGAGAAAAAGACAGAAAGAGAGAAAGAGACAGTGAGAGAGAAAAAAAGACAGAGAGAAAGAGAGATAGCTAGAAAGAGAGATAGAGAGAGAGGGGGGGGGGGGAAACAGAGAGAGAGACAGAGACAGAGACAGAGAGAGAGAGAGAGAGAGAGAGAGAGAGAGAAAAAGACAGAGAGAGAGAGAGATAGCTAGAAAGAGAGATAGAGAGAGAGAGAGAGAGAGAGAGAGATCATTCTGTCTTTATCCATACATCTCCATATCCCTACCCAATTGTGTGTGTACGTGTACATATGTCTGTGTGTGCATGTAGAAAGACGTCCACCAAAGGCCCCTTGCGATCTCTTGGCAAGTGCTTAAGTGGAGAAGTAACTGCTTGTTGTGATTCCTCTAGATTACCATATTCATGAGGGTTTGAAGGCAGAATCCCACATACTTATGGCCCCAACATAGGAGGTGATTAAGCTCAGGCTGGCAGGCAGTTTGTCGTGTGTGTGAGTGTTTGTGTGAGTGTTTGTTTGTTTGTGTGTGTATGGAAATTGCAGTGATACCAGACAGGCGAGGCTAGCTCCAACACAACATGCCACTGAGGCCGTGTGGAAAGCCAATACCATACCTAGGGTGCCACTAATTTATTTCAACCGCACATCTCCAAATTGACCAGAGGAAATGAGGTAAGACCAAGCTGTTCAAAGTATAAACATTGATTCAGCTTTTGAAATGTAACTTTTTTTTCTGTCTCAATTTCAACTTGCCTCCTTTAACAAGCAGCTTTTTGAAATATAGCAGAAAGTTAAGAGACGAGCAATTCCACTGGAGCTCCTCCTGCGTTATCCAGCACGACCACTATTAGAAAACAAGGAGCCTTTACTGAGAAGCTATCTGAGAAAAATAGCAGGTGTGCTTCCTCTGTTAGTTAGGCTCAGGATTAGTCTCCATGGCATATAAAGCTATTATAACTCCATTTATTCATGCAAGCAAATTAAAATGAACTTGTGTTGCCACTAGTTCTGCCGTTGCAAAAAATGTGTAAATTGATTTAAAACCTATACCTACACCGACTCAGTTTCAAACACACTTAATATTTAATGTGCTAGCAATGTGTTTCTGTGCTCTGAGAGACCATAACAAAACAGAGATCACAGATTGTATTGCTGTCTTTCTCTCGGTCTTCTCATCCACAGCTGTCCTCCAAATATCACCTCCAAACCGGTGAGTGAAGTAAACCAAAGTACAGATGGTTAGTAGGCAACACATTGCAACTTTTATTAGTATATCCTCAGGAAAAACAGGTGTGCGTGACATGTTTTTTCGCTTTTCATTGAACCATTTATTCAAATTAATACGTCTTGTTTTTAATTAGATTTTTTCTCTCTCTTCTTCAATTTCATATGCTAATGAGATCAGCTCTAAGCTCCATAAATATCATATGCACACATTGTGTGCATAACATTAAAAGTAGCAAAGATTTTAATTGTACATGAAATACCACACATTCAATTTAACCACGTCCAAACATACATACATACATACATACATACATACATACATACATACATACATGCAAGCGTAGGTGCACATAAGGACTTTTCACATAAGGACAGCCTATGTCCAAATCATTAGACGTATGTGCAATGTCTGACTTTTACAGGAATTATACACTGCTACCCTATCAAGCCCTTATGTTTCAAAAGGAATCTCATGGCAGTCTATCTGTCCTTCCACACAATGCCGTCCACATGAAAGACTTCAAGGTCATAACACTGGAAAGCACGCCAAAGGAGAAGACCTCCAACCCTGCTAACAACATTAAGGCTCAAATACAATGTGCCATAATTCAACTTGAAAACCTAAATGTATGTATATATCTGTGTGTTCAGCCCTCATTAATGTAGACCAGGGACAGTGATTCTTCTTCTTCTTCAAAATGTATATTAGCCTCTAAGGTCCATGGCTATAAACCACAGAGTGGAAGGAAGGGGCTGGGGAAACCACAACCAGAGATGAAGGCCCACCACACCGACCACAGCAAAGAGATAGTGAGAAGGAGAGAGAGATTGGGTGCGTTGGGTGCCATAGTCTTTTACCCAAACTGCCAAGCAGCGAGCGCCAGCCACGTCTTAAAACAATCACACAACAACCCTTAATTGGATGCCAGTGTGTTCCTCCCCCTAATGGGTAAACAAACAAAATAACTTGTCATCAGTTTGATTTGTTTGTGTGTTGTATTTTGTTCTGTTTCTTTAAACTGTTAATCAAGAGAGCAGTGTAGCAGGAGGAATTAATGTCTGTATTGCATCTGATCTGCCTTCATAAATTATGCCGTGAGAAACTCATCTCCAAAACCCCAAAGTGGCAAAGACTTGTTGACTTGTGTTGCATGTTCAATAACATTCATCAATATGCAAACCAATTTGGTCCCAAAATACACACGAGTAAGCTTGGTTTCCAAATGTCCAAATTTCTGTTAATTACTATAGCTCCCGCCTTGGGCCAATCAGTGTAATTTTGTTAATGCCTGATCTCTATGGCAAGACGCATCATTCACCCAAGTTTAGTCAAAATCGTCCCAGTGCTGTCTGAGATATTGTGTAAACTAATGTACAAACGGACGAAGGAACGGACGGACGGAGACAGTCCCCTCCATGATTTCATCGTGGGGACAACGAAGGCACTGAATATTGAGACATGTTAGCTGATATTCGGCCAGACCAACACATCGGGACAGTGCCTCTCCTAGCGTGGTGTAAACAGCATGGTCTCTCTCCTTCTCTCACTGTCAACCCTACCTACTCCCAACAGTCAGAAAGACAGTCAGTCAGCCAGCCTGCCCACCCACCAGAGTGGCTCAGAGACATGATTTGGCCTCCGTCTCAGGGGCCGAATATGAGGGTGGTCTAATGAAAGATCCCATAGAGGAAGCAGACAGCCGTGGCAATAACTGTACATCTGTACTCTGGTTGGGAGGAAGCTCTGGCTAATGGTCTGGAGGACAGGCTGACTCCCCTTTCACTTCTCATAACATTTACCACAGGCTGTGTCCCAAATGGCACCCTATTCTTTATATAGTGCACTACTTTTGACCAGATCCCTATGGGCACTACATAGGGAATAGGTCCCATTTGGTCTGGACTCCACAGCCCACATCTAGACTGGTGTCACTCACAGAAGCAGGTGGTTCAAACAAAATAAACAGTGGGTGTAATTGATGTACTGAACACGTTGGGAGAGGCATTTAAAGGCTAGTGAGTGGATACCTGATCTATATTTTAGATCTGATCCTACCTTTGATTGACAACAATGTCAGTACATTTACATCTACTGGAAACGATGCCTGAGGAAGATCTGCAGCATCAGCAAGGACCACATAAACCCCAGCCACGAGCTGTTCACTCCCTTACTGTCAGGCTGATACCAACAGGCTCAGAGACTGGTTCTATTTACAAGCCATCAGACTGCTGAACTCTTGAACTGGACTGACCACCTGCACTGGCTCTCTGCACGTTAGCACACATGTACTCACCCGCACACACCCGCACACACCCGCACACACACACACACACACACACACACACACACACACACACACACACACACACACACACACACAATTGCTTTTTAGCATTTCTTTTTTAACCTTTATTTAACTAGTGAGTTAAGAATAAATTCTTATTTACAATGACGGCCTACCTACAGGGTCAGCCCCTGTAGCAACTTAGGGTTAAGTGCCTTGCTCAAGGACACATCGACAGGTTCGGGTATTCAAACTAGCGACCTTTCGGTTACTGGCCCAACGCTCTAACCACTAGGCTACCTGCCGCCCAAAACTGCTGCTTCCAGACTAAATTAAACACTTATTCCGGAATGTTCCTATCTTTTATTATTTATTATTGTTATTGTTACATTGTCAAGAAGGAACCTGCAAGTAAGCATGCTGTATACAATGTATATCCTGTACATACAACTAATACATGTGTCAAGTAAAGGTACTTCTGTTAACTTTGACAATCTACAATTCAAATAGCTATATTTTGTGCCTTTTAGAGGCATATTGTAGTTTCTCTATCAGTATCAACAAACAAAATGGCAACAGTCATTTAGCAGACGCTCTTATCCACAGTGATTAGAGTTAAGTGCCTTGCTCAAGGGCACATCAACAGATTTTTCACCTAGATGGCTCTGGGATTTCAAACAGCAACCTTTCGGTTCAAACAACCGCTTCACCGCTAGGCTACCTGCCATAGGATTAAATTTGGATTAAATTTGCGAAAATAAAGCAATAGAACATCAGAGTAGTCAGTACCACCACCCCCTCCCCAGCCAGATCGCTGGCCTGGCCCCAGCACCCCTCCACCACCCCCACTATCAGCCTCATCACCACCTCACCTGAGCCAGAGTGTTGCCAGGCAGGCCCCCAGCAGAGAGGGGGTAGGTCAGGCGGGTCCAAGGCTTCATTACCTCTGCAGGTTTGCCAAGCTCAACCAGCCTCCGCCGTGCCGTGTAGACGGCCAAACAACTATTTAACACCCCCACCCGCCCCCCCAACTGTGCAGCAGCTCAGGGGGAGCCTAGGCAGCAACACCACTCTCACTCCCACCTCTGCTTTGGCAGAGGCTGTGTGGGGGAGGAGGGGGAGGGGTGGAGCCTGTGTGGGGGAGGAGGGGGAGGGGTAGAGGCTGTGTGGGGGAGGAGATACCAGGAGAAACACAACAAAGGGGTAGCAGTTCTAGTGGACTGTGGAGCGTTCCATCCCTGTGTCGGCCCAGTAGTGGGTCTCATCGCCTGTTCCAGCCAGCCCGCTGCCTAACAGATACCTGTGGTGCTGAGCCTCCCGTCTGGGGCATGAGCAGTCCCACACGGAGCACATGTTAGCTTCACACGTTAGCTAGCGTCTCATAAGCCTAACTGTTACTGTCAGCTCACAGGGTTGTAATCAACGTGCAGTAGAGTGATGGGTCTGCAGTCCATGTCCATGTTTCTGCTAATGATGTGACCCAGTACGTACTGCATACGAGGCGTGTGCTTAGTCCAGTAAAGTAAGCCTTGTCTGTTTCTGTAGCGTGAGGCAGCTTGACGGACAACTACACATAATGTTTGCTCTTTGTACTCAGATGACCACTCAAGCCATGAACTTTATAATGACTGTCTATCTCATGTGATGTTGTTCTTCGAGTGTGTTTTATGTGTGTTTTAAAGCACTTTGAGATTCTTTGAAAACTCTATAAAAGTTGAATAAATTCTTCTTCTTATTATTGCAGTAGCAGGGATTTGATGTCTGGCCTGTTATTTTCATGTTCCATACTCCAGCCAAGACTGTGGACTGTGTGCAAGCAGCTGTACATGAACCTGCGTTGACAGCCCAAAAATGTGCCACCCACTTCTAAAGCACAGCCAAAATGATTCATTATTTTATTTACTATTGAGGGAACTTCAGCCTCCTTCTTAAATTTCTTATGAAGGTCTGAAGTTTACGGAAATTGGACTCCACACTCTAAACTGTGAAATAAAGACAAGTCATCTCACGAGAGAACATGGATTGCCACCAAAGCAGACTATTTTAGACAGCATTCTCTCTCACTACTTATATTAACAGAGAGAGAGAAAAACGATGTCTTTAGCTGAACGCTCTTTTTATCAACTGACATTCCCGGGAATTGCAGTGACAGTGACTTCTCTTCTCACTTTCTTTTTCTCTTTTTCTCTCGCTCTCGTTAACTACCTCTCTCGTTAACTACCTCTCTCGTTAACTACCTGTCTCTCTCCCTGTCTCTCTCCCTGTCTCTCTCCCTGTCTCTCTCCGTGTCTCTCTCCCTGTCTCTCTCCCTGTCTCTCTCATGGTCTCTCTCATGGTCTCCCTCCCCGTCTCTCTCACTGTCTCTCTCCCTGTCTCTCTCCCTGTCTCCCTCCCTGTGTCTCTCACTGTCTCTCTCCCTGTCTCTCTCCCTGTCTCTCTCCCTGTCTCTCTCCGTGTCTCTCTCCCTGTCTCTCTCCCTGTCTCTCTCATGGTCTCTCTCATGGTCTCCCTCCCCGTCTCTCTCACTGTCTCTCTCCCTGTCTCCCTCCCTGTGTCTCTCCCTGTGTCTCTCCCTGTCTCTCTCCCTGTCTCTCTCACTGTCTCTCTCACTGTCTCTCTCACTGTCTCTCTCCCTGTCTCTCTCCCTGTCTCTCTCTCTGTCTCTCTCCCTGTCTCTCTCCCTGTCTCTCTCCCTGTCTCTCTCACTGTCTCTCTCACTGTCTCTCTCACTGTCTCTCTCTGTGTCTCTCTCACTGTCTCTCTCCCTGTCTCTCTCCCTGTCTCTCTCCCTGTCTCTCTCCCTGTCTCTCTCTGTGTCTCTCTCACTGTCTCTCTCCCTGTCTCCCTCCCTGTCTCTCTCCCTGTCTCTCTCCCTGTCTCTCTCCCTGTCTCTCTCACTGTCTCTCTCACTGTCTCTCTCACTGTCTCTCTCACTGTCTCTCTCACTGTCTCTCTCTGTGTCTCTCTCACTGTCTCTCTCCCTGTCTCTCTCCCTGTCTCTCTCCCTGTCTCTCTCTGTGTCTCTCTCCCTGTCTCTCTCCCTGTCTCTCTCACTGTCTCTCTCACTGTCTCTCTCCCTGTCTCTCTCCCTGTCTCTCTCACTGTCTCTCTCACTGTCTCTCTCACTGTCTCTCTCACTGTCTCTCTCACTGTCTCTCTCCCTGTCTCTCTCCCTGTCTCTCTCCCTGTCTCTCTCACTGTCTCTCTCCCTGTCTCTCTCACTGTCTCTCTCCCAAACCTTTTTCTCCCTCCGACTACTCTACATTTGAGTCTGACTTTCTGAATCACACACACACACACACACACACACACACACACACACACACACACACACACACACACACACACACACACACACACACACACACACACACACACACACACACACACACACAACACACAAACACACACACCCTTGTCTTGACTGTACTGTAAGTAATGTGATCCTGTCCCCCCTCCCCCTATGGTGTGCTTGGTGTATTTGTCTCATTGGGTCAATGCCACTGTTCCTCTGCCTCGCGGCAACAGCTGCCCTACACACAGACACAGGTGAGATGTCACTTTCTATCTATACTGTCCACTAAGTCAAAGACAGGGCCAGGGTTGCCCTGTACACCAGGTCTCCATGGACACTAGGAGGCATTCCTATCTACAGGTAACTGCCAAAATAAAGGAAACACCAACATGAAGTGTCTTAATAGGGTGTTGGGCCACCACGTGCCAGAACAGCTTCAATACACCTTGGCATAGATTCTGTAAATGTCTGGAACTCTACTGGAGGGACGTGACACCACTCTTCCATTAAAAATTCCATAATTTGGTGTTTCGTTGATAGTAATGGAAAAATCTTAGGCACCACAATCGAGTTGAAATCACAATGTTTTAAAATGTTATTTATCTTTAACTCTGCATTGTTGGAAAATGACCCGTAAAGTAATCTGTTGTTTATGAAGCATGCGACAAATACAATTTGACTTGATTTGACACGCACAATTAAAACTCGCTAGACTCCACTTTCAAAGACACTGAGATCTCTTCTTCTAGCCATGAGACAAAATAATGGGCAACTGGGCATTTTTATACATGGAATATTAATAACTAACTCAGGAACCTGCTTTCAATATGCTTCGTATTCTTCATTTACTCATGTGTTTCCTTTACTTTGGCAGATACCTGTAACCTATCCACCAATACACACACAACTCAATTAAAGCGTCATATTTTTTGCCAACTGTAAAGCAACGTCTGAAATCTCCCAATTAAAAATAGAAGACCTGGGGTCGGTTTCCTGATACCGATACTTTCCTGATACTTACGAGTGTTTTAACGATGCATCTTTCCTACAATGGCCGAAGATGTAACATGCGTTTCCTAAAACACTAGGCAGAGAGAAGGGGAAGGGGAAGGTGGGATACTAGTCAGTTGTACAACTGAATGCATTCAACTGAAATGTGTCTTCCTCATTTAACCCAACCCCTCTGAACCAGAGAGGAGCGGAGGGCGGCCTTAATCAACATCCACGTCTTTGGCGCCCGGGGAACAGCAGGTTAACTCCCTTGTTCAGGGGCAGAACGACAGATTTTTACCTTGTCAGATCGAACGGTCGCTTAAGTGCGTCGTAGAAGCATGTGTCCAGGACAGGATAGAAAGAAAGCCAGTGCTGCTATTGGATCAGCTTTCTCCATTCAAATCTTACCAGAACATTAGCTGGTCTGAGGCAGGCATTAGATTACGAGCGTTTTCAAGTGCAACGTTAACATCGATGGTTTTGGAAAACACCTCGGAGATTTAACATTGCTCCTACGAAGGTTCTAACAATGAACTTAGCCTTAAGATGCTTTGGGAAACCGGGCCAGGGATATGTTATACAATGTAATAGACTTATGTGAGAGCTGTGAATTGACCTTAAAAAAAAAACGTATTTTCTTCCACTTAAAAGCCAGAACAAAGATTTCTATATAAAAACTACTCTGGTGAATGTTGTCGCCTGAGAGCTGAGAGCATGTGGTCTACACCTCTGTATGACTGGTGATGTGAGTGATTCGTCCTTTCCTGGTGTCACCCTGCGCTAGCATCAGTCAGTGTATCCAGCACCATGTTGCCCCAGGGAGATATGATGTACAGGCTGCTTCTCCATGTCTGGGACAATGTTTCTACATGACACCACACAGCTTCACAAACACACACACACACACACACACACACACACACACACACACACACACACACACACACACACACACACACACACACACACACACACACACACACACACACACACACACACACACACACACACACACACACACACACACACACACACACACACACACACACACACACACACACACTCCACAACCCCTCTCCTCTCCTCCCCTCTCTACCTTCTCCTCTCTCTCAGCTTCAAGACAACGCCGCTACCTCTTCTGCTGTAATCATTGTTGTCGTGCTGACAATTCACCACGACAATGGAGAGCAACAGATGAGGGAATTACTTTTCTGATATTCCTCACCTCCTACTAATGTATTACTTCCTCTCTCATCCTCCACTCCTCCACTCATTTGGCATTATCATTTAAACTGTTGCATTTGCGATACTGTGAGATGTCCCGTCGTCAGGACTGTAGTTAATCTGGAGCGTTTGGGAGCCATAAAGGCTTCCCTCGGCTGGTGTAGAACCCACACGCCTGTGATCTGATAACCACCTCTAATTTGGAACGCTGAAAAGAGTTGACTGAAGTTGTATATTCCCCTCATTTACATTCATTCTGGGCATTTCACATTTATTTTCTCTTTTTCCCATAAATATGAGAGAGATTGTAGAAATGCAGAATTGTGGAGTGTAAAACCTAATAGAGGGAATGTTTTGACAATTGGCTTTTGTCAAATTTGATTTGAGATTTTTTTCATTTTGTGTTGTGTTATGAACGACTGGCATTGGATTAAGACGCCGCTTGTACAAATCGTTTTACGAGAATGATTGATGTTCTATTTCAAAGTAAACTAACAATAATAAACCACTGGGACTTTTCTTCACCGTCTGGGCTTTTTGAATTTGAATTTATAGTATCTAAGCTATTCATCATAGGCATGTCTGGCTATTTACATTAGTGCCAGAACCAGCGACAAAAGCACCTGCTCTTAGTCAAGTTATTATAGAAGGGGATTTCAGACAAAGCCTCTTCTTTTGATTCAGATCTGATATTAAACCATCCCTCAGCAGGTTGATCTGTGAGCTCCTTCAGTGAGTCAGATCCTGATAGCTGGAAGACGAAACAGCAGCCTTGAAATCAGCCGTAGCTCTGAATAGAACAGAGCATTTGGTATTTGGTGTTTTATTAGGACCCCCATTAGCTGTCGCAAAAGCAGCAGCTACTCTTCTTTAACATTCAGCGTGGATAATGTTGTAATTACAATGTGAGAAAGTCCAGGTGTGTGTGATGTAAATACACAGGTACAAATGTGTCGCAGAAATACTAGTAATGCAGTAACTAAACGCCTGCATGTTGTCTGCTGCTGAAATGATGATCGCTGGTTTATAACGGATGGGTAAAGGGACCAAGACCAAGAGGACCAAGCTGATAATAGGACCAAGTAAATGGAGGGGTGTAGGAGTAGCGAGGGGGGAGTGCAGTCACAGTGCAATGCTAATGGATAAGTGCGTACAGGTAGATTGAGCGAATGGTTGGATCAGCTGTCAATAACTCACCTTGCCCACCAGTTCCTCCAGTCGCGGGACAGGTTTGCCCTTCTGGTGGCGCAATGTGGGAGGTGATTGGCCATCCCAGTCCTGTAGCTCCTCAATGCTCTTCAGGTAGAGCAGGGTCTTAAGACCCAGGCTGTAGTCCTCGATCAGAGTGAAGTCCTGGTTCTGAACCGCGCTGCACACCTAGTGGCAGTAGATCGCATGCAAGCAAGCAAGCACGCACACAAACAAACCCACAAGTACACACAAAAACACATACACAATGTTATTACACTAACTTGGTCCATTGAAAAGCATGAGCTGACACACACCCAAACATTTTTATAATGGAGAATAAACTGTAGGAAAATAAAAATAAAAAGCTCTATATAAACTCTATAACCAACGTTTCGGCAACCATTACATTACCTTGGGCACACAGACCAAAGTACATAAATATGTAATCTGGAATTACATAACACAGAGTATTATACTCTAGTACAGGGTTTCCTAGCACTATATGGCTGATTCAAATAATCCAAACTTGATAATAAGTTGGCTGTTTTAATCAGCTGTGCAGTGCTAGGGGAAAAGGTGCACCCAGGGGGGGCCCAGGACCGAGTTTGGGTCCAAGCCAGTGTTTTCTAGGTCTCAGATACCACGCTACCTACACACTGCTTACAGTCTCCACTCATTTACAATGAAATCCATCTATTTAATTAAAGTTTAGTCAAATGGAATAAGGCTTATCACGGCAGCAGTCAGTTAGAGCAGAGTGGTGAAAGGCAGGCGTGTAGTAAAACTCCTGGGTGAGCCCCATTCACATGGTTTATCCTCGCTCTACTTCCTTCAGCAAAGAGAGAGACTATCTGATCTGCATCACACCGGGAAACCTCGTCTTTGTGCGTCTGTCTGTCTGTCTGTCTGTCTCCACTTCATTTTGACAGAAGCCACGGTGCCGTGGTGAGTCTTAGAGCAGCCGGAGAGATAAGACGACGGGCTTATCAGACACCACCATCTATGAGCTGAGCTGAGCTGACATCGCCCTGCACTGATCTGACTGAGAACAACTCCAGGATTAACACGAGACCGGTAGCGCGCCGGTCTCGTAACGCGCCGAGTATTGAACCTAAGGGAACACCACATCAAACAGACCAGACTGAGGTCGGGGCCTGTTTTCACAAAGCATCTCAGAGTATTGGTGCTGATTAAGGATCAGGTCCTTCTTGTCCATATAGTCTTAATCATCATGATTGAAAAGACAAAACTGATCCTAGATCAGCACTCCTACTTGATGCTTGGGTTAGGTTGGGGGGGGGGGGGGGGGGGGGGGGGCGAGGTTTTGTAAATGTTGTTTTACATTGCTCTGAGATAGTCACAACAAATTATTTCTAGAGGGGGAATGAACGTGAATCTGTGCTGCTGTGTCATTTATGTATTTCAAAAAGTAAATTCACCAGCGACTGGCCCCATGTTGTGAAAATTAAGGCATTTATTCTCTCAAGCTTTGGCTCGGAGATACGCTTTCATTAGAATTCTGATTTGCATAGCACTGCTTGTTAAAATAAAAAAGCTGCTTGTTGCCTGCCCCTACATGCCCTACTCCAACTAAATAACCCAGAATACACTTCTGATAAGGATGTCTACATCGTTACACCAAACTGTAGAGGGAGAAACAAATATGTCAGTTATTATGACTATACAGTAATCATTCACAGGGAAAATATGTCAGTTATTATGACTATACACTAATCATTCACAGGGAAAATATGTCAGTTATTATGACTATACACGAATCATTCACGGGAAATATGTCAGTTATTATGACTATACACTAATCATTCGCAGGGGAAATATGTCAGTTATTATGACTATACACAAATTATTCACAGGGGAAATATGTCAGTTATTATGACTATACACTAATCATTCTAGGAGGTAAAGACAACATGTTGAGTATTCACAACCCTTTACGTTTTCCACATTTTGTTTATTCAATTGAGATGTATTGTCACTGGCCATCATACAATACCCCATAATATAAAATAATGGAATAATGTTTTTAGACATTTTTACATTTTCATATAAAATTAAAAGTTGACAATTCTTGAGTCAATAAATATTCAACCCCTTTGTTACGGCAGGAGTAAAAATGTGCTTAACAAGTCATATAATAAGTTGCATGGACAATAATAGTGTTTAACATGATTTTTGAATGACTGCATCATCACTGTACCCAACACGTACAATTATCTATAAGGTCCCTCAGCTGAGGAGTGAATTTCAAACACAGATTCAACCACAAAGACCAGGGAGGTTTTCCAATGCCTCGCAAAGAAAATCACCTGGTAGATGAACAACAACAAAAAAGCTGACATTGAATATCCCTTTGAGCATGGTGGAGTTATTAATTACACTTTGGATGGTGTATCAATACACCCAGTCACTACCAAGATACAGGTGTCCTTTCCATATCAGTAGCCGGAGAGGAAGGAAACCGCTCAGGGATTTCACCATGAGGCCAATGGTGACTAAAACAGTTACAGAGTTTAATGGCTGTGATAGGAGAAAACTGAGGATGGATCAACAATGTTGTAGTTACTCCACAATACTAACATAATTAATAGAGTGAAAATAAGGAAGCCTGTACAGAATAAAAATATTCCAAAACATGCATCCTGTTTGCAACAAGGCACTAAAGTGATAATGCAAAAAATGTGGCAAAGCAATTAACTTTTTGTCCTGAATAACAAGTGTTATGATTGGGGCAAATCCAATACAACACATTACTGAGTACCACTCTCCATATATTGAAGCGTAGTGGTGGCTGCATCATGTTATGGGCATGCTGTGTTTGTTAAGGACTGGGGAGTTTTTCAGGATAAAAAATAAACTGAAAGGAGATAAGCACAGGCAAAATCCTAGAGGAAAAGCTGAGACTCGGAGATGAATTCACCTTTCAGCAGCACAATGACCTAAAACACAAGGCCAAATCTACACTGGAGTTGGGGAGTTACATTTTTTACTTAAACCTGCTTGAATATCTATGGCAAGACCTGAAAATAACAACCAATTTGACAGAGCTTGAATAATTTTGAAAAGGGCAAATGTTGCACGATCCAGGTTGTGGAAATCTCTTAAAGACTTACCCAGAAACACTCTAAAGCTGTAATCGCTGCCAAAGGTGATTCTAACATGTATTGCATCAGGGGGTTGAATACTTATCTAATCAAGATATATACACTTTATTTTTCATAAATGTTTTACAAATGTCAGAATTGTTCTTACACTGACATTACACAGTATTTGGTGTAACGTTGTCAGTAACAGTATCATTGACAAAAAAATTACAATTAAATCAATTTTAATCCCAACATAACAAAATGTGGAAAAAGTCAATGGGTGTGAATAATTTCCCAAAGCACTGTATATCTCTGATCAAAAAGAAGTGAAAAATATGCCAATTCTTGTTGTTGGAGGAGAGTGGTGGTGAAGGAACATGGGGCTGAAAACATGTTGTTGAGAGCAGGTCTCTCCTGAGAAAAGAGCATTAAATAATGTCCGTCCACCCACGGAGGAGAGAGCCGTCAGCAGAAATCTGAGAGCCATTAGAGAGTAAATATGAATCACATTCTATTAAACGGCTAGGTACAGCATTTTACTGTACTGTCATGTACTGCAGCAAGTATTCTCTTATCAGTCCACCTGTAAAGGCTTATTGGTTGAATATGGTCGGAAAATACATGAATGTACGCATTATTTTATCACAGAATGTGTTCTATAACAAGTCAATTGAGAGTGAGGTTTCTTTTTGAAATAAATTATGTTATATTTTCAGAGTCCTACAGCTGAATCTGGGCCTTACAGTGTGTATGTGTGTGTGTGTGTGTGTGTGTGTGTGTGTGTGTGTGTAGGAGAATGTCCATTAGTGCTTTTCATTTGGCTCAGAACATCAAAGTATGTGATGTCCTCGCGTGCTGCATTTAGCGTTAATGTAGCCGACTGCTGAAATAAATCGAAGTGAGAATTTCTAAGTAGTTTTCAGGCAATTGAGACAGCAGGTCCTTTTTATCTGCTCTGAAAACTGGGGCTGTGCATTGATTTCAACTCCTTCTGAGATCTGAAATGCTTTTAGATTCCCTGCTCTCCCTTTCCCTCTCGACCTCCCCCTCTTTCGCTTTTTGTCCCCCCCTCTTTCTCTCTTTCTCTCTGTCAGCTCTTTTATTCCCAATGATAGAATCCTGGCATTTAGTAGAACAGCGTCTTCGCCAAAAGAAAGATTGATTCATTCAGCTTTCAAATGCTACAATGACTATGTCTGGTACTTAGATACTAACCACTGATATTTGGTCTTGATCTTAAAGTAAATACATTTTTACAAGTCAATGAATATGAGCAATTTCCAGTGGAGTTCAGTTAGGGGTTGTAGTGAGGTGGACAGAAACGTAAGCTTTTCTCTAAAAAGTTGAATAGTTTGCATGTTGAATGGACTGCTATTCATTTCGCTCATGCTGGCGAAGTTTGGATGTTTTCAAAAGGTACTATTACAAATCCCTGATGTTTACTGGGCTCACACAACGAGTCATGTTAGCTACTTGACAATGGGCCTTTCATGGCAATTCAGAACAGTTTACATGCACCAAGGACAAAGGGAATGGTCACCCTGCGTCTTTTTAAGATCGAACTGATTGGTCATCAGTGATATATAGCTCCACCTCCTTCTAAAGGCATGTCGATGAAATCATTGGCTGAATCTCCATCACGGGCCAAATCGCCATAACAAAGCAGCAACTTTACAACTCAATCAAAATGTAGAAAAATAAACAAAGAGATAACTGGTGTAGCACATTGTTACTTTATAACATTGATGAGATTTAAGTTGGGCTTTTATTAAAGACCAAGGTAATCAATTATTGCATTGAATACACAAAAGGGATTATAAGATGTATGTTATGTATCATTTGTATCTTATTCTCATCGTAATGGTGCAGTAAGGGGCAAATGGGAAAACAAACTATACTGCACACATGTAGCAGTTCATAGGCACATGGCGAAGGGTATGAAGAAGAAAAGAGAGAAGGGGAGAGAAAGAGAGAGAGAAGGAGAGAGAGAACCCCTCCAGGGTCATTGCAAATGAATGCTTTTGGTAATGAATTAAGTAAGAAGTATCGATTTACAAGTGTATCGCATCAACCCCTGACTACAGTATGTGAATTCACAAGGACATATTTTAGCTATGCAGTATTTCTGGCTTTTAACATCTGTCAAATAATGGTTTAGAAAACTTTTTAAAAAGTAGAGTCACTGAGTTTTCACTGACATTGCTTTTCAGTTAAGGTTTTCTTAAGAAACATTATTATTCACCGTCTACCTGTAAGTCTCCATAACAAAAGCATAACTTTGAAGCACTGCTCTCATCATGTATTGTAAATGGCAAGTATACTTTCAAGGCTTTCTTTTGCAACAACTTCTTTTTAAAGAGACCAAGAAGCAATGACGGGTCTATGAGAGATGGGTAGTTCCTGAATGGACTTCATCACATTGTTTGTTGTGAGAAGAATGTGTCTGATGCATCTTAGAACCAATCATGTCTATTTCAGACAACACAGTATGTCTCTCTTCCTGTACTCCACAGAGCCCATTGCAGTGATTCTCACATTCAACACCCACCATCGTTCTTCAGTCTTCAGCTTCAGAATGACAAGATGTGCTGATTGTTAACCACCAGGATTACAATGATTGTTTTAGACCCATTCTGCATTCAATGCCTTTTCACTGCTAATTTCCTTGGTGTTTCATATGAATTTCTTACTGTGTGTGCATGTGTTGTACAGGCACCATCGTACTGTTGTATGTCTGAAAAAACAGAGAAATACAGATCAATGCAGCCTTTTTGATAAATGTGTTCAGGCCATGGGAAAGATTTCATCAGAATTGTTTTTGGACTGAAAGATGGCTGTATGTCTATGATTCTATTTAGAATTACACTCACCCTCACACGAAAAAAAAAACAAGCATCTTTTAACCACAGAAATTTCCCAAAACTTAACTGAAGCTAACTTATAATTCATCCATAAAATTGTATAATTACAACGACAAGTGTGTATTCTCTTTTATCAAGGTAAAACATACAAATGAATGAAATTTCAAAAGATGATTGAATCGTGCTCAATGGACTACAAATGAAGGGTTTTCAAAAGAGAGAACACCCCTCCCCAAATAGATGGCATTCTGATTTGATCGAGAGCGTTACTTTTTCATTCTGTAATGAACTTTTTCCATTAATTCAGAGGGAGGAAATCTATGGTTGCTTGCGCTGAGACTCCTCAGATCCCCTGTGTTAAGATATGACGGCGCAGGTGGAGGGGTGGTATTACCAAAATATTAAATCATCTAGAAAGAAAAAAAACATAAAGAGTGGATGCATTTATTCACAGATTGTGATTCAATTTGCATGCTGATTCTGTCGCTGATTACTCCCTAGGCACGAACCACTGAGGGAAGTTAAATGAACAGTGAAGTTAAAAACCCACTTTCCCAATTTAAATATCAAAAGTTGAGGGAATATTCAAGTAATAAAGTTGAAGTAAGGAATTCTTGGCCTTGGTCTGTATACTGCCATAGCGACACTGTGGTGCCTGCCTACCAGTATGTTTGAGGCTTGATAACTTGATCACACAGACCGATATAACAGTTACACGATAACACAAACCAAGCCAGAGTAAGTGTAACATTGTGCTATGTAAATACACATAGCAGATGGAGTATTGAACGCAACCAATGATTTTCACAGCCAGTGGCCCAGCTTGAAGTAAAGTACAATTAACAGTACAGTTTGTCAAGACCTGGATCTGTTTACTAGGACAAATAAATAAAATAAAATATGTTTTATTTTCACAAACACCAGATAGGTTCAGTGAAATGTGTTGTTTTACAGTCATAGTAGTACAACACACCTGGAGCAAATTAGGGACAAGTACTTTGATCGAGGGCACATCGAAAGATTTTTCACCTTGTCGGCTCAGGTATTCCAACCAGCAACCTTTCGGTTACTGGCCCAACAGTCTAACCGCTAGGCTACCTGCCGCCCCTAGTATAAACGGTACATGGTGAGATAGAGGAGGCCAGATGGTTGCAATGCTATCGCTTTATCTGCAGGATAGAAGCCCTCAACAAGGAGAGAGCTGGAGAGGGAGAGAGATAGAAGGAGAGAGAGTGAGAGAGAGACAGAGAGAGAGAGGGAGAGAGAGAGAGAGAAAGAGAGAGGATCTCAGGGAAGAGCAGACCTAACCCACTCTATTAAATTTGTCAAAACAGGAACATTTTACATCTGGCTAGAAATTAATAAGGATATTATCTCAACAGACAAAAATGTCCTCATGTGTGGTACCTACAGTTGAAGTCGGAAGTTTACATACACCTTAGCCAAATACATTTAAACTCAGTTTTTCACAATTCCTGACATTTAATCCTAGTAAAGATTCCTTGTCTTAGGTCAGTTAGGATCACCACTTTAATTTAAGAATGTGAAATGTCAGAATAATAGTAGAGAGAATGATTTCTTTCAGCTTTTATTTCTTTCATCACATTGCCAGTGGGTCAGAAGTTTACATACACTCAATTAGTATTCGGTAGCATTGCCTTCAAATTGTTTAACTTGGGTCAAACGTTTCGGGTAGCCATCTACAAGCTTCCCACAATAAGTTGAGTGAATTTTGGCCCATTTTTCCAGAACTGGTGTAACTGAGTCAGGTTTTTAGGCCTCCTTGCTCGCACACGCCTTTTCAGTTCTGCACACAGTATTTCTATAGGATTGAGGTCAGGGCTTTGTGATGGCCACTCCAATACCTTGACTTTGTTGTCCTTAAGCCATTTTGCCATAACTTTGGAAGTATGCTTGGGGTTATTGTCCATTTGGAAGACCCATTTGCGACCAAGCTTGAACTTCCTGACTGATGTCTTGAGATGTTGCTTCAATATAGCCACATCATTTTCCTTCCTCATGATGCCATCTCCTGCAGCAAAGCACCCCCACAAAATGATGCTTCCACCCCCGTGCTTCACGGTTGGGATGGTGTTCTTCGGCTTGCAAGCCTCCCCCTTATCTATCTATCTATCTATCTACCTACCTACCTACCTCAGATCACAGCAAAATCACACTCTACTTGAACAGAGCTATGCTCAATCATGAGGCATCAAAGCCAAAGGAACTTAATAATATTAACAAATGCTATAGATGGAAGGAAAGTAGTGTTGAAATCTACCAAAAAAGTATTAGGCAACAACAAATTCAATCCCTTCTAGACAATTTCCTGGACTAAACGTTTCACTGTAATAGTGAAGGTGTGAACTTGGCAGTAGAAAGCCTCAACAGTATATTTGACCTCTATCTTCTCTATCAAATCAAAAAATTGCAAACTGAAAACCGAAGAAAATTAACAACAATGATAAATGGTTTGATGAAGAATGCAAAAACCTAAGAAAAAAAAACTGAGAAACCTATCCAACCAAAAACATAGAGACCCAGAAAACCTGAGTCTACACCTTCACTATGGTGAATCCCTAAAACAATACAGAAATACACCTTCACTATGGTGAATCCTTAAACAATACATAAATACACCTTCACTATGGTGAATCACTAAAACAATACAGAAATACACCTTCACTATGGTGAATCCCTAAAACAATACAGAAATTCACCTTCACTATGGTGAATCTCTAAAAGAGTACAGAAATACACTACAGAAAAAGAAGGAACAGTACGTCAGAAATCTGCTCAATGTAATTGAAGAATCCATAGAATCTAACGACTTCTGGGAAAATTGGAAAACACTAAACAAACAACAACACGAAGAGCTATCTATCCAAAAGGGAGATGTCTGGGTAAACCACTTCTCCAATCTTTTTGGCCCTATAACAAAGAACAAACGAAAAATATGATCAAATGTAAATCCTAGAATCAACAATTAAAGACTACCAGAATCCACTGGATTCTCCAATTACATTGAATGAACTACAGGACAAAATACAAACCCTCCAACCCATAAAGGCCAGTAGTGTTGATGAAATGATAAAATATACAGACCACAAATTCCAATTGGCTAAAACTCTTTAACATCATCCTTAGCTCTGGCATCTTCCCCAATATTTGGAACCAAGGACTAATCACCCCAATCCACAAAAGTGGAGACAAACTTGACCCCAATAACTACTGTGGGATATGCGTCAACAGCAACCTTAGGAAAATCCTCTGCATTATCAATAACAACAGACTAGTTAATTTCCTCAGTGAAAACAAAGTACTGAGCAAATGTCAAATTGGCTTTTTACCAAATGACCGTACGACAGACTACGTATTCACCCTGCACACCCTAATTGACAAACAAACAAACCAAAACAAAGGCAAAGTCTTCTTCTTTGTTGATTTCAAAAAAGCATTGGATTCAATTTAGCATGAGGGTCTGCTATACAAATTGATGGAAAGTGGTGTTGGGGGAAAAGCATACGACATTATAAAATCCATGTACACAAACAACAAGTGTGCGGTTAAAATTGGCAAAATACACACACATTTCTTTCCACAGGGCTGTGGGGTGAGACAGGGATGCAGTTTAAGCCCCAACCTCTTCAACATATATATCAACGAATTGGCGAGGGCACTAGAACAGTCTGCAGCACCCGGCCTCATCCTACTAGAATCTGAAGTCAAATGTCTACTGTTTGATAATGATCTGGTGCTTCTGTCACCAACCAAGGAGGGCCTACAGCAACACCTAGATCTTATGCACAGATTCTGTCAGATCTGGGCCCTGACAGTAAATCTCAGTAAGACAAAAGTAATGGTGTTCCAAAAAATACAAATTCCATCTAGACACCGTTGCTCTAGAGCACAAAAAAAACGATACATACCTCGGCCTAAACATCAGCGCCACAGGTAACTTCCACAAAGCTGTGAACGATATGAGAGACAAGGCAAGAAATGCCTTCTATGTCATCAAAAGGAACATAAAATTCGACATACCAATTAGGATCTGGCTAAAAATACTTGAATCAGTTATAGAACCCATTGCCCTTTATGGTTGTGGGGTCTGGGGTCCGCTCACCAACCAAATTGAGACTTTGCATGCAGAATTCTACAAAAATGTCCTCAGTGTACAACGAAAAACACCAAATAATGCATGTAGAGCAGAATTAGGCCGATACCCGCTAATTATAAAAATCTAGAAAAGAGACGTTAAATTCTACAACCATGAGTCTCCTAAGCAAGCTGGTCCTGGGGCTTTGTTCACAAACACCAACAGACCCCACAGAGCCACAGGACAACAACACAATTAGACCCAACCAAATCATGACAAAACAAAAATAAAATTACTTCACATTGGAAAGAACTAACGAAAAAACCCAAAGCAAACTAGAATGCTATTTGGCCCTAAACAGAGAGTACACAGTGGCAGAATACCTGACCCCTGTGACTGACCCAAACTTAAGGAAAGCTTTGACTATGTACAGACTCATTGGGCATAGCCTTGCTATTAAGAAAGGCCGCCATAGGCAGACCTGGCTCTCTAGAGAAGACAGGCTATGTGCACACTGCCCACAAAATGAGGTGGAAACTGAGCTGTACTTCCTAACCTCCTGCCAAATCTATGACCATATTAGAGACACATATTTCCCTCAGATTACACAGATCCACAAAGAATTCAAAAACAAACCCAATTTTGATAAACTCCCATATCTACTCGGTGAAATACCACAGTGTTCCATCACAGCAGCAATATTTGTGACCTGTTTCCACAAGAAAAGGGCAACCAGTGAAAAACAAACACCATTGTAAATACAACCCATATTTATGTTTATTTATTTTCCCATTTATTTGTTTTAACTATTTGCACATTGTTACAACACTATATATATAGATAATATGACATTTGAAATGTCTTTATTCTTTTGGAACTTCTGAGTGTAATGTTTACTGTTAATTGTTATTTTTTACTATATACTTCACTTGCTTTGGCAATGTTAACATATGGCCTTAAACCCTTAATTGAATTGAATTGAATTGAGAGAGAGAGAGAGAGAGAGAGAGAGCAAGAGCGAGTGAGAGAGAGAGAGAGAGAGAGAGCAAGAACGAGAGAGAGAACGAGAGAGGGGGATGGTTGCAGTGTCGTTACCTGCAGGACAGAAGCTCCAGCATGGAGGAACTGCAGACCAGACTCAGCTGAGTCGATGCCCCCAGTGGCCAGGATAGGAAAGCCAGGCAGGGTTCTGGCGATGGCGGATACAGCACGCAGGGCTATGGGCCGGATGGCGTTTCCTGTAGACAGAAACAGAAATATAGAAACAGTGGCAGAAATCGTCTTTTCCATACATGTAGACCTGCAGACGTGTAGGGGCTAGCTAGGGACGGGTCCAGTTGATTTTGTTGATGGACTTGGCTAATGCATATCGGTATGAGATTAGTTCACCGAAAGTGATAAGAAGACCCAACTACAAGCAAGAGGGAAAATATGAATGAGAATAGGGAATCAAAAAGGCCTGTAGTGCACCAACCATCTGTTGAAATATGGGGGGAAGTGAATATCTTGTCATTTCATTCATCTTCCCAGGGTATTACATTAATAAAGACTGTTAAGAGTACTACAGGGCGCCGTCGCAATCTCTCCCTCTCTGTACAGTATGTCTCTCGCTCTGTTTGTCACCCCCCCCCCCACCCTCTCACTCTCTAACACTGTCTCTGTCTCACCCCCCCCATCTCCATCTCTCTCTGTGGCCTAGCATAGCGCGGGATGCTCTAGTCTCTGGATCTAAATAAGTGTAGACAATGTCTGCCTCTGATCAATGGCAGAAAAGCCTGCCTGCTAAATGAGGTTAAATCTAATGTGATAAACTGCTCCATCTGCCAGTGGGATTGGACTGGAGCTTTAATTCATTCAGGAGGTGGGAGAGATAGGTAAATAAATAAGAGATGTAACATTAGGAGGTGCATGAAGAGCGTAGCTTTCTAGGGCTGGGAGAAGAAGAGGAATACTTCTTGTTTTCTCTTTTAGTCAGCCTTCATAATGACACTACAGCGGTAATTCATGGACAGGGTTGTGTTGTTGTCTTACATGTGTGGCTGACTGATGCCCTCTAACATGTGCAGGCGTATGTAGATGGCAGAAGTTCAAGAGATAACTTAATATGTCAAGTTGTGTAAGGTAACACAGCCTGCATGTTCCTATATGTTTCTGATACTTTATTTATGGTTTCTGAGACCTCTGTCTTACCATCAGCTCAAAGTATTCTCTGGTAACATCCACCAAATATTACTGTCCTCCTGTAATATCATCCTCCTGCTCCATTCCACAACAAACCATAGCCAACTTTGGCGTATTTTTGATTTGGAAGACTGTTCCTGCGAATCTTTAACGCGTTGCTGCTATCAAATTGCACGTTATTCACTATACAGTGTTGGGGAGTAAAGGGTTACATGTAATCAGTTAGATGTAACGGATTACAAAAAAACTGTAACTGGAATCTGTTTACGTTAACAGAAGAAATATTGTAATCAGATTACAAGATACTTTTGAAAAATAGATGATTACTTCTTTTAAATTCAGATAGGATGTTTGTGGAAAAAAATGATCTGTCACCTCCTGTTTTCTCAATGACATTCAAATCAGCTTTGAAAAAAGGCGCAAGTTTAGGTTTGTTTCCCGGATGTGGAGATTCTGGGTTGGCGTGGTTACACGTGGTCTGCGGTTGTGAAGCCGGTTGGAAACACTGCCAAATTCTCTAAAACGACGTTGGAGGTGGCTTATGGTAGAGAAATTAACATCCAATTATCTGGCAACAGCTCTGGTGGACAGTCCTGCAGTCAGCATGCTAATTGCATGCTCCCTCAAAACTTGAGAGATCTGTGGCGTTGGGGAAGGCCTGCCCGTTCAAAGACCTCTCCATTTGGATTGACAACTCCACAGTGTCGCCCTCCCAGAGTGCAAAGAACCTTGGCGTGACCCTGAACAACACCCTGTCGTTCTCTGCAAACATCAAAGCACTGACTCGCTCCTGCAGTTTCATGCTCTACAACATCTGTAGAGTACGACCTTATCTCACACAGGAAGTGGTGGAGGTCCTAATCCAGGCACTTGTCATCTCCCATCTGGACTACTGCAACTCGCTGTTGGCTGGGCTCCCGGCTTTTGCCATCAAATCCCTGCAACTTATCCAGAATACTGCAGCCCGACTGGTTTTCAACCTTCCCAAGTTATCCCATCTCACCCCACTCCTCCGTACACTCCATTGGCTTCCAGTCAAAACTTGCATCCACTACAAGACCAGGGTGCTTGCCTATGGAGCAGCAAGAGGAACTTCCACTCCCTACCTTCAGGCTCTGCTCAAACCACCTCTGGTCTCTCAGCTCCCGCTCAGCCCAGTCCAAGCTCTTCTCTGTCCTGGCACCTGAAACCCTACCTCTTCAAAGAATATCTTAAATAATCCCCCCCCCCCCCCCACAAAAAGAAAATAAAGGTTCCAGAATAAACACTTGCCTGTGATATGTGGTTGTCCCACCTAGCCATCTTAAGATGAATGCACTAATTTTAAGTCGCTCTGGATAAAAGCGTCTGCTAAATCACAAAAATGTCAAATTATTTGAAAAAGTTTAAGCTGCCTATTCATCATTGTTTTTGCGACTAGTGAACAGTCAGTGAAAAATGTTCAGGCTGGCATTTATTGAGATGACTCGTATACTGGAGGCAGCTCTGCGGAGTGGTCACTAGCTGGCACAGCCACAAAGTCATTTTGAAGCTAACCCTAACCTTAATCCTAAACTTAACCACACTGCTAATGCTAATGCCTAACACTAAACTTAAATTGAAACCAAAAAGCAAATGTTTGTTTTCATTCATTTTTACGAAATAGACAATCTTGACTTTGCATCTGGCCCATCTAGCGGAAACCACTCAGTTCTGCCTCCAAGGCAAGAGTCATGAGCTCTCGCAAAATCTACATAGTGTGAATCCCAGTATACAGAATAAAAGTTGGAGGGAGTTCCTCCCTTGCAAATTCCTTCGTGGTTTTGTGCTCCATACTGTCTTCGTGCTGATAAATGTTTTTTCTCCCTAACGTACACATGCTCAAACATTCACACTTAAAGAGCTGCACATTATCGCGATATCAAAGTGTCACCAACAAAAACGTAAACAATAGGCCTACAGCAAACGCAGCATATGGCGTTCATTTTCTCACATGCAAATAACACTTTTCAGTAGCGCTCAAAGAATGCCATTCCATGAGAGCAGCATTTATTTTTCAACTCGAAGCAATGAGCCCAATCAGTGTAGCCTAATAAGTACTTTGTTTTTGGGTTATGCTCAGGTAATACAATTTGGCCAATCTATATTTCCAAGTCCTATTCTTGAAGATCAATGGGTATTGAATTCATTAAAATAACTGGAAATCTTACAAACATTTGAATGTAAATATATAGCCTAATCGTATTATTATCTGTAGTATAAAGTAATGGGTTAGAAGAAGCCTACATAACCAACCCATAAAGTAAAATGCCACATCCATTTATGGCCAGCTATGTAAACTCTAACATTGATTAACCCTGCAATAGATGTTGTTCAAATTGTAATATTCCTAATGCCTCTTAAGGGGCATAATTAGATGACATTACAGAATTTGGGTTACGTTACAAAAAAAAAAATATGGACAGGTAACTAGTAACTGTAACAGATAACATTTAGAAAGTACCTACCCAACCCTGTCCCTATGTCGTCCCATGAAACATGTATGTTTGGTGGGACCTTGATGGAATATTCTAGTAACCCTCAGAAAACTGGTCACAGGAAAGTTCTTGCAACATTCTCAAGGAACGTGTCTAGAACATGAATGTTGTATATTCTGAGAACATTGTAACCACGTTGTGTGTATGTTTGGTGGGACGTTGATGGAATATCCTTCTAACCCTATACAAACTGGACACAGGAATGTCTAGAACACGCCTAGAACATGAATGTTGTAATTCGGAGAAGGTTTTTGCTAACATAGAATTGTCCTCTAACTAACAGAAAACTGGACACTCAAACATTAGGGGAACATTATGGGTAACGTTACAAAAACGTTCTCTCTGTCTAGAATTGTTAGCTGGGATGGTGCTATTTGGGACGCCACTATAAACATGGTGGCTGGAGAGTGTCAGCTTGGCTTCAGCCAAGTCAGAGACTTTGTTGTGAAAGAGACTACTGTCAGAGCCAATATGACATTATTTTCAGACTGATCCAGCCAGCTGCCTGGGCCATATGAGCGTTATGGATTACACTGTCAACAAAGAGCTTGTCCCCTCCCTCCCTCCCTCCCTCCCTCCCTCCCTCCCTCCCTCCCTCACTCCCTCCCTCCCTCCCTCCCTCCCTCCCTCCCTCCCTCCCTCTCTCCCTCTCTCCCTCTCTCCCTCTCTCTCTCTCTCTCTCTCTCTCTAACCTGCTCTCTACCCCTCCATCCCTGTCTCTCTCTGTCCATTCCTCTCTCTTTCTCTATCCCTCCATCTCTCTCCCTCCCTCTCTCTCCATCTCTCCTCCGCTCTCAGACCATCTCACCTCGGCGGAGCGACATCCCTGAACACCATTCAACACTGTATCCCATCAAAATGCAATCTGACGCCACCTAAAGCCACCTAATCTACTCAGGCAAATCACAGTCAACTTAGCCCAGGGGGAGTGAGTCAGGGAGGGAGTGCAGCGCCGCACACTGCTGTGAGTATTATGTTGGGTGACACTCACAACAACATATGCCTCAGGAATTTAATCGCCAGCGCAAATCACTTTCCAGATGAGACGCCTGGTCTTTGTCTGTGGGGTTTAGTGGAGCCTTTCATTGTATTAGTAATGGATGAGTAGAAAGGGGCAGCAGGATTCAACACTCACACTACTCACTCCCCAGGTCCAGCTTTTCTGATACCCTGGTGTGTGTGTACGTGTGTGTGTGTGTGTGTTTTGCCAAGACTTAAAGCCGGGTCTCTCTCCACTCTGACAAAGGACATGATTCCTGAACATTGTTTCCTTTTGTTTCACACCTTATTGCTTGTCCTTCACAACACACAGCTCCTGTTGTCATAGCCCTCCTCTCCTCCTCCTCTCTCTCTCCAGTGGAGCGACAGGCCCTGTTGTCTCCGAACAACACATCTTTCTCTGGGTCGTCCTCCTCATCATTGGGCTTCTGACAACCAGTCTGTCTATCCAGCATCACACACGCACACACACACACACAGGTGTGCGCACAAACACACACACACAAACACCTGTCCAACACAGCCTTGTGCACCAGCTCAGTTTTCCAGTAGGAATAGCTAGATCTGCTTTGACTGTGTCTAATGCTTTGAGACACACTCCTTCCCCCCCCCCCCCCTCTCTCTCTCTCTCCCTCTCTCCCGCCCTATCTCCCCCTCTCCCCTCTCTCTCTCTCTCTCTCTCGTGATACCGGACGATGGCTGCTTACACATGCGGCTCACGTAACACCTGCTACTTTTGATGAATAACTCCAGACACAGACAGACAGACAGATGTGTAGGAATCAGGCAGGAGGATCTGCTGCTTCTCAAAATTGGCTGCTTTTCATCCAACTAGAGGGAGAAAATACACATTCAAAGGAGCAATTAGGTCCATAGCTATGGAGTCTAGAACTACAGTATATTAATAGGAGCCAGGGGCCTGTATATTAGGTCCATAGCTATAGAGTATAGAACTACAGTATATTAATAGGAGAAACATAAATTGTTCTTCATAAGACATACAATATTGCTATTCATTTGGAATTGCATACAATACTCATGTGTTTCAGTATTTGTTGTGGTTTTATACACGTCTCAGATAATTTCCCAAAGCAGATCATAAAATATCTGGACATGTGACATACAGTATAATGTGTGAGATGGAAGGTTAAGTAATAACAGGGGATATGAGAAGGTGAACTGAAGGGCATGATTGGGCCTCACGACACAATACACCCCACTACACAACCCCCATCAAATACTAGACCTTCTCTCCTCCCATTCACATTAATCAATGTATTACAACTTTACATTTGAATGGAATAATAATGGGAGCCTCTTCAGTGACTGTGTGGCCTTTCTGTCTGGGTGGTAAAGCTACCAAGCGACTGGGTGGGTTTCAGTCTGATAGATAGCAGCGATGGCTATCTTTGTGTGGGGCTTTAAAGATGCATAATGCAGAGGTTTGATACCAACATTTGGTATTCAGGGTCTGCAAAGGCCACCGGCCACTACCTCTGGATCTATCACCTCTCACACACTCATAATAACACACACACACACACACAAACTCACACTTGCTCCTATCCTGTCTCACACTCACAACATACACAGGACCATGAGAGGACCCAATGCCAGGCAAAGACCTCTGTCTCTTCTCTGGCTAAAGAGTAGGTTTATTGGTCGCGTACACATATTTTGAAGATGTTATCGCAGGTGCAGTGAAATGCTTGTGTTTGTAGCTCCAGCAGTGCAGTATAATAATACCTAGCAATACAAAACAATACACACAAATACAAAACATTTAAATAATTAAGAAATATCAGAATGAGCAAAGTCAGAGTCCGGAATATAAATATTTATACCATGGACTTGTTGAATACTCCTTTATGATTGGCTTGAAGGGCATTCTAGAGCGGGATTTATTTTCCTATGACGCACGGTATATTTGGTAGAATTCAATGGCTATATTTTATTTTTACATGTTTTATTTTAGCTGCTTTAGAAAGCAAAAGTTGAAATCAAAAAAGCATTGGCATTGTTGAATTTGATTTTTATAATAGCAAGAAGCTGATTAAACAGCATGATCATTACACAGGTGCACTATTGCTGGGGACAATAAAAGGCCACTCTAAAATGTGCAGTTTTGTCACACAACACAATGCCACAGATGTCTCAGGTTTTGAGGGAGCGTGCAATTGGCATGCTGACTGCAGGAATGTCCACCAGAGCTGTTGCCAGAGAATTTCATGTTAATTTCTCTACCATAAGCCGCCTCTAACGCCCAACCGGCCTCACAACCGCAGACCACATATGTGTATGGCGTCGTGTGGTCGAGCCGTTGATTGATGTCAACGTTGTGAACAGAGTGCCCCATGGTGGCGGTGTAGTCATGGTATGGACAGGCATAAGCTACGATCAACGAACACAATTGTATTTTATTGATGGCAATTTGAATGTACAGAGATACCGTGATGAGATCCTGATGTCCATAGCCGTGCCATTCATCCGCTACCATCACCTCATGTTTCAGCATGATAATGCACGGCCCCATGTCGCAAGGATCTGTACACAATTCCTGGAAGCTGAAAATGTCCCAGTTCTTCCATGGCCTGCATACTCACCAGACATGTCACCCACTGAGCATGTTTGGGATGCTCTGGATCAACATGTATGACAGAGTGTTACAGTTTCCGCCAATATCCAGCAACTTTGCACATCCATGGAAGAGGAGTGGGACAACAGTCCACAGGCCACAATGAACAGCCTGATAAACTCTATGTGAAGGAGATGTGTCACACTGCACACCAGATACTGACAGGTTTTCTGAGTGTATATACTGTACATATGAAGTGGGTAAAACAGTATGTACACATTATTAAAGTGACCAGTGACTTTGTACATAGGGCAGTAGTCTCTAAAGTGCAGGGTAGAGTACCGGGTGGTAGCTGGCTAGAAACAGTGACTATGTTCAGGGCAGGCTACTGGGCGGAGGCCGGCTAGTGGTGAGAATTTAACAGTCTGATGGCCTGGAGATATGTATAAGCTGTTTTTCATTTTCTCTGTCCCAACTTTGATGCACCTACACTGTCTCTGTCTTCTAGATGGTAGATAATGCAGACAGGGCTAGGCTGGTTAAGCGGCCCAGCTATTCATAGTTGGATGGGGGGCAGGAGGTCTTCGTAACTTTGTAGGATCTGGCGATCAATAAGTGCTCTTATAATGCAAAAAGAAAAATTAACAGTGAATCAATGGTATCAATATTGTCCCACTCCTATGAAATATATTATGTGTAAATAACAGTTGAAACATCATCTGCCTCAAAATATTATATAGAATTTAGTGAACAGTAACAGTACATCCTCATACTTTCAGAGCAAGTACACAAAAGGTCTGTCTTGTCTCCCTACACAGACATACAGCAATATGGTAAACGACGTAAGGACACGTGAAGAGGCAGCAAGGCTGTATGGCATCAATAAATTATGTTCTGTGTGCTGACAGCGCTGTGCACAGCATTGTAAAGAGACATGTTATGGTAGAATAAGCATGAAACTTAAAATATGGGCAAACTGATAGCAATGAATGTTTAGGATAGCGCTTGTTTCTCTGACTTTTTTATTTCTTTATTTTCATTGTGGTTATGAATTTGCTGCAACTGATGCAAAATGAGAGAGAGGGTAGAAAAGCTCTTCTCACGGCAGACAATGAACGCCTAACCAGCTCAATTATCACCGATGTAGATGCGTAGTCTGGAAATAACTTTTCTGATTCTGACATGAATCAAATTACTGTTTTATTGTTCTTAGACTCAATAATATAGAGCTTATCATTGGGAAATTAAGACTTAATGTACCACAGAGTTAAAGCCAGAGTTAAAAATAAACCAGGGGGGAAAAAGTCGCTAACAGTAAATGTCAGATTACATTAGAGATGCATATGCAGAAATCATAGTGCATCTCAAATTTCTAAACAGATAATGATCCTGCTGAACAACAAAGAGAGAAAGTTCTGTTCTGTGTGCATTCAGAATGCTCCATCCACCTCACCTTAACCCAGGGCTTCAGGACATACTGGGGTTTCTCTAAACATATACTCAAAATATGTTTTCCTCAGAAATTGCATCGAGATGTCAGTCATTGGTTAATAGCTTATAATGGAGATTTGGTTCTAGCAGGTAACGAAATGAGAGATAGAGAGAAAGAGAGAGGTGTGGGAGAGAGGGGGGGAGGAAGAGAGAGAGAGAGATGGGAGAGGGAGAGAGAGAAGAGAGAGAGAGAGAGAGAGAGAGAGAGGGAGAGAGGGGGGGGGAGAGAGAGAGAGAGAGAGAGGGAGGGGGGGGGGGGGCGAGAGAGAGAGAGAGAGAGAGGGGAGAGAGAGAGAGAGAGAGAGAGAGAGGGGGGAGAGATAGAGAGAGAGAGAGAGAGAGAGAGAGAGAGAGGGGAGAGAGAGAGAGAGAGAGAGAGAGGGGAGAGAGAGAGAGAGAGGGGGGGGGGGTGGGGAGAGAGAGAGAGAGGGGGGGGGGGGGGGGGGAGGAGGGGGGAGGGGGAGGAAGGAGTGTGTCATAGATAAAGATAAAGTGTGTATATATAGAATATATTCCAGTCTGTTCTGTTCTTCATTCCTCTTGTCACCATTTGGTCTCCTCCTCACCGTTGTCCCTGGAGACGCCGGGTGATTGATAGCCTAATCCAACGACTGTATTACAGACGTCTCATCACACCCTCTACTCTTATCATTAGCAGTTAGCCTATGGTTACGTTCACAGCTCGCTGGCTAGTGCCGGCCCCTGAGATTTAAGGCTCTGGCCTTTAGAAAATATTTAACATGAAATTGAAATCTTGACAGCGGCTGAGAAGTCAATCAGGCAGACACTGCGCCTTTTATTAATCAGACATACTGTACTGTGGCTGTCTGTGTGCCGTGGCTCTGTGTATGGGTGTGTGTGTGTGTGTGTGTGTGTGTGTGTGTGTGTGGGTGTGTGTGTGTGTGTATATTGTTGCTCTATGTGTGTTTGAGTGTGTGTGTGTGTGTGTTTCCTCTCTGCTGGAGGTGAATAAAAATGCAAATATAAGAAACCTGTTCGGCTTTTCCGAGGCCTTCCAACATTAACGTTATGCGTTGTGACTTGCAATGGATGCCATTGACTACAGACGCAGGAGAGGGGGGGGAGAAAGTTGGGCATTAATGCCTCCCAACACCGACATGCGTCTAACGCTAGCTAACTCCTCCCCCGATTTCCATCCCATGATTCCCATCTCATCCCAGGGAAAATGTTTTAGGGGGACATCTCAGCACATTAGTTCATACAGGCAGAGATAATGTGGGTTAACAGAGGATCTGTGAATTAGGCATTGGCTTAGGAACCAATCGCCTCAGCCAAAACCTGTTCTACTCTCAGTCGCAACAGCCCCCGTTCCCCGCCATCATTACCCAGCGCTCAAGTCTGCAGAGCAGCAGAGCCTTCCAGAATGACAATCACTACTCCTCTCCCCCACCTGCTTCTCTCTCTCTCTCTCTCTCTCTCTATGTCTCTCTCTTTCTCTCTTTGTTTCTCTCTTTCTGTCTCTCTCTCCTCCGTGGCATGCTGCAGCCATGGAGCGAAGCACCAGGACCTCTTATTACCCAGGGTACACTGACACCGAGACAGAGGTATAACGGAGCAGAAACACCAACCTGTCTTTCTCTCACCTGCTAGTTAGTTAGAGAGTATACTGGCTATTAGTACTGTGTATATATTTCCAAACGTTCTCTCTCTCTCTCTCTCTCTCTCTCTCTCTCTCTCTCTCTCTCTCTCTCTCTCGTCCCCCCAACCCACTCCAAGTAATCCCTCTGAAATGAGCTGTGGTTATGCCTGAGCATACCTCCCATCCTCCTACTGTAGGCTAACCCTTGGAGTGGCCTGGTTCACTTCAAGATACCGCCTCCTTCTCATTGTCCCAAAAAAACTATCTGCTCTGCTCTCTTCGCCTACAAGCCTTCATCTGGACTAATTGGAAAATACTTGACAGGTAAAAAACAATATGGTGGAAGCTCATTATTAGTCTGGCTTTCACATGGTCAGTTCTTTCAGATCAATGCAGCTGTAGTAGACGGAGAAGATGAGGAACATACAGACTTTTAAGCCATTGAGAAAGGGGAAAGTGATTATGGATCTCAGCGTTAGCACCTGCCCAGGGCAAAATCTTTTTCATGCTGTAATCTTTGAAAGTTCTACAAAGCAGTGCAAGGGCATCACATATCCTTTTTGATAAATCGACTGCATGGAACAAATGCACATGCCAAAAGTCCATTTATATAAATGTATCAACAAAACAAACACAGTTTTGCCTGGAAAACACCATTACCAACCGAAAGCAGTGGCTATAATTTTTTAGTTGAAAGCAGAACCTACTGCATAGATCAAAGTCCCTTTATTGACTTGCTTTGTGGCAGGTGAAAAACATCTAGGTGCCAAAAAAAAACACTCACAAAACCCAACGTGAAAAATGAAACGTACGTCTAGGAAAAGTAGTGTTTTCCTGGTGAAATGTCAATCTTTACGTGGAGCTAGACTTCAAACCGAGCAGTTGACATTTGTGTCTGTTTGGCTTTGCGTTGGGCGTAGTAAATATGAGGTGGGGGAACTGTGGGGGGCATAACAGAACGTCAGGGAAAACCTGACAGATAAGCCTTTAAACAGCATCTGATCTGACACACACTGATCAGCTGTGAGTCTAAACCCACACACAGAAGCATGCACAGGTACGCAGGCATACCAATGCAAGCATGCACACATGCACGAACAGTGAACACACACACAAACAGACAATTACACACACACTGAACACTGAACACCGAACACACCACACACACACAAAACACACACACACACACACACACACACACACACACACACACACACACACACACACACACACACACACACACACACACACACACACACACACACTTACACTGGTCTATTGAAGTACTTTACTAGTATATTGTAAAAGGTAATAGTCTACTGTACATTATCTAACAGTCTGTCCACTTGGACTTGCTTTCCTCTCTGGTTAAGCAGAAGTAGGGAGGAGGGGAGAAGGTGGGGACGTGTCTCTGCAGCGGTGTTGGGAGGCGATAGATGCCAGCCTCTCCACTGGAGCCCCAGCACCACCGCCCACAGGAGCAGGCAGCCATGGCTTAAATGGGAAAAAGATGACATTGAGTCGTAAAAAAAAAAAAACACACAAAAAAAAAACATAAAATACTGCTGCAATAGTTTCCCTATAAATTGTTAATGTACATTTCCTTCCTAAGGCTCTTTTTTCTCCTCTCACTGACGTTGATACGGTGGCTGAGGCAAGGGACTGAAATCCAGCTGAGAGAAAAGAGGAAGAGGGCAGACAGAGAGAGACAGAGAGGGAGAGAGGGAAGAGAGAGAGAGGGAGAGAGAGAGAGAGAGAGAGAGAGAGAGGGAGATGGAGGGGAAAAGAGAGAGAGAGATGGGGAAGAGAGAGAGAGAGAGAGAGAGAGAGAGAGGGGAGAGAGAGAGGGGGGGGGGGAGAGAGAGAGAGAGGGAAGAGAGAGAGAGAGAGAGATGGAAGAGAGAGAGAGGGGGAGAGAGAGGGAAGAGAGAGAGACTAGAGATAAGAGAAAGGA
>CM042418.1:3864634-3974634 GCA_023634145.1 Thymallus thymallus
AGTCATAGAACAGCTGATTATTTTTTAGAAGAAAAAAAATATATACAGTTGAAGTTTGAAGTTTACATACACTTAGGTTGAAGTCATTAACATTTGAAGTCCTTGTTCAACCCCTCCACAGATTTCATGTTAACAAACTATTGTTTTGGCAAGTCGGTTAGGACATCTAGTAATTTTCCCAAAGATTGTTTACAGACAGATTTTTTAACTTATAATTCACTATATCACAATTCCAGTGGGTCAGAAGTTAACATACACTAAGTTGACTGTGCCTTTAAACAGCTAGGAAAATTCCAGAAAACTATGTCATGGCTTTAGAAGCTTCTGATAGGCTAATTGACACCATTTGAGTCAATTGGAGGTTTACCTGTGGATGTATTTCAAGGCCTACCTTCAAACTCAGTGCCTCTTTGCACAACATCATGGGAAAATCAAAAGAAATCAGTCAAGACCTCAGAAAAAAAATTGTAGACCTCCAGTCTGGTTCATCCTTGGGAGCAATTTCCAAACGCCTGAAGGTACCACGTTCATCTGTACAAACAATAGTATGCAAGTATAAACACCATGGGACCACGCAGCCGTCATACCGCTCAGGAAGGAGACACGTTCTGTCTCCTAGAGATTAACGTACTTTGGTGCGAAAAGTGCAAATCAATCCCAGAACAACAGCAAAGGACCTTGTGAAGATGCTGGAGGAGACAGGTACAAAAGTATCTACAGTGGGGAGAACAAGTATTTGATACACTGCCGATTTTGCAGGTTTTCCTACTTACAAAGCATGTAGAGGTCTGTAATTTTTATCATAGGTACACTTCAACTGTGAGAGACGGAATCTAAAACAAAAATGCAGAAAATCAAATTGTATGATTTTTAAATAATTAATTTGCATTTTATTGCATGACATAAGTATTTGATCACCTACCAACCAGTAAGAATTCCGGCTCTCACAGACCTGTTAGTTTTTCTTTAAGAAGCCCGCCTGTTCTCCACTCATTACCTGTATTAACTGCACCTGTTTGAACTCGTTACCTGTATAAAAGACACCTGTCCACACACTCAATCAAACGGACTCCACACACTCAATCAAACAGCTGTGTAAGGACATCAGGGATACAATTGTAGACCTGCACAAGGCTGGGATGGGCTACAGGACAATAGGCAAGCAGCTTGGTGAGAAGGCAACAACTGTTGGCGCAATTATTAGAAAATGGAAGAAGTTCAAGATGACGGTCAATCTCCCTCGGTCTGGGGCACCATGCAAGATCTCACCTCGTGGGGCATCAATGATCATGAGGAAGGTGAGGGATCAGCCCAGAACTACACGGCAGGACCTGGTCAATGACCTGAAGAGAGCTGGGACCACAGTCTCAAAGAAAACCATTAGTAACACACTGCGCCGTCATGGATTAAAATCCTGCAGCGCACGCAAGGTCCCCCTGCTCAAGCCAGCGCATGTCCAGGCCCGTCTGAAGTTTGCCAATGACCATCTGGATGATCCAGAGGAGGAATGGGAGAAGGTCATGTGGTCTGATGAGACAAAAATAGAGCTTTTTGGTCTAAACTCCACTCGCCGTGTTTGGAGGAAGAAGAAGAATGAGTACAACCCCAAGAACACCATCCCAACCGTGAAGCATGGAGGTGGAAACATCATTCTTTGGGGATGCTTTTCTGCAAAGGGGACAGGGCGACTGCACCGTATTGAGGGGAGGATGGATGGGGCCATGTATCGCGAGATCTTGGCCAACAACCTCCTTCCCTCAGTAAGAGCATTGAAGATGGGTCGTGGCTGGGTCTTCCAGCATGTCAACGACCCGAAACACACAGCCAGGGCAACTAAGGAGTGGCTCCGTAAGAAGCATCTCAAGGTCCTGGAGTGGCCTAGCCAGTCTCCAGACCTGAACCCAATTGAAAATCTTTGGAGGGAGCTGAAAGTCCGTATTGCCCAGCGACAGCCCCGAAACCTGAAGGATCTGGATGGAGGAGTGGGCCAAAATCCCTGCTGCAGTGTGTGCAAACCTGGTCAAGAACTACAGGAAACGTATGATCTCTGTAATTGCAAACAAAGGTTTCTGTACCAAATATTAAGTTCTGCTTTTCTGATGTATCAAATACTTATGTCATGCAATAACATGCAAATTAATTACTTAAAAATCATACAATGTGATTTTCTGGATTTTTGTTTTAGATTCCGTCACTCACAGTTGAAGAGTACATATGATCAAAATTACAGACTTCTACATGCTTTGTAAGTGGGAAAACCTGCAAAATCGGCAGTGTATCAAATACTTGTTCTCCCCACTGTATATCCACAGTAAAACAAGTCTTATATCGACATAACCTGAAAGGCCGCTCAGCAAGGAAGAAGCCACTAGTCCATAACCGCCATTAAAAAGCCAGACTACGGTTTGCAACTGCACAAAGATCTTACTTTTTGACAAAGATCATACTTTTTGCAGAAATGTCCTGTGGTCTGATGAAACAAAAATAGAACTATTTGGCCATAATGACCATCGTTATGTTTGGAGGAAAAAGGGGGATGCTTGCAAGCCGAAGAACACCATCCCAACAGTGAAGCACGGGGGTGGCAGGGTGCTTTGCTGCAGGGGGGACTGGCGCACTTCACAAAATAGATGGCATCATGAGGAAGAAAAATAATGTGGCTATATTGATGATCAGTCAGGAAGTTAAAGCTTGGTTGCAAATGGGACTTCCAAATGGACAATGACCCCAAGCATACTTCCAAAGTTGTGGCAAAATGGATTAAGGACAACCAAGTCAAGGTATTGGAGTGGCTATCACAAAGCCCTGACCTCAATCCTATCAAACATTTTTTAGGCAGAACTGAAAAAGCTTGTGCGAGCAAGGCCTACAAACCTGACTCAGTTACACCAGTTCTGGGCCAAAATTCACCCAATTTCTTGTGGGAAGCTTGTGGAAGGCTACCCAAAATGTTTGACCCTAGATAAATAATTTAAAGGCAATGCTACCAAATACTAATTGAGTGTATGTAAACTTCTGACCCACTGGGAATGTGATGAAAGAAATAAAAGCTGAAATAAATCATTCTCTCTACTATTATTATGACATTTCACATTCTTAAAATAAAGTGGAGATCCTAACTGACCTTAGACAGGCTAATTTTTACTAGGATTAAATGTCAGGAATTGTGAAAATTTTTGTTTAAATTTAATTTGGCTAAGGTGTATATAAACTTACGACTTCAACTCTATATACAGTCGTATGCAAAGGTTTGGGCACCCCTGACAATTTCCATGATTTCCATTTATAAATAATTGGGTGTTTGCATTAGCAATTTCATTTTGATCTATCAAATAACTGATGGACACAGTAATATTTCAGTAGTGAAATGAGGTTTATTGGATTAACAGAAAATGTGCAATATGCATCAAAACTAAATTAGACAGGTGCATAAATTTGGGCACCCCAACAGAAAAATCACATCAATACTTAGTAGAGCCTCTAGACGCTTCCTATATTAGTAGAGCCTCTAGACGCTTCCTATAGCCTCTAATGAGTGTCTGGATTCTGGATGAAGGTCTTTTGGACCATTCCTCCTTACAAAACATCTCCAGTTCAGTTAGGTTTGATGGTTGCCGAGCATGGACAGCCCGCTTCAAATCATCCCACAGATTCTCAATGATATTCAGGTCTGGGGACTGGGATGGCCATTCCAGAACATTGTACTTGTTCCTCTGCATAAATGCCCGGGTAGATTTTGAGCAGTGTTTTGGGTCGTTGTCTTGTTGAAATATCCAGCCCCGGCGTAACTTCAACTTTGTGACTGATTCTTCAACATTATTCCCAAGAATCTGCTGATATTGAGTGGAATCCATGCGACCCTCAACTTTAACAAGATTCCCAGTACCGGCACTGGCCACACAGCCCCACAGCATGATGGAACCCCCACCAAATTTTACTGTGGGTAGCAAGTGTTTTTCTTGGAACGCTGTGTACTTTTGCCGCCATGCATAACGCCCCTTGTTATGACCAAATAACTCAATCTTTGGCCTCAGAGGGGTGCCCAAACTTTTGCATAAGACTGTTCAGTCGTGGCCAAAAGTTTTGAGAATGACAGTATTGGTCTCCACAAAGTTTGCTGCCTCAGTGTTCATGATGGCAATTTGCATATACTCCAGAATGTCATGAAGAGTGATCAGATTAATTGAAATTAATTGCAAAGTCACTCTTTGCCAAGAAAATGAAGTTAATCCCCCCCAAACATTTCCACTGCTTTTCAGCCCTGCCACAAAAGGACCAGCTGCCATCATGTCAGTGATTGTCTCGTTAACACAGGTGAGAGTGTTGACGAGGACAAGGCTGGAGATCACTCTGTCATGCTGATTGAGTCAGAATAACAGACTGGAAGCTTTTAAAGAAGGGTGGTGCTTGAAATCATTGTTCTTCCTCTGTCAACCATGGTTATCTGCAAGGAAACATGTGCTGTCATCATTGCTTTGCACAAAAAGGGCTTCACAGGCAAGGATATTGCTGCTGGTAAGATTGCACCTAAATCAACCATTTATCAGATCATCAAGAACTTCAAGGAGAGAGGTTCAATTGTTGTGAAGAAGGCGTCAGGGCGTCCAAGAATGTCCAGCAAGTGCCAGGACCGTCTCCTAAAGTTGATTCAGCTGCGGGATCGGGGCACCACCAGTGCAGAGCTTGCTCAGGAATGGCAGCAGGCAGGTGTGAGTGCATCTGCACGCACAGTGAGGCGAAGACTTTTGGAGGATGGCCTGGTGTCAAGAAGGGCAGCAAAGAAGCCACTTCTCTCCAGGAAAAACATCAGGGACAGACTGATATTCTGCAAAAGGTACATGGATTGGACTGCTGAGGACTGGGGTAGAGTCATTTTCTCTGATGAATCCCCTTTCCGATTGTTTGGGCCATCCGGAAAACACCTTGTCCGGAGAAGACAAGGTGAGCGCTACCATCAGTCCTGTGTCATGCCAACAGCAAAGCATCCTCAGACCATTCATGTGTGGGGTTGCTTCTCAGCCAAGGAGTGGGCTCACTCACAATTTTGCCTAAGAACACAGCCATGAATTAAGAATGGTACCAACACATCCTCCGAGAGCAACTTCTCCCAACCATCCAAGAACAGTTTGGTGACGACCAATGCTTTTTCCAGCATGATGGAGCACCTTGCCATAAGGCAAGTGGCTCGGGGAACAAAACATCGACATTTTGGGTCCATGGCCAGGAAACTCCCCAGACCTTAATCCCATTGAGAACTTGTGGTCGATCCTCAAGAGGCGGGTGGACAAACAAAAACCCACATCTTCTGACAAAGCTCCTGCCATCAGTCAGGATGTGGCCCAGAAGTTAATTGACAGCATGCCAGGGTGGATTGCAGAGGTCTTGAAAAAGAAGGGTCAACACTGCAAATATTGACTCTTTGCATAAATTGAATGTCATTGTCAATGAAAGCCTTTGACACTTATGGAATACTTGTAATTATATTTCAGTGTACCATAGTAACTACTGACATAAAGATCTAAGAACACTGAATCAGCAAACTTTGTGGAGACCAATACTTGTAATTCTCAAAACTTTTGGCCACAACTGTACTAATTGTGCTTCATCACTTTTATGTAGCTTGATGTGATAATATTTATCTTTGAGAAAGAGAGAGAGACAGAGAGAGTGAGAGAGAGAGAGAGAGAGAGAGAGCAGAGAGATGGAGATACTCTCTCATATACCCGAACCAGGCAGCCCCGGCCGCCACACAGGAAGAAGAGGGACTAAACCAATCCTCCCAGAGGGTCATGGGAAATTGCATTATGGCTACTTCAGCACAAAAGGCTGGGTCATGGCCTCTAGCCAAGCACCAGTGCCCAACCAGATGCTGCTTGTAAGAACCCTGCTCTCACAGAGGTGGAACTCTCCCTGCCAGGCATGCCTGGCAGGCCCCTGACAGACAGCTTATTACACAGCAGATGGGGGCCAGGCCAGCTAGCACTCCAGTCTGTGGGGGACATAGGCCGTGGGGGAGCATAAGGGTGAAAGGGGTTAGAGAGAAAGGAGGAGGCAGGGGGGGATAGGGGGAAGAGGGAGGTGGGGTAGTGGATGAAGGAGGAGGGAGGAGGGAGGAGGGATGAGGGAGGAGGGAGGAGGGAGGAGGGAGAGGAGGCTAAACCCCAGCCCCGTCCTACTAATGTTTGGCTGCACAGCATCTTCTGCTTGGCTAGAGAGACGAAGCACCTGTGTGACAGGCCTGTTACTGGATCTGGCAAGGGACACATTCTGTGATCCTTCTCTATGCTGACCCATGAGAGCAGGTCTTAGAGCACTGCTGATGGACTCTATTGTACCTCTGTGCTCTGAGACCGTTACCTGAAGGCCTGGCAGAGAGCAAGCGGAGGGCGTGATGAGCTACAAACATGCTGTCAACATGAAAAACACGCAGGCATCATACTGTGGATTCTACAACAGGCATGATTCCCAGAAGAGAGCAGGACCACCAGTAATGGTACACACCTAGGATTGTATCCTTCCAGGTTCCATCAGAACGGAATGAACACATTCCAAAACACCAATCCCTCTTGACTGACTGACTGTAACAGTACAGAAGGGGCCATGATGATGAAAATCAAATAGGAGGTCTAGTATGAAATTAAAGGAGTCTGGTGGAAAGGGTACTTGACGGCCATTTTTTATGTATTTCTTTCTTTTCCTTTCTCCGGTGAGCTGTTTCTGCGGGGCAAGCTGGCATGCGGATTTGTTTCAGCAGGACGGGCTGCCTCAGTGGAGGAGTGTGTGTGTGTGTGTGTGTGTGTAGAGGAGGAGGAGAAGGGGAGGTGTATAACCCCCAGGCAGGGTTGCGGAGGGGGGAGGGCCGTTGAGACAGCCCAGCCCGCCAGAGAGGAGAGAGGGTTACCACGGGCTTACACCTGAAATTTTAATTTTACAGGGCAAGGTCACAAGAGGTCGGCTCTCTCGTTAACAACCCCAGACTCTCAACGGGAGAGCGGGTGAGTGTGTGTGTGTGTGTGTGTGTGTGTGTGGATGCGGGGGTATGATGGAAGCTACTTGTCACAAGGCTGCATGTTCAGAGGGGGCTGAATATAGCTCGGGGAGGAGGCTTCGGTTTTAATTTGTGAATCGGAGGAGTGGAAGAGCGTTATCAAAGGGAAGGAGGGACTAGAAGACCGAATAGAGGAGCATTATGGAAGAGAAGGAGGGAGAACTAAGTTCCCTGTGGATGCCGAGTCAAACGTGAATCAGAGATAACGGAACCAAATTCTACATTCCTTCAAGCTAGGCACTGTCTGTCTTAACCACTCACTCAATAGACTGTACTCACTAACATATTATAATGACAAGTGTGATCAAATGAGAATGAAACTCATACAAAAAACATTGTAGTAGGGTAATCAAACAAATAAATATATTCGATAACCTCCCGTTGCGTCGTTCAATATGCTCATGTTGCAACGTTTGGCTGCTACAGGGTTGTCATTGATTGCGAGGATCAACAATTTCACTGCTTTACTGTTGTCAATAGCCGGCTACAAACTAGCTAGCTAAGTAGAATTAGGGATATCGATTGTATACTTTGTTTTATCCCAATGACAGTTTTGAGGCGGAGTCTGTTCACCCTAACTTTAACCCAGAACCTTTTACCTCAGATTTCAAGTTATTACCTTGAACCGTAGTGTGGAAGTTGACGCTGTTACCGCAGTGCAATGAAAAATCAAGGCTTGCTTTAGCTGGAGATAGTCAGTTACTGCTGAGCAGTGTCAGTAGTGACATTAGGCTATTTGGATAGCACAGGTGGTTATATGAAGCTACTGTTATAGTTGCTGTCAGGACCCTTCCCGGTGTGCAGTCTGCTCAGGAATCCATCTTTCCGCCTACTCTTCACGACCTACGGAGAAGCGACCACCGTGCATATCAAAAGTATCTCACGTCTCTCAGTAGCACAAGTTTGAGTTAATTTAAAGCAACAGTGTTACTATATGATTGCTTTTATGGGTTCTTCAGTCTGAAATGCACTATATGTTATACAGCATATCGTAGTCATTACCTGAAGTTATTTGATCTTTACATGACGCTTCGCTCTGGCAATGAGCTACCCTGAAGGAGCAGAGCCCTAACGCCAAGACTATGCATTGTAATATTTTCTACTAAATGGTTAAACGTATACGTGGTGTTTCCTTTCTGTATTCAAGTTATTTTTTTTACAACAAAATGTTAAAACTACCCATCTTCAAAAAAGTACAGTACAGTAGCCACCGTTCGTTCTACAGTCCGAGGGAGCCGTTGTGAATGACTGATTGAAATTGCATATTAATAAAGACATTCAAATGAGATTTCCCTACCATTTCCAGAGCGTCAGAGCTAATGTTTTTCCCGGTGTTGCGTTGAGAGGTGGCGGCGGGGTGTGATGGAATGATATTGCCTCGCTCTCTTTAGTTCACTCCGAGGTTACCTGCCTGCGGGCACATGGCTTTGATTAGCTTTTTGTCTTACAGCAGAAAATCTAACGGCAGAGGGGATATAACTCTGGAAATTTACGGCCACTGTGAGAGAAAATAGCTTTGTCTCCTTCCCCGGATATAGACGGAAACTCGTTCGTTCGTTCGTTCATTTGTTTCATTCATTCCCCTCTCCACTGTGGGCCTGGGGTGGGACTCAAGAAATCACAGCTTTTCTTTCTTTGCCTTTATCCGTATCCAGATAACTAAGGCCTTTAGGTTGTGGTATAGTAACATGCTGTGTGCTGTTTCAGTAACTGTACAGCATCTCACTCACTGCGCTGGTAATACAGCAGACTTGTTTCATCATTAGTGATGTGGAGCTACAAGCTAAACCTTCCTCTCCCACTCAATAAACATGCATACTATAGTGTACATGCACATCCACTGAGAGTGCATGGTATCCTGTGCCTAAGGATAGTTTTTATTGCTCCCATCCAAAATGAGAGCTAAGTCGAGGCTCAGAGCATCTTGAGATCAACTCCAGGCAGGAATGGTAGGCTACACGCTACACGCTACACGCTACACTACAGCTTTAAAGTTGCAATATCCAGATCCAATCAGTGTAGGGTATATAAGTATTTTCTTTAAATAGTATAGTATACTCAAACTCTTTGACGCATTTTTCACCCTGTCAAAAGTAATAACAGCCTGCCTGCCGTGTTGTAAACTGATGAGTGTTAGTAGTAACCTCCTGGGAGGAGTTGTGTGGTACTCTTTGATATCTGGGCTTTTAAAAAGGCCTCTTCCGTCCTCTTCCAGAGCAGCACTACTCTGAATTTAATTACGTTGTTTTAACATTGTGACATTGTGGCGTTAAAGTGTCAGGCAGGTAGCGTACAGAGGAGTAGAGTGGTGCTCTCTCTCTGGTTACTGACTTGACCGCAGCACCGCCGGGCTACGAGCAGCTAGATGACAGAACGTGTCACACATGTTCACGTCAAAAGCACAATTTAGCCTCACAGAGAGACAGGCTAATGTGTAAACATTTAGATGTGCTGCTAGCAAAAGAAGGTTTCACATATCGTCTCTGACATTAAACGGTGAGTTTAGATGGTGTGAGGGAATGTGTGTGGCCGTCTGCCGGTGGACAACAGAGTGTATGGTTGGTGTTAAGAGCAGTAACGTGTCAAACAGCCAAAGGCTCATTTAAACGTACATTCTAGTCCCACATTATGTACCCTGGTGAATGATCTTCCCATCCCATCTCAAATTCCATTCGGATGACAAGTGAACAAATAGATATAAGTGTTGACTACAGTCACATACTCAAACCGTTTAACCAAACGCTTCATTAAACTCAGACAATGCAGCATCTCATTTGAGAGACTATTGTTTTGCTAGCGAAGCCAAGTCAGATAGAGGAGGATTGTCCCGTATGGATTATTACAATCATTAAATGTTTCAACTAAATGTGAAATTATAGAAAGATGTGTATTTTAGGAGGGCGCTGATGAGAAATCGATGCTCCATTGGAGTGGAGTCAGTCTCCATTATACCAGAATAAATGCTCCAACCCACTCCTTCAGTGGTTTTCATTTCCTGCACCCTACCTCACGCACCCCATTTTACTCATCCTACAATGTGAAAAGCACCCAAGTGGATAGCTACACCATCCAGTCTGTCTACACACCCTGAATATAATCACTCTCACACTGAGATATTCAGACTGTTATAGAGTTACAGCTACTCAATCAGAAACTCTTCTAAAATCAGGCATGTTGAACTACCTCCACACTGCTGATGCAATGAACTACTGATATGATGAATGCTATTTATCAGCCACCACTACAGTAGGGAACGTGGCAGTTTAACAGAGAGGAGTTGTTGACTCCGCTGAGCTGTAGAATAGAGTGTTTCTCTGTGACAGAACAGAGTCCATTAGAAAGCAGACTGTCTGTTTTGATCATTTCATTTTACAAGAGTTATATCTGACCAGATGTTCACAAAAATAGGTGTGCAGTCATTAGTCTGTTAGTCTGTGAAGTCTGTTAGTCTGTGAAGTCTGTTAGTCTGTGAAGTCTGTTAGTCTGTGACGTCTGTGAAGTCTGCACTGAGGCTTACAGCAGGTGAGAAGTCAGTGGTGTGTGCTATTTATTACATTTTATTTTATTTAACCTTTATTTAACTATGGTAACGACAGTAGTAGAGTAGAGTCTTCAGTCAGTCAGTCAGTCAGTCAGTCAGTCAGTCAGTCAGTCAAAGATGTTCGTTCACAGAGGTATAGTTGAGCTTACCTGCCCACAGGCCAGTCCCATGCCCCTCTCCCCCATGCCATGTGGGCAAGACAGATTCAACTCCAAGGCATCAGCTCCTGAGGCCTGTTGAAAGAATAACACATGCAGAACCAGATCATTATCACAAACTTAAAAATAAAAATACAAACACCATTTTTTTATGGAAGATGCCATCACTTTTCCTTTTTTTGGAATACCAAGAGCTACAATTTAATAATTTGATTTAACCTTTATTTAACTAGGCAAGTAAGTTAAGAACAAATTCTTATTTACCAATGACGGCCTACCTCGGCCAGACTCTCACCTAACCTGGACGACGCTGGGCCAATTGTGCGCCGCCCTATGGGACTCCCGATCACGACCGGTTGTGATACAGCCCGGAATTGAACCAGGGTCTGTAGTGACGCCTCTAGCACTGCGATGCAGTGCCTTAGACCGCTGCATCGCTCGGGATCCCTAAACATTATTCACATGCATTTTATTTCTTATTAATTTCAAAAACCTGTGCAGATTTCATACCCCAAAACAACAATTCGGTTAAGGGATGGATCTTTTAACAATTTGTTCACTTGCGTGCATTTCAGTGTTACACCATGTTGGATTGATATTCCATATATTCACGCACCAACACCACAACAAGAAGTGGATGTGGATTTGCAGATGCACTGAAGACACAATTTACGGAAATGCAATTCAATGTAAAACAGAGGGGCCTAAAATACATGGGACAAACGATAGCTGTCCCGCATGGATGGGCGTCAGATGACACTGTAACATGGACTGGTGGAGAGAGAGAGAGAGAGAGAGACTGGGGCGTCGAGTGAACGCATCGAGAGAAGAGCATCGAGAGAAGAGCGGCTGAGCCGGAAAGGCATCTGACAGGCAATTACGTTTCCGTGGGGGCTTTAAAACACATCACAAGAGGGATTTAAACAATTACAAACAGCTCCACAAACCTGCCAGAGAGTCTCCAGCTGCGGATTTATGATTTGGCCTCAGACTGACAACCATTAGAGAGAGAGAAAAGAATAATAAGAATTTTAGCCTTACAAAGTGCACATTTCATGGTCAATTGAGGGCCAAACGCAGGTACAACATGGACATAATGCATCGGGATCCCCAAAGCCAATTATCAATCATGTTTAATTTCACACTTCTTCCTTAAGCCCTTCATGGAGAAAGGGGGGGGGGCGGGCGGAAGATTATTTTTTCGTCCTATAGTCTTTTTTCTCGCTCTCTCTCATTTCAGATCATAATAAGCTTTGCGATGCTCTGTGAAGGAAGATGGTTGGGGGGAGGTGTTTGATATTGTGGGCTCAGTTTAAAGAGCAAAAGATGAGGGGAGGGTATCCTGTACACAGCAGAGGGGAGGGTATCCTGTACACAGCAGAGGGGAGGGTATCCTGTACACAGCAGAGGGGAGGGTATCCTGTACACAGCAGAGGGGAGGGTATCCTGTACACAGCAGAGGGGAGGGTATCCTGTACACAGCAGAGGGGAGGGTATCCTGTACACAGCAGAGGGGAGGGTATCCTGTACACAGCAGAGGGGAGGGTATCCTGTACACAGCAGAGGGGAGGGTATCCTGTACACAGCAGAGGGGAGGGTATCCTGTACACAGCAGAGGGGAGGGTATCCTGTACACAGCAGAGGGGAGGGTATCCTGTACACAGCAGAGGGGAGGGTATCCTGTACACAGCAGAGAGGAGGGTATCCTGTACACAGCAGAGAACAGAGAGCAGAGACTTTTTGTCAGAGATGTCTTCATCCAATCCACCCAGCTCAGAGAGAGAGAGAGAGAGAGAGAGAGAGAGAGAGAGAGAGAGAGAGAGAGAGAGAGAGAGAGAGAGAGAGAGAGAGAGAGAGAGAGAGAGAGAGAGAGAGAGAGAGAGAGAGAGAGTTTTGTTTACTATCTATTCCACTTGCTTTGGCAATGTAAACATATGTTTCCCATGCCATGCCAAAATCCATTTGAATTGAATTGAGAGAGAGAGAGAGACAGAGAGAGAACGAGACAGAGAGAGACAGAGAGAGAGAGACCTGGAGCAGACATCTCTGATCGGCTGTCTGCTTCAGGTTGCTGTGTCTGTCAGGCCGAGTGTGGTGCATTCGATCTGATGATTTTTCTGTACCTTCCCTTGATGAATGACAGGAAGTGCAAGTGTTGGTCTCCCTCTGAATTATACCAAGTTGTCCATGGAAATCCAAAATGCAATTTTGTTTGAGGACCTAGCTAGCTTTGTTCAGTTCAAGGGATGCAAGCACAAAATGACATAGACACGTCCAAATGTGCAGAGCTTACCCCAGGCTTATACACACACAACATGTTTAGGCAATACGCCTGCGCAAAATATGAAATCAGCTCAATGCAATGAATGAAGCTAGGCAAAGCAGCGAAACCTAACCTGACCGCACATCACTGATTCATTTAGAATTTTTATGAAGGACAGACCATTTTAGGTCCTGCATTGTAGGGGTGAATACAAACAAACACACACACACGCACACGCGCGCACAACAGAAACACACAGGGAGAAAAGCGACGACACTGTCAAAGCTGTAACCATCTTAATCCTGTCAAATCACACACACACACACACACACACACACACACACACACACACACACACACACACACACACACACACACACACACACACACACACACACACACACACACACACACACACACACACGCCTCACAAGTCCTCAACTGGCAGCTTCATTAAATAGTACCCGCAAAACACCAGTCTCTACGTCAACAGTGAAAAGGCGACTCTGGGATGCTGGCCTTCTAGGCAGAGTTGCAAAGAAAAAGCCATATCTTCCTCTGTCCAGTGTCTGTGTTCTTTTGCTCATCTTAATCTTTTATTTTTATTGGCCAGTCTGAGATATGGCTTTTTCTTTGCAACTCTGCCTAGAAGGCCAGCATCCCGGAGTCTCCTCTTCACTGTTGACGTTGAGACTGGTGTTTTGCGGGTACTATTTAATGAAGCTGCCAGTTGAGGACTTGTGAGGCATCTGTTTCTCAAACTAGATACTCTAATGTACTTGTCCTCTTGCTCAGTTGTGCACCGGGGCCTCCCACTCCTCTTTCTATTCTGGTTAGAGCCAGTTTGCGCTGTTCTGTGAAGGGAGTAGTACACAGCGTTGTAAGAGATCTTCAGTTTCCTGGCAATTTCCTGCATGGAATAGCCTTCATTTCTCAGAACAAGAATAGACTGACGAGTTTCAAAAGAAAGTTATTTATTTCTGGCCATTTTGAGCCTGTAATCGAACCCACAATTGCTGATGCTCCAGATACTGAACTAGTCTAAAGAAGGCCAGTTTTATTGCTTCTTTAATCAGTACAACAGTTTTCAGCTGTGCTAACATAATTGCAAATGGGTTTTCTTATGATCAATTCGCCTTTTAAAATTATAAACTTGGATTAGCTAACACAACGTGCCATTGGAACACAGGAGTGATGGTTGCTGATAAAGGGCCTCTGTACGCCTATGTAGATATTCCATAAAAAAATCAGCAGTTTGCAGCTACAATAGTCATTTACAACATTAACAATGTCTACACTTTATTTCTGATCAATTTGAAGTTATTTTAAATGGACAAAAAATTAGCTTTTCTTCCAAAAACAAGGACCTTTCTAAGCGACCCCAAACGTTTGAACAGTAGTTTATGTAATAAAAATGTTCTGTTTGTGATTTTTTTTTTTTTAATCTGACAACTGTGCAATGTAAAATATAAAGATTTAGGAAAAGTCAGGGAAGGAGCAGGACGTTGCCAGATCTATTTTAATTTACAAAATCCTACGGCAGTAGGCGTTGGCTTAGGCAGTTCTAGTGTTAAGGGGTTAGTTGACCATCATCATCCAATGTTTCCACTTTTTCTTCTCAACTGTTTTGTATTGAATAAAATGATGTATGTCACAGTCAGGACATTAGGAATTGTAGCCTCTGGCACATGGCTATGATACAACCTTTCCTCTCTAAAGCTGGGAATTTCTAATCGAGAAACAAAAGGGGGAAAAAATAGGAAAGTGACAGTTGAAAGTAGGGAAATGTTTTACTTCAGATTGACACTTCAGTAAGGAGGGCGACAGAGAAAAAAAACCCCAAAACTTTTAAGTAGTACCCTTAGGCAAGGAACAGTGTTAAGTGTTCTCTTACAGATTTCAAAGTGGAAATGAATGGTTGACATTCCTTGAAAACGGAGTTGCCATAGTAACACAGCTTTTATTTCATATTTCCACTGCTACAGGTAGTTAAATAGACACACAATAGATGTGATGAAGACGGTGAAGAAGGAGATAAAGAACGGCTTTAACGGTTCTTCCTCCTGAGGTGTGTTGTTGCCGAACATGGACCATTTACCAAACCGAACCCCTTCTCTTTCCAACCTCCCAATTTAAATTATTTCCCCCCTACTGGTCCCATCTGTGCTGGTGTTGCAACAAGGGGTTTTCACCGAAGGAAAATAAAATGAAATAGTCATGGCTAGAGGGCCTCTTTAAACCTTTCGGACCCCTCTGGGTTCTTCTGTGGAGAAATGTATAGGGATCTGGCCTTGGGTTCAAATCCCAAGCGCGATATCACAGACATAGTCCTAGACAAGGTACATATCCTGCATAGCTGGTTTCACTGGGTTATCTTCAATCCTATTTTATGACTGTATAAATTCTTCATGGATAAGAAGGCATGCTAAGTGAATAATTATGATAAAATACTCTTAAAGTGAGACGAGGAGGGAGGGAGGTTTATTAAGGGAGGGATGGGGGAAGGAGATCTGATGGTGAAGATGACGGTTGGGGAGGTGGGGATTGGTGTTGGGGATGGAAAGGGAAGCCTGACAGGTTGTTTTAAATGAGTTAGGAGACAGACAGAGTGGCGCATCAATGAAATCAATAGCGGCATTAACACATTGAGCTGTTAAACCTGTTTGCATTCAGACATTTCCCTTTAGCACAATTAAGCAGCTGAGATACGCGAGTCAACTCTGATTAGTTGAGCAGTTGCTAAACCTGATGTAACCACGGTATACCTACACCTAGCTACCTTAGTTTATCTCAGGGGGTCTGGAGCGGTTGTTCCAAACTCTGGTGTGTTAGTTCGGTTTGTTAGGACTGGTGCGAACACTCTATGTAGACTCAGGCGCGCACCAAACAATACACTGTGGTTCGCTCAAAAAGGGTATCATATGGTGTATGGATCGCTGCAGGTGTGAACGCAGTCCGGACCAAAAACAGAAAAGGAACCAGAGGCGAGCAATATTATTGGTTGTTTGAATCCGAGCATTTGATAAAATGCACACATTATCATAACTTGATATCTCTGAAAAATTTTGTGAGTAGCAGCTCATTTATGAGCACATCCTATGCATATTAGGGGAGACCGGGGCTATGCAGGGATATACATGTAGGCTAATGAATATTCAATGCACGTTGCAATTAGAGTGGCTATTTCACTGTTTTACTCCCACGTGTTGTTGGAAGACCAAAGTGAAATATGACGATTGGGACACACAAGTGATGCTCCATGATGATCATAGATGGATGAAACTAATAAACCAATGAGTTGCATGAACACAGCGTTTTCTTCAGGCATTTTAGTTTGATTGGCATTTGTCAATGTGAACCCCCGCCCGCCTGTATTTACTAAACTGAAGTAAAAATATATATATAAAAAAAATATATATGTATATAATAATAATAAATTCAAATAAAATAATGAAGAAAATGGAAAAACAACAAATAATTATAGACCTACAATAAAAATCGAATCCAGACTGTATCACAACTGGCCGTGATTGGGAGTCCTATAGGAAGGCGCACAATTGGCCCAGAGTCGTCAGAGTTTGGCCGGTGTAGGCCGTCATTGTAAATAAGAATTTGTTCTTAACTGACTTGCCTAGTTAAATAAAGGTTAAATAAAAAATAGAATATAAAAAAATAAAAATAACAAGGCTATATTCAGGGGGTACCGGTACAGAGTCAATGTGTGGGGGCACAGGTTAGTTGAGGTAATTGAGGTAATATCTACATGTAGTTAAAGTGACTATGAATAGATAATAAAAGACTGGGGGGTTGTGCAGCTGTAGAACTTTTTGAGGATCTGAGGACCCATGCCAAATCTTTTCAGTCTCCTGAGGGGGAATATTCGTTGGCGTGGTGTGTTTGGACCATGATAGCTCGTTGGTGATGTGGACACCAAGGAGCTTGAAGCTCTCAACCTGCTCCACTACAGCCCCGTCGATGAGAATAGGGACATGTTCGGCGGACCTTTTCCTGTAGTCCATGATCATCTCCTTTGTCTTGATCACATTGAGGGAGAGGTTGTTATCCTGGCACCACACTGCCAGGTATCTGACCTCCTCTCTATAGGCTGTCTCATTGTTGTCGGTGATCAGGCCTATCACTGTTGTGTCGTCTGCAAACTTAATGATGGTGTTGGAGTCATGCTTGGCAATGTAGTCGTGGGTGAAAAGGGAGTACAGGAGGGGACTGAGCACACACACATCTGAGGGGCCCCCGTGTTGAGGATCAGTGTGGCAGATGTGCTGTTACCTACCCTTACCACCTGGGGGCGGCCCGTCAGGAAGTCCTGGATCCAGTTGCAGAGGGAGGCGTTTAGTCCCAGGATCCTTAGCTTAGTGATGAGCTTTGAGGGCACTATGGTGTTGAACGCTGAGCTGGAGTCAATGAATAGCCTTCTCACGTAGGTGTTCCTTTTGTCCAGGTGGGAAAGGGCAGTTTTGAGAGCAATAGAGATTACATAATCTGTGTATCTGTTGGGGCAGTATGCAAATTGGAGTGGGTCTAGTGTTTATGGGATAATGTTGCTGATGTGAGCCATGACCAGCCTATCAAAGCACTTCATGGCTACAGACGTGAGTGCTACGGGTCGGTAGTCATTTAGGCAGGCTACCTTGATGTTCTTGGGCACAGGGACTATGGTGGTCTGCTTGAAACATGTTGGTATTATAGACTCGGTCAGGGACGGGTTGAAAATGTCAGTGAAGACACTTAACAGATGGTCAGCGCATGCTCAGAGTACACATCCTGGTAATCCTTCTGAATGTTGACCTGTTTAAAGCTCTTGCTCACATTGGCTATGGAGAGCGTGATCACACAGTCGTCCGGAACAGATGGTGCTCTCATGCATGCTTCAGTGTTGCTTGCCTCAAAGCGCGCATAGAAGTCATTTAGCTTGTCTGGTAGGCTCGTGTCACTGGGCAGCTCGCAGCTGTGCTTCTCTTTGTAGTCCATAATAGTTTGCAAACAGATTTAAGTTTCCCTGCATTAAAGTCCCCGGCAACTAGGAGCGCAGCCTCTGGATGAGCATTTTCTTGTTTGCTTATGGCCTTATACAGCTCGTTGAGTGTGGTCTTAGTGCCAGCATCGGTTTGTTGTGGCAAATAGACAGCTACGAAAAATATAGATGAAAACTCTCTTGGTAAATAGTGTGGTCTACAGCTTATCATGAGATACTCTACCTCAGGCGAGCAAAACCTTGAGACTTCCTTAATATTAGATTTTGTGCACCAGCTGTTATTGACAAATAGACACAGACCATCACCCCTTGTCTTACCGGAGGCAGCTGTAACATACATTTTTGTATGTTATCTATGTCTTTGTTCAGCCACGACTTGGTGAAACATAAGATATTACAGTTTACGGTTGGTAGGATAGTCTTGATCGGAGCTCATGCAGTTTGTTATCCAATTATTGTACGTTAGTTAATAGGACTGATGGTAAAGGCAGATTACCCACTCGCCGTCGGATCCTTACAAGGCACCCCGACCTACGTCCCTGATATCTCTGTCTCTTCTTCATGCGAATGACAGGGATTTGAACCTTGTCCGGTGTCTGAAGTAAATCCTTTGTCCAGTACTAGGTGGGTAATCGCTGTCCAGAAGCTCTTTTCAGTCATAAGAGACGGTGTCAGAAACATTATGTACATAATAAAATACAAATAACGCGAAATAGCACACAGAATAGCACAATTCGTTATGAGCCTGTAAAACGGCAGCCATCTCCTCCGGCACCATTCTATTCAACCGGACCCCCCTCCCCCAAAATTACACTGTAACAAATAATCAAACTGTGATTGGAACTATAGCTCAGACCTATGTGTGACAACGCCCTGAAACACAAAAGGGAACACTGCTAGATCAACTCTCTGTTGGTTACAGCCATGTAGCACATGTTTGAAACACCTTGTCCTTGTCAGTGTCAGTGCTTGATGTGATCAGGGACGTGTTTTAGAAGCTTTGGGAGGGGAAGAGGGGAAGAGGGAGGAAGGGTAGAGGGGAATGGGGGAGAGTTGGAGCACTCCAACCTCACATATGGGTGAGCCTGAAGATGTCTGGCCTGAAAAAGCTTCCATATCCACATTCCCTCCCTCCCTGCCCCTGCATCCCTCCTTTCCCTCCCTCCCAAGCTCCCTGCCTGCCTCCCTCCCTCCATCATTGTTTCACTCCCACAGTGTCATCTGTCTCCTTGCTTACAGCCACTTGGCAGCCCACTACACGTTTAGGGCAGATAAACATTTAACTAAATGTTGCACCCACTCCAAATCCAGGATTACATTCCTCTCATAAACGCTTGCAGTGGATGTGGCTTTCTGCCTGGTCTGAAGATCCAAATCAAATTCAACAAATATAACCCAAGTGAGAGATACAGAGAAATAAGCTACGCTAGTCGTGACAATTATAAACATGTCAGTACTGGAAATAATGTTATAACCATTCCTGGCCAGCATTTAGGATTTTACATTTGAAGAAAGAAATCAGTATTGTTAAGACCTACCTCTGCCATCTTGGCAAGCTCTGTCCAGTCAGCTTTGTTATAGCTGCACATTATACTGGAGATAATTACCTAGAGAAAGAGAGAAGAACAAAGAGAAAAGAAGAGAAAAATTATGAAAACTGAGTGATAAATCCATTGCGGCTCAAACTAAAAGTTTCATTTCAACACATTATAAAAACGGATCTGAAAGGAGCAGACATTATCCTATCTTAAGAAGCACCGTCATTGTCCTCTCGCTCCCTCTCCCTCAGTCACAAAATCAATATTTATAATTTTATAAGATCAGGACAAATCCAGTGTGCTTGCCAGCGTTATTAAAACAATAAAAACACCAGAGAGAGGTACAGATGTAGGATCTTAATTTGAGTCAGTTTGCTACAGCAGGAAAATAATCCTGCAGGAACAGGAAATGATACATTTTCAAGTCTGAAATTGAAAAGTGGAAATTACACATTTCAGAAGCCTTTTTAAACCTCAGATACACTACAAGTTTAAAATGTCCTGCATTGCCGGAAAGTTCTCTTGTAACAGGGTGATCAAATTGAAATCCTACACCTGTATTTGCAGGAGGCTCTGAGTGGATTAGACTAGGTCGCTCTCCTCCAGACATACAATAAGCCCTCTATAAAAGCAGGTTATATAGACCCCTGATTCTTAATATTGCCTCCTGGTTTTAAGTAATCACAGAAATAAAAATGTGATGTATAGACATGATGCTGAATATACCCGATGGGTCCAATCTACAGAGGTAAGAGCTACTGTCCCCATTGGCTGGGAGGCAGAGGACGTCTTCTGGAGATATTAAGGAACATTATTTCTGACCACATATCTCTGCTGTGCCTGCTTTGTGTTATAACTGTTTAGAAACTGTGTGTGTGTGTGTGTGTGTGTGTGTGTGTGTGTGTGTGTGTGTGTGTGTGTGTGTGTGTGTGTGTGTGTGTGTGTGTGTGTGTGTGTTCATGGTCAGTTTATTGTATGTCTATACAGAGAAAATCACAGAAAAAAGGTTAAATCTCTGTTGAATTAGATCACACTACAGTTTTCCTTCCATTTCAACATTAATAGGGAATTCAAAGTAAACGCTGATCTGTTGTAAAAGACAGTTCATTTTACTCCTTCCAACAGCAGGCCTTCTAAAAACAGAATTAGGATCCAGAGGAGGATATTAAACATAAAGGCAGAGCCCCCTCCAGCGACAAATATCTGTTAGATATAAACCTTCTTCTAGCCAGGTACAGTAGTTCCTCAATCCACCCCACGAGACAGACACACACCAAGACCCAATTCTAGCCCTGCTAGCTTTAATGGAGGTTTAAATAGACCTAGATTTAACTGTGCAAATAAAGTGACAGCTCCCCTTGACTCCATGACATTTACCATAGCCAATATACAGGCCCTGCTTGACATATTAGGGCTTTTTCTATACAGGAATATTAGACTTTCATAGGTGATGTTATGAGAGGGTACGACAAGTTTTCTCCATGAACTTGTAACTACAGATGAAGCCTGCAAAACAGAGATGGTAAAATGGAGCACACATCCAATCCTATGTTGTGTGTGTGTTGTGTGTATGTATGGTACCCTTGTTGATGCCAGTTCAGATTCCTGACAGAGATAGCCTCCTCCGCAGTCATTATCTCCTCTCTGTAAGCTGTCACTTATAAAACTCAGAAACCTTGAATCCATGACAACATCTAACTAACAAATGTACACGCTAGGAACTTTGATAAACTGTTCTCTCTCTCTCTCTCTCTCTCTCTCTCTCTCTCTCTCTCTCTCTCTCTCTCTCTCTCTCTCTCTCTCTCTCTCTCTCTCTCTCTCTCTCTCTCTCAAAGGCACTGCTCGGTCTAAACACTGTAAACCATCTGATGTTGTGTGTGTGTGTATGCATGCGTGTGTGTGAGAGGATCATCTTGTTATTATCAGCTCAACCACAGGGCCACGGAGCCCTGAGCTATACACTACAGAAATGACTTCTTCTTCCCCATTACCGCTAACAACACCATGGTATCCATGGAGATACTGGACATCACCTGGAAACTGTCACCCAGAGCCGAATCAGCCAATAGCCCACGGGAAAATGTGAGACAATTTTCGCTCCCTTCCTCTCTCCTTACCTCCACTCCATTAGCACCACTAGGGGTAATGAGAACACATTTGGCACTTGGTGGACGGCACCTCAATCGGGGCTATTTGTCCAGACTGCTCTGACCTAAAAAGCTAGCTGCTATTGGGGTAATTGAAAGGGGAAATAGGCCAGTATTTCCTTTGGAGCACTGTGTTTCTGTCAGGTAAAAAAAAAAAAAAAATGGATTCTGTCTGTGTGCTTTACAGGTCATGGTACAGTTTGAGAGAGAGCTCAGTCTGGTCACACACACACACAGACCTAGCAGCCCGTGCTCCTTTGTGTTCAAATGAAACATCACAGAAGCGCTAATTTACAGGGAAACATGGAGCTCAGTGCTTTGTCCTGCTTCATTCTGGATCTGTGAAAGGGCTAGGGAGGAGAAATACGCTATGACTGATCTAAAAACCACAAGAGGCATTTCACGCAGTCTTTTTTCATCCTCCTAACAATAGCTGTTGAAGCAAATGCAGGGCATCAGTCACATTATTCCTCTCACATTATCATTAACAACAGTCAGGGTAACATCAATGAATCCTTTGATACTGTACATCTGGAGTTTCCAAAAGTTGGAAAACAATAAACTCTTAGAAATTAACAAATTACCCAGCAAACACAGAACATACTAAGGACATTAGGCAACGCTCCCATTAGGTCCCTTTAAGGGTTTCGGGCGAGAAGTTATCCCACTGATGTTCTGTTAATTGGAACATTAACACATGACGTTAACGTCAGGACCATAAGAGGATGTTCAGTATAGGTCCTGGTTTGGTCGCAGTATAACATTATTATAAGGTGTTTTGATGTCCATTCGGGAACATTATAAAAATGTTCCTAGGAAGCTATCCATTGGACAATCAATGACCACAAGGGGACATTTCATTGTGGTCTAGAGGACGTTGCATGATGGTCCCAAGGGAACATTCTCTGGGGGATCTTTGTGTAAATCACTGTAAATTACCAGGACGTCACTGAGGACCATGTCAATACTATTTTAGTATGTTCCCAGGACTTTCATTTTACTAGTCATTAGGACGTTACGGGATGGTTCCAAGAGAACGTTTGACGGGGGACCTTTGTCTAGCTTCCTGTAAGTTACCAGAACGTTATTGAAGATCATGTCAGGACCTTTTAAGGACGTTCTCAGGACTGTAATTTTACTAGTCTTCAAGACATTGCATGATGGTCCCAAGGAAATGTCCCTGCTAACAAAACATTTGTCATATGGACGTCCCCGGAACGTCACAAAATGGTTGCCTAAAGCGGTCAGGACATTGTGTCATTGCCCCCTGAGGTTTTGTCTAGTTCACAGTTCGTTCCGGGGACGTCCCCAAGGACGTTTTCAGGTGTCATCATCCCCTGGAAGATTTTTATCTAGTTCGGGAACTAAACAAAAACCTCCAGGAGGACCATGCAACAAAGTTCCGAAACGGAGACATGCCCGGAACAAACCGGGAACTAGACAGAACCTCCAGGGAACAATGACACAACATCCCGAGAGCATCCTAAAATCATCCTAAAATCGTCCTGGGGATGTTCTGGGAACAAACCGGGAACTAGAAGGAAAAGAACCATGACAACAGGACCATGACACAACGTCCTGACGACTTAAGCCGACCATTTCGTGACGCTCCAGGGATGTCCTAATGACACATTTTTGTTTGCAGGGTAAAAGCATTTTGTCATTGTCGTTTCAGTATCCAGCATAAACAAACCAATGCATGGCAACCCCTTGAACGAATGGCACTCCCTTCTGCTTTTTCAATACAAGCTCATTAGACTTAGATATACTGTGGGAGTGTGTCCCAAATGGAACCCTAGTCCCTGTAGTAAACCTCTTTTGACAAAGGCCAATAGGGCGGTAAATTACGTTTTTGGGGAAGTCAGCTTTGAGCTCGGTGACACTCTGGCACCAGTAGGCAGCAGTCTTCTCACTGATCAGCTCGATATTGAGGAAGGAGCTCTGTCCCGGACCGAACATGGGGCCTGAGGTCGTCCCGCGCACGATACGGGGAGACACGTTGGTCACCAAGTCCTATACGGAAAAAGAGAGCAACAAAACAATGGGATAGTGGTTACATAGAGTAAAGCCTTTAACCTTCAAAAGTGAACAACAATGTTACAACAATGTATAAAGTAAACCCATTTTTTGTGTACTTCCAAGTGACTAAAGCCTTGGGAACAAGAAAGCAAGACAATTATGTTAAAGTGGTTGTAATGTTATAGTAAACATTTTTACTACACTTACTAGTGTACTCTTCGGATGTGACCTTTTCAAAGTGGCTCTGTTAAATATAATGACCTACAGTTCATAAATCTACAGCGTGAGGAGTATCCTAACAGTCCTAGCTTTTACTTCAGTTGTTCAATGGATCTCTTCCAAGGCGTTGGAAGTCCTGTAACCAGTCATATGTTTTAAGTTGATTATGTTTCTGTAAAACACCATAAAAAAATTAAAAGATTTACGCTAATATTTAACAAATATACATGATGCAAACTCAATCATGTTATTTTATTTTTTTCATCCCAGGGGGCTTTGTAGTCTGAACCAAGTTCATATTTAATCACATACTGACCTGAGCAACTCTTAAGAAATACAGCTCAGATGATTAAGTGCAGTCAACACTAAAATAAAGCTTTTACATTACAAAATAAAGGAATTAATTCATCAGCTTGAAATGATTTAATAATATATCTCAGTAGGCATCTCTCTCTCTCTCTCTCTCTCTCTCTCTCTCTCTCTCTCTCTCTCTCTCTCTCTCTCTCAAAACACATTCAAGCACTACAAATACAAGGTCACTATGTGTAGAACAACAAACAATTGGCCTCCAGTGTACAGTATTAGTGGAAAAGGTACAGTGCAGATGCAGTACAGATGCAGTACAGATACACTGCAGATGCAGAACAGTTACAGTGCAGATACAGTACATATACAATGCAGATACAGTACAGATACAGTGCAGAACAGTGCAGATACAGTGTAGATACAGTACATATACAGTGCAGATACAGTGCAGATACAGTACAGACGCAGTGCAGACGCAGTACAGACGCAGTACAGATGCAGTACAGATGCAGTACAGATACAGTACAGTTACAGTGCAGTTACAGTGCAGATTCAGTGCAGATACAGTACAGATACAGTACAGATACAGTGCAGATATAGTACCTGATACAGTGCAGATGCAGTGCAGATGCAGTACAGATACAGTGCAAATACAGTACAGATACAGCACAGATACAGTACAGATACAGTACCTGATACAGTGCAGATATAGTACCTGATACAGTGCAGATACAGTGCAGATATAGTACAGATACAGTGCAGATGCAGTACAGATACAGTGCAGATATAGTACCTGATACAGTGCAGATGCAGTGCAGATGCAGTACAGATACAGTGCAAATACAGTACAGATACAGTACAGATACAGTACAGATACAGTGCAGATATAGTACCTGATACAGTGCAGATATAGTACCTGATACAGTGCAGATACAGTGCAGATGCAGTACAGATACAGTGCAGATACAGTGCAGATGCATTACAGATACAGTGCAGATATAGTACCTGATACAGTGCAGATACAGTGCAGATGCAGTACAGATACAGTACAGATACAGTGCAGATACAGTAAAGATACAGTGCAGATACAGTACAGATACAGTACAGATACAGTGCAGATATAGTACCTGATACAGTGCAGATATAGTACCTGATACAGTGCAGATACAGTGCAGATGCAGTACAGATACAGTGCAGATACAGTACAGATACAGTGCAGATATAGTACCTGATACAGTGCAGATACAGTGCAGATATAGTACCTGATACAATGCAGATACAGTGCAGATGCAGTACAGATACAGTGCAGATACAGTGCAGATATAGTACCTGATACAGTGCAGATATAGTACAGATATAGTACAGATACAGTGCAGATGCAGTACAGTACTCTCTCTCTCTCTCTCTCTCTCTCTCTCTCTCTCTCTCTCAAAACACATTCAAGCACTACAAATACAAGGTCACTATGTGTAGAACAACACACAATTGGCCTCCAGTGTACAGTATTAGTGGAAAAGGTACAGTGCAGATGCAGTACAGATGCAGTACAGATACACTGCAGATGCAGAACAGTTACAGTGCAGATACAGTACATATACAATGCAGATACAGTACAGATACAGTGCAGAACAGTGCAGATACAGTGTAGATACAGTACATATACAGTGCAGATACAGTGCAGATACAGTACAGATACAGTGCAGACGCAGTACAGACGCAGTACAGACGCAGTACAGATGCAGTACAGTTACAGTGCAGTTACAGTGCAGATTCAGTGCAGATACAGTACAGATACAGTACAGATACAGTGCAGATATAGTACCTGATACAGTGCAGATGCAGTGCAGATGCAGTACAGATACAGTGCAAATACAGTACAGATACAGCACAGATACAGTACAGATACAGTGCAGATATAGTACCTGATACAGTGCAGATATAGTACCTGATACAGTGCAGATACAGTGCAGATATAGTACAGATACAGTGCAGATGCAGTACAGATACAGTGCAGATATAGTACCTGATACAGTGCAGATGCAGTGCAGATGCAGTACAGATACAGTGCAAATACAGTACAGATACAGTACAGATACAGTGCAGATATAGTACCTGATACAGTGCAGATATAGTACCTGATACAGTGCAGATACAGTGCAGATGCAGTACAGATACAGTGCAGATACAGTGCAGATGCATTACAGATACAGTGCAGATATAGTACCTGATACAGTGCAGATACAGTGCAGATGCAGTACAGATACAGTACAGATACAGTGCAGATGCAGTACAGATACAGTACAGTTACAGTGCAGTTACAGTGCAGATTCAGTGCAGATACAGTACAGATACAGTACAGATACAGTGCAGATATAGTACCTGATACAGTGCAGATGCAGTGCAGATGCAGTACAGATACAGTGCAAATACAGTACAGATACAGCACAGATACAGTACAGATACAGTGCAGATATAGTACCTGATACAGTGCAGATATAGTACCTGATACAGTGCAGATACAGTGCAGATATAGTACAGATACAGTGCAGATGCAGTACAGATACAGTGCAGATATAGTACCTGATACAGTGCAGATGCAGTGCAGATGCAGTACAGATACAGTGCAAATACAGTACAGATACAGTACAGATACAGTACAGATACAGTGCAGATATAGTACCTGATACAGTGCAGATATAGTACCTGATACAGTGCAGATACAGTGCAGATGCAGTACAGATACAGTGCAGATACAGTGCAGATGCATTACAGATACAGTGCAGATATAGTACCTGATACAGTGCAGATACAGTGCAGATGCAGTACAGATACAGTACAGATACAGTGCAGATACAGTACAGATACAGTGCAAATACAGTACAGATACAGTACAGATACAGTACAGATACAGTGCAGATATAGTACCTGATACAGTGCAGATATAGTACCTGATACAGTGCAGATACAGTGCAGATGCAGTACAGATACAGTGCAGATACAGTGCAGATACAGCACAGATACAGTACAGATACAGTGCAGATATAGTACCTGATACAGTGCAGATATAGTACCTGATACAGTGCAGATACAGTGCAGATATAGTACAGATACAGTGCAGATGCAGTACAGATACAGTGCAGATATAGTACCTGATACAGTGCAGATGCAGTGCAGATGCAGTACAGATACAGTGCAAATACAGTACAGATACAGTACAGATACAGTGCAGATATAGTACCTGATACAGTGCAGATATAGTACCTGATACAGTGCAGATACAGTGCAGATGCAGTACAGATACAGTGCAGATACAGTGCAGATGCATTACAGATACAGTGCAGATATAGTACCTGATACAGTGCAGATACAGTGCAGATGCAGTACAGATACAGTACAGATACAGTGCAGATGCAGTACAGATACAGTACAGTTACAGTGCAGTTACAGTGCAGATTCAGTGCAGATACAGTACAGATACAGTACAGATACAGTGCAGATATAGTACCTGATACAGTGCAGATGCAGTGCAGATGCAGTACAGATACAGTGCAAATACAGTACAGATACAGCACAGATACAGTACAGATACAGTGCAGATATAGTACCTGATACAGTGCAGATATAGTACCTGATACAGTGCAGATACAGTGCAGATATAGTACAGATACAGTGCAGATGCAGTACAGATACAGTGCAGATATAGTACCTGATACAGTGCAGATGCAGTGCAGATGCAGTACAGATACAGTGCAAATACAGTACAGATACAGTACAGATACAGTAAAGATACAGTGCAGATATAGTACCTGATACAGTGCAGATATAGTACCTGATACAGTGCAGATACAGTGCAGATGCAGTACAGATACAGTGCAGATACAGTGCAGATGCATTACAGATATAGTACCTGATACAGTGCAGATACAGTGCAGATGCAGTACAGATACAGTACAGATACAGTGCAGATACAGTACAGATACAGTGCAAATACAGTACAGATACAGTACAGATACAGTACAGATACAGTGCAGATACAGTGCAGATATAGTACCTGATACAGTGCAGATATAGTACCTGATACAGTGCAGATACAGTGCAGATGCAGTACAGATACAGTGCAGATACACTACAGTTTTATTAAATCTAAATAGCAAACAGTTCTGTCTTGACATATATTTTCTACCATATCTAAAGGTGAATTTACATTATATTTAACATTATACATATTATTTTCCCAATTAACCAGTGCTTATTAGAAAGTAACCATTAACGAAGCTGAAATAATTTACATATATATTTAGGGAACAACCTTGGTGCAAACAATTAAGATAATAGCATGGTAACTTAATTTCATAACATTTGGACATTTTTCGAACTACATAGACAAAAAACATTAATTAGCTGTAATTAGTGCTAATTTGCATGTCTGTAATAAGACGCAGTATGGCCACAATCTGAATTCCCTTTTTAACCCTTTATCTGCCAACCGGTGCTGTCGGTTCAAGTGTTCCACACTGTAACGAATCACACTATAGCTGGTTCTATAGGATTCCACATATTCTACCTTGCCCTCAAGCGTAAGCTTGGACAGTTGTCTGTAGAGTCAGACCTACTTGGGGATATAGGTAATCACAGGTTGGTCTATGTCCGTCCAGGATTAATAAAATATAATATTTTTTCTTACAGATGCTTGAAGAAGTTTTATCATGGAAGTGTGGTGGTTCCCTCAGGTGACAAAGAAATAAGAAAAAGGGAGGGGAGGGGACGAGTGTGGAGAATTGAGGCAGCCTTCCCCAGAGCTTGGGGCGGATCTACAAGTTGCTATTTAATGAAGACTGTGACCAGGGAACATTACGCTGCTGGGCTTATTTATTATCAAGACAGGGTGGAACAAGAGTTTTAATATTAAACTACTGGAAACCATGAAAATTGCCCAAAGGGAGAGCAACAGCATGCTACCGAGATACAGGTGCCACACACAGCGGTAAGAGATAAGGCTAGTCCCCTACTCCTCCCTCCCTCTTTCTCTCCCTCTCTCCCACACACACTCTCTTTTTCCCCTCTCTTTCTCCACCTCTCTCTGTGTTACATAACACAAACACATTTAATTTCAACAGAATTGTCCAGCTAGCTAGACCATGTAGAAAATAGTGAGTCCGGTCCAGGTGTAGTGAGTCCGGTCAACCTTTTCTTGTTATTGAGTGCATGGATTAAAATGTCTGCTGAGCAGTCTGTGACTAGTTATTTTATTTCAAGGACTCCTTGCCTGGTTGGGAAACAGGGCTACCCTGCTGTCCCCTGACAAGAAGGATCGTGTCGGAATGGACAATGGCAGTGAGGCGAGCTGACTTCCCTTTCTCTCATGTGATTGGTTAACAGGTCTGTTTATGTTTAGGGGCCGACTTGGCTTTATCACATCTACACAGGTCCCTAATCCCACCAGTACAGCAAGCAGCCTTTTGAGAAAGGAACACATGCGAGAAATACTAATCAAATGCAGTGGACTGCACCGTCCACAAACACACACACACACGCACACACACACACACACACACACGCACACACATGCACACTCACACTCAAACAGACACACACACACTCAAACAGACACAGATGCACGCACACACACAGAGACACACATACAGACACACACACATACATACACACCGACAAAGTCCCTCTTGTGATTTTGAACTATATTCTGTGATTATTAATGCAAACAGCTATACGGTCATTGCTTCATTGGCCTTATCATGATAAATCCTTTCCACAGTTGGAATTTGAGAGAGAGAGAGAGAGGAATTTGAGAGAGGCTCATCATGCTAGTACCGGGTTGGACCGCCTTTTGCCTTCAGAACTGCCTTAATTGTTCGTGGCATAGATTCAACAAGGTGCTGGAAACATTCCTCAGAGATTCTGGTCCATATTGACATTATAGCATCAGTTCCTGCAGATTTGTCGGCTGAACATCCATGATGTGAATCTCCCGTTCCACCACATCCATGATGTGAATCTCTCGTTCCACCACATCCATGATGTGAATCTCCCGTTCCACCACATCCATGATGTGAATCTCCCGTTCCACCACATCCATGATGTGAATCTCCCGTTCCACCACATCCATGATGTGAATCTCCCGTTCCACCACATCCATGATGTGAATCTCCCGTTCCACCACATCCATGATGTGAATCTCCCGTTCCACCACATCCATGATGTGAATCTCCCGTTCCACCACATCCATGATGTGAATCTCCCGTTCCACCACATCCATGATGAGAATCTCCCGTTCCACCACATCCATGATGTGAATCTCCCGTTCCACCACATCCATGATGTGAATCTCCCGTTCCACCACATCCCAAAGGTGCTCTATTGTATCGAATGGTAGTGCATGTTTGAAATTTGCAAACTTCATACTCCATTTGAAATCAGTGCATTTGAAATCAGGCACAATTTGACAGAGGTCACATAGAATGAAGTTTTTATAAAAAACTACAGATTTCAGCACCCAAATAAAACATTAAAGAATGGACATTTCCGATGGATACTGACTCGATGTAGTCAGACGCACACTCCAAAACTGCTCGCCACTCAATTAAGATGTGATGTACATATTGTGCAGTTGAGAATTCTCAGTTAGTAAAAGTGTAAACATAGCATTGGTCTTTTAGGATATAAAACATGTATAAGCATAATATAGATAGAGGCTCTCGTGGGTATTCTGTGTGTAATGCAATTCTAGCATGATGCCATGTAGCAGAACTAGAGCCTCTTGATTCCATTATTACCAAAACTGTGTCCCAAATGACACCCTATTCCAATTAGAAATAGGGTGTCATTTGGAATGCACAATCAGTGTGGCCCTGAGTCCACACATTAATCATTATAAACAGTATTGAAGGCAAAATCAAAGGGTTGCCCACTCACTTCTACCTTCTCCCTTCTCCTCCTCTGCAGCCTGCCTGTCCACCGCAGCCAGCCACTGAACCACCAACAGTAAACTTCATAAATAAGGGAACGAGAGAGAGATAAAGATAGAGAGATAGAGATAGAGATATAGAGATATAGAGATATAGAGAGATAGAGATATAGAGAGATAGAGATAGATAGAGATAGATAGAGAGAGATAGAGATAGATAGAGATAGATAGAGAGAGAGAGAGATAGAGAGAGATAGATAGAGATAGATAGAGATAGATAGAGAGATAGAGAGATAGAGAGAGAGAGAGAGAGAGAGAGAGAGAGAGAGAGAGAGAGAGAGAGAGAGAGAGAGAGAGAGAGATAGATAGATAGATAGATAGATAGATAGATAGATAGATAGATAGATAGATAGATAGATAGATAGATAGATAGATAGATAGATAGATAGATAGATAGATAGATAGATAGATAGATAGATAGATAGATAGATAGATAGATAGATAGAAATCTGAAAATTAAAGAGAGGGAAGTAAAAAAGGCAATGTAGCAGTACTGAGGATGAGGAGTTGTGATCATCATTCATCTTCATCCCCCAAGTGCAGATGGAACACTTGCTAAGCCATTATTTAGTGCTGGTGTTTACTGTACCTACTGGGTTGGACACACAAACAAACACACACGCACAAACACTGGAGGTGGGGGAAACGGGCTCGTCAGCAAGTGGGCCTACGCTATTCTCCAACACAAGATGGGCCTTGGTAGCAAACACAAACACTGGAGGTGGGGGAAACGGGCTCGTCAGCAAGTGGGCCTTCACTATTCTCCAACACGATGGGCCTACGTAGGAAAGCATTCAGTCAGTGTGTGTGTTGTGTGTATGTATGGTACATACAATTACCCTTGTTGATGCCAGTTCAGATTCCTGACAGAGATAGCCTCCTCCGCAGTCATTATCTCCTCTCTGTAAGCTGTCACTTATAAAACTCAGAAACCTTGAATCCATGACAACATCTAACTAACAAATGTACACACTAGGAAGTTTGATAAACTAGCTTTTACTTCAGTTGTTCAATGGATCTCTTCCAAGGCGTTGGAAGTCCTGTAACCAGTCATATGTTTTAAGTTGATTATTTTTCTGTAAAACACCATAAAATTTTTTAAAGATTTACGCTAATATTTAACAAATATACATGATGCAAACTCAATCATGTTATTTTATTTTTTTCATCCCAGGGGGCTTTGTAGTCTGAACCAAGTTCATCTTTAATCACATACTGACCTGAGCAACTCTTGAGAAATACAGCTCAGATGATTAAGTGCAGTCAACACTAAAATAAAGCTTTTACATTACAAAATAAAGGAATTAATTAATCAGCTTGAAATGATTTAATAGTATATCTCAGTAGGCAGCTCTCTCTCTCTGATGTTGCATTGGCTACAGGCTATGGATGGTTAGATGGTTACTATACATGTCTGGAGGAGTGCTTCATTGAACTTCGACCCTTTGTATCTCTCTCCCTCTCTCCCTCTCTCCCTCTCTCCCTCTCTCCCTCTCTCCCTCTCTCCCTCCCTCCCTCCCTCCCTTATTAGCAGCTTCAGTAAGTCTTTAAATCCAACGACCCTGATGCATTGACAAAAACACATTTGAAGTTCCAGCGAGACCATGCCGTTCCCATCGTGAGGACAGTGCAAACTGAAGAAATACATTGAGGAATAGAACAGAGCAGGACACAGAGGCAGTGTATTCTGTAACCTGTTAAAAGTATCAACATTTATATTAGTGCTTTAAGTGGACTGGACACATTCTTTTTTACACCCGCTAGCAGCATCATGCTGATGCTACTGGGCAGATGACAGAATGGCCTTGTCAGGGACTAAATAAATGAATGTCAAAGCCAAAGGATATTAGTCGGCTGTGATAAATGAAGAAGGATATTGTCTGTCAGTTTGATCATTAGTCTCTTTCACCATTCACTCCTTCTCTGCTATAGTCCCTGAAAGACTAATACACACAGCTACTGCTACATATCTTACATTAATAACAACCATGGGTAATATCTATCTAACCATTAACTATGATAGCGCAGTCACAGTAGTAATGAGCTTTCAAGGTCCGAATCAAAAAGCAACACTGTACTCTAATCCTATAGAGACCTGCTACACACTGACTTCCTGTTGTTCCGGGGAAGAAGAACCCCACACACACCACATCTTCCATGTGTCATTATTTCTAACATGTGTCCTCCCTCGTCAGTACGTAGTTTCACATTAAAATGAAAATAAGTTGATTTTGACTGGAATCAGTGGTAGAGTAACATGGCTGTCAATGCAGTCAGTGAGATCTGAGAGGTGTTGACTAATTGCTTGATAATTACACAGTAAATCGTCTAATTAAGCCGATGGTTAATTAGGGTAAGCTTGCACAGCTTGCAAGTCTTTTTTGGTTAGGTGTAGGTGTGGATGTGTGTGTGTGTGTGTGTGTGTGTGTGTGTGTGTGTGTGTGTGTGTGTGTGTGTGTGTGTGTCAGTAAATGAGAGATAGAGAGAGAGTGAGAGATAGAGAGACAGAGAGACAGAGAAAGTGTGTGAGAGAGAGAGAGAGAGAGAGACAGAGAGACAGAGACAGAGAGAGAGAGAGAGAGAGAGAGAGAGAGAGAGAGAGAGAGAGAGAGAGAGAGAGAGAGAGAGAGAGAGAGAGAGAGAGAGAGAGAGAGAGAGAGAGAGAGAGAGAGAGAGCGGGAGAGAGATACAAAGGGTCGAAGTTCAACGAAGCACTCCTCCAGACATGTATAGTAACCATCTAACCATCCATAGCCCGTAGCCAATGCAACATCATACAGCTGAACCACTTGTGAAGCTTAAACATGAATAATAATAAGAGCTGGAGACATTACCTCCCCAGCCTCCCTCCCGCTCTGTTGTTTGCCTTAGGACAGGCCCTGTTTATTTTACTACCGATCTGAAAATCTATGATGTGGAATAGAAAACAGCACAAAAGACCTGGCATTGGAACGCACTATGCAGTCACACTCCAGCAGTTTGTATTTATTTAACAAGCAAATTAGAGAGGAAGCAGAGTTTGTATAGTGCCTGTATGAGGGAAATACAGATGACTACAGCCTCATTAGCTACAGATAGTTACATGTTTACCGGTTATAATATCTCCTTTAATTGGGAGATCAAAGGAGTGGTGACTACCTCTTGCATGGCTCAGAGGGCAGAGAAACTACACTATCTACACAAAAGTATGTGGACACCCCTTCAAATGAGTGGATTCGGCTATTTCTGTCACACCCGTTGCTGACAGGTGTATAAAACGAGCATGCAGCCATGCAATCTCCATAGACAAACATTGGCAGTAGAATGGCCTTACTGAAGAGCTCATTCTTTCAACATGGCACCGTCATAGGATGCCACATTTCCAACAATCAGTTCAATTTCTGCCCTGCTAGAGCGGCCCGGTCAACGGTAAGTGCTATTATTATGAAGTGGAAACGTCTACAACAATGTCTCAGCCGCGAAGTGGTAGGCCACACAAGCTCACAGAATGGGACCGCGGAGTGCTGAAACACGCAAAAATGATCTGTCATTGGTTGCAACACTCACTTCCGAACTGCCTCTTAAAGCAACATCAACACAATAAATGTTCGTTGGGAGCTTCATGAAATGGGTTTCCATGGCCCAGCAGCAGCACACAAGCCTAAGATCACCATGTGCAATGCCATGCGTCGGCTGGAGTGGTGTAATGCTCTGGACTCTGGAGCAGTGGAAAAGCATTCTCTTAATGGTCTGGGGCTGTTGTTCATGGTTCGGGCTAGGCCCCTTAGTTTGGGCTCCCAAGTTGCGCAGTGGTCTAAGACACTGCATCTCAGTGCTAGAGGTGTCACTACATTCAACCTGGTTTGAATCCAGACTGTATCACAACCGGCCGTGATTGGGAGTCCCATAGGGCGGCGCACAATTGGCCCGGCGTCGTTCGAGTTTGGCCGGTGTAGACCGTCATTGTAAATAAGAATTTGTTCTTAACTGACTTGCCTAGTTAAATAAAGGTTAAATATATATATATTTTTTTTAATTAAACTAACGCTACAGCATACAATGACATTCTAGACGATTCTGTGCTGCTTATTTTGTGGCAACAGTTTGGGGAAGGCCCTTTCCTGTTTCAGCATGAAAATGCCCCCGTGCACAAAGCGAGGTCCATACAGAAATGGTTTGTCGAGATCGGTGTGGAAGAACCTGACTGGCCTTCACAGAGCCCTGACATCAATCCCATCAAACACCTTTGGGATGAATTGGAACGCAGACTGTGAGCCAGGCCTAATGGCCCAACATCAGTGCCGACCTCACTAAAGCTACAGCTGGTTATGAAATGAAAGCACGTTATGGTACCTTTAAGAACCATCTTGATTCTTAGTAACCAGAGTAATCCTGATATACAGTATATTCCGAGAAAACATACATAAATTATTATAGTGTTATTGGCATTCAAAGAATGCATCATGCACTTTTCCTACAGGTGGAGGGTCAAACAGTCTGAATCGTGCATCAAAGCTTATTATATGAGCCAAAAGCCAGTTCCTATAGAATGAACAACAGGCTAATTACCATGACACACGCGCACATGACTCCATGCTATTTACTAGTGGTTAAAACCATCAGAGAATCTGTGTGGCATCGGCAGAACACGACCTCCTCACCTCTTACCCTTAGTAAAAATGCTGGAGCAGTTGATTAAACTGTGTGTTGTTCATTTTGTAGAGTTAGATTTACAGAGTTGAGTGCCTGAAGCAGAGGCCTGTGGGACTGTGTGTGCGTGCGTCAAGGATGTGCGTTAACAATGTTAGGGTTACCATGGAGACGGAGTTACTGTTCCCCACCTCATCAAAGACATGTTTTTGTAATGTTGTAAACGAGGAGTGGGGACGTCTGCTATTATCGCTCCCCTTAATTGCTTTTGAAGTAAATGCAAAGCACTATTCCATTGTTGTTGAGAGGAAGTTGCTTACGTTTTGTTGGATGCGCGAGATACGTTTTATGAAACACGTACTGTATCTGTACCCCTTTAGAGGAAGTACACGAAACCTGCAACTTGTCTTCTCTGTTGAAGGACAATGAGACATCATCACTATCTTCTTTACCTGTGACATGTTACCTGTAACTCCAGTTAGCATTGACGCACTGGGAACCAGGCAGTTGCTTTACACATCAGGGTTCAGCCAATTACAGGTGTGATTTCTACCACCCTGAGACAGTCAAATGATTAACTATTAAATTAATTATTTACTACATTTTTATGTAACCTTTAATTAACTAGGCAAGTCAGTTAAGAACAAACTCTTATTTACAATGACGGACTACACCGGCTTAGACCACTGCGCCACAGGTAAACCTTCCAGCTGTAACGACCTCAGCAATGTGTGTGTGCGCGCGGGCGTATATACGCAAATGTGTGTGTGTGTGTATTACTGACATCCATCTAGAGATGTGGTAATTAGCCTCTGAAACATAGCGCCATGTATCACTCACCGGGATTTAACAGCTGGGTAATTGGTACAACGTAAGAAAAAATATCAGAGGCTTGGGGGGGGGGGGGGGGGATGGGATTGGGACAGAGACTGGCAGCCGTGCTCTCCCCTGTTTCAGACAGGGCTCTCACAGTTCACAGAGAGGAAGAGGAGGCCAAAAACATTGGCCTCGTGGCACGTTTTTCCTATGCAACACAGTTCATTAATTCAGATTAACGGTAGACCCCCCCCCCAGCTGTTACATTCTCTACCTTCTCTTCTTTATGCTGGGCCTTATACCAGCTAATTAACCATTCAAATGACATTCTTTTGCTTTTCAAACAAGCCCTAGAAACAGCCAGGACAATGATCCTCATGTACACCCAGCAATCCACTGTGCATCTCAAAGAGCTATCAATGGCAGCACATTGTAATGTTATGATAGCAGCAGCCGGCAGTGAACGGCACTGGCGAACGCAGAAACAGTATATATATATATATATATATATATAAAAATAGGTCTGTGTTTAAGTTGAAACGATAGGGAAGGAGAACCCGCCTGTTTCATTCATATTGACGTTAAGAACTTATTTTTCGCTTTCCCTAAAGAAAGCTCCCCGATCAATCTAAACCAGCAGAGCACACAATAAGGAATAACGGGATTTCTGTTTACTGAGATATCAGCTGGTATTTTGGCACTACACTGACAGTCAATAGCTGCAACAGAATATTAGAGCCCAATCTGGCATCTAGAAATGTCAAGAGAAAACCAAAGAGGGAGGATGTGGTGAAGGGGGTGGGGACGTCGCACATATGTGCACAATTCTTAAAAAGACCAACAGAGTTTACATAAACATATTCTGAGGCTGAATCATTATCTTATGTGCAGCTGTCAATCTAGATGTTTCAGCTGAGAGCAAAGCTCTTAGGGATCGAGTATAATACAACAACCTATACCCAGGTTGACCATGATTTCTCTCCGAACTCCCTTGGTAAGTCCAGGCATGGTACATTAAGCTTCTTCTTAGGTGGAAATGTAGTAGCAACAGTAGCATTCGCATCTATCCAGGCTCTTTCTCTCCTTCTCTCACTTTCTGCTCTCTGAATCTTTCAATTCAATTCAATTCAATTCAATTCACTTTATTGGCATGACGCAACAATGTACATATTGCCAAAGTATCATACATCAATATATTTTTTTTTTCTATTTTATATATATATATATATATACATACATACTCTTCAAAGAAACAGAAAGTTGACCTTTTTCACAATGACAAGTCCATAAAGCAAGTGATGGAGGCAGTGATGTATTTTCATCAAAACAGCGACAGCCACGCCCACCTCACGCTTTCTCTACATCAGGTATCACTTACAAACTCAGCGAGGCAACGTGCACTTCCAGTCACAAATTAGCTGCATGGCTGATGTCGACGGTTGGGCAAGATACAAAGAATGTCAGTGAAATGACATGAATCAGCTATGTTGAAAAAAATAAAATTAATCTGCTCTCTTTTCTTCACTTGAATGTAATATTTATATATAACTCCAGTAGTCAAATGGTACCAGCTACAGAACAAACAGGCAGCACGTCCCTGGTAAATACCCAATAGCCACCTACACACTAATATAAAGCTGAGTAGATGTGAGTACCTTGTCCAGGGAGAAGGTCTTGGTGAGAGCGAAGCCCCATCCTTCCAGGAAGGCCCTGCGGATCATGGCTGCGCTTGTGGTGGGGGGAGCGGAGGCCAGGCCAAAGGGGTTGGGGAACCTGATCCCACACATCTCCACACTGATGTCCACAGAGTCGATGGCACAATGGAAGAGAGGGAGTTGGGGGACGCTGGACACCGTCTGGCCGTGGAAAGACTGGAAGGACAAAACATCCAGTTACAGTACTGTTAGATAACGACAGGAATAGGATTGAAAAATTCCAGAAACTTTCCCAGAATTCCCAGGTTTTCCCAAAATTCCCAGGTTTTCCCAAAATCCTGGTTAGAGGATTCCAGATCTCCTGCTTATTCTCTTCTGGTTCTGGGAATTTTACAGCCGGGATTTCTGAAAATCGGGGCAAGTTAACAGAATGTTGCAATCCTAATTACAGAACTGTGAGATGATGAGAATAACCACTGGTATTATGATGGAAGTCAACATACAGCAGTCAAATATCCAGAAGCCTCCTCATCGTCCCTAGGCACCCAATGTCCCAAATGGCACCCTATTCCCTACACAGGGCCCTGGTCAAAATTAGTGCACTATATAGGGAATAGGGTGCCATTTGGGACGCATCCCTAATGTCAAACATACAACAGTCATCCATCCATCCAGCAGCCTCTTCCTCTCCTCCTCCTAATTACCTCCAGTGTTTATCACAGTCCTTTGATTGCTTTTGTAATGATGTCACCGCTGCATAATGAATGAGGAGGTGTCATGCTGTGTGTGTATGTATTTGTGGGTGTGTGTGTCGTGCTGCGGCAAGGCTGCTGCTACATGACAGCCGGTGTTCCCCTCCGAGGGGTTTGGCATGTGGAGGAATACACGCCAAACACACGCCAAGCAACACGGGGGGAAAACATGTGGAGGAATACACGCCAAACACACACCAAGCAACACGGGGGAAAACAGCAGCGGGGAACATGTAAATACAAATACGATGTAAATACAAAAGATGGTGATTATTAGGAATACTGGGGGGTTCCAGAGTTCCAACCAACAACAGCTTTACCTGTCAAGATGTTGAAATGTTCTGGATCGCTGTCTTCCCCACAACGTCTCCTTATCTGAATCCCAAATTACACCATATTCCCTAGAAGGGTTCAAATGGCACCATATTCCCTATAAGGGCTCTCCAACTCTGTTCCTGAAGACCTACCATCCTATAGGTTTTCACTCATACCCTAGTCTAGCGCACCTGATTCTAATAATTAGCTGGTTGAAAAGCTGAATCGGGTTAGTTACAAATGGGGTTGGAGTGAAAACCTACAGGAGGGTAGCTTTCCAGGAACAGGGTTGGAGAGCTATTTGGGACGAGCCCTTGTCTACTTTGAAACTGGTTTCTCTCATATGGTGGTGAAATAATATACGGTTGACCACATTCATATACATAGATAATATTTCTGAGTGAAAAGTAACCTCTCACCCAGGTATCCCATGCATCAGTAAGTTTTCCAATAATTCCTTGCATAAATAAGGTCTAAATTCAACCATGCACATGATATGATAGCAAAAATACACTGAAAACTACCTAAATGCACTGATCGAAAGGGAGACCTATGACACAGTAATAACACATTCTGATATAAAACACACTATTATGCTGAACGTGGAACGCACAGTTCAAGGGATCTCTGAATGGCTCAGATATGAATTGCTGACCCTTTCCAGCAAATTGCCTCAATTAATTTCCTCTTCCTTGGTCCATTACCGTAAAAAGCCAAGCAATCTACTGTTGCTTCCTTTCTGGTTACAAGTGGCATTTAATCTGCAAATAAACACTTGCCTATGCTTTGCACTGAACACAGCTACATTACTACAATTAACCTGCATCTGAACCGGGCCCCGGTCTGCTGAGCACTGCACTTTACAGTATAATCTGGGGAGAAATGGAGGGATATGGAGGAGGATGGAGGGAGGGAGGGATGGAGGGATGGAGGGAGGGAGGATTAGATGGAGGGATGCAGAGGAGGTCAGGCACCTCAGGAAGACAAGTCGGCACACTGGGAGAATGGGAGGCTGGGAGTCAACCGCTGTCTCTGTTATTACATGCGGGAGCAGTAGAGAGTCCTCTCTGATCCTGCCTTTACACAGACTAGTGCACCACACACCCATCTCTACTGCACTTTGACTCATTCACTTAAATGTTCACCACAGTAAGTGCTGCGTGCAGTACAGTACGATGTGTACATGCTGAGTGTTCGAGGTGAATGTGGTAATGATGACGATGTATCGTTTGGCTTCCTTTCCACTTCCCTTTCAAACCCACAGAAGACATTCATTAATCCACAACGGAAATAACTCATATTGTATCTGGACTATTTCAATATTGACATATTCTTTGAGTAAGTAAGTGATGTAATTGTCTTGGTTCATTCATGAATCTACACACGGGGACGCTGTAATTGGGGAAAAGAAAAGTAAACAACTGAAAGTCTAGAGAGATGGAGTACTAAATATTGATACTCTGTAAATGCTTATAGTCACTCTCAAAAAGTGAGGGTTTTGTTGATTGTCAGTGAAACATTAGCTTTCTCTAAAGCCTCCATCTCTCCTTTTCTATTTCTCTCCCTCTCTGTCTCCCTCTCTGTCTCCCTCTCTCTCTCCCTCCGTCTCCCTATCTCTCTCCCTCCGTCTCCCTCTCTTTCTCCCAGGTATCTTCTAGTGGAAATGTAATTATGTTGAGCACTATGCTACTGTGCTAGTTAGCAGCACAGTGAAGGTGCTGTGTGTTTATGTCGCATTACAATGCACTTCACTTTATAATGCAGCTCAAACAAGCAAATTACTCAAACAGTACATCAGCTTAGGTTGTATTGTAGAGCGCCGTTTACAATTTTACACAGTGTAGTGATAAACAGATTTACATAACATTATTAACATGTTATACTGTACACATCTATCTCGATATACAGTACTGTTGATACATGATATTCTTCTTCAATGTAATTAATGAGTTGTCCAAATACCCCCTTTACCTTGGAGATCTGCTGGACTTAATACCAGGCATCTGCTGCAGTCTCAGAAGCACCAATGCATCACGGTTAAGGTGGGGAAGCTTGTTTCTAAGTGTGTGTTTGTGTGTGTTACTGTGTGTGTGTGTGTGTGTGTTGTGATTTTGTGTGTATGTAGAACACAGCCCTGGGGCTGGGGACACACCTGTAGGTACTTGTGCATGTGCCAGGATGCCTGTTTGCCGTCGTTGACTGACTCCACGGTGGTGTTTGCCTGTCCTGCCACGTCGCCCCCGGCAAACACCCAGGGCTCACTGCTCTGCATGCTTTCTGGGTCCAGCTCTGGGAGACCCCAGCGGTTCAACCGCACTGGAAACATGGCCTCTTTCACTGGAGGAGAGGGGAGAGAGGATCTACCGTTAGTGATGGTGTGGGGTGTGTGTGTGTGTGTGTGTGTGTGTGTGTGTGTGTGTGTGTGTGTGTGTGTGTGTGTGTGTGTGTGTGTGTGTGTGTGTGTGTGTGTGTGTGTGTGTGTGTGGGGGGGGGGGTGTGTGTGTAAAGAGAGACAGAACGACAGAGAGAAAAAGGGAGAGAGTGAGGCGAGAGACGACATAAAGTGAGAGAGACAGAGAGAGAAAGGGAGAGAGTGAGGTGAGAGACGACATAAAGTGAGAGAGACAGAGAGAGGAGAGAGAGGAAAGAGAAAGAGAGAAAAAGAGAGAACGAGAGAGAGGAAGGGAACGAGAGGGAGAAAAAAAAATGTGAGCGAGAGAGAGCTACCGTGATGGACTTCAAACCATACAAAGAGCGATATGAAGTCTGTGACAAGACCGATGGCAGCAGGGGATTCACGCTCTCTGTCTCTCCACCTCACTCTCAGCTAGCTTAATGTAACATCTCCTGATGCATTTCATTCACCGTTAGCTGAATGTTAGCCCAGAGATACTCTATCAAACTGATCTACATTATAAAAAAGCTTATTTTCTTCTAGCTCCCGCACTCACCTTTACAATTCATCTTTCAGACTAAATGCTTTTCAGCATGGAAGATGGCCTGCATCTATCAGCAGCAACGTTTTTAAATACAGATCTGCGAGTTGGACAAGATTTATTACACTCTATTAGAATTACTAGAGGAAGAGGGGAAAGTTTCACCTTCTCAGTCTATTCAATAGGGAAAGGTTTTTATTTGACGCCCAAAATACAAGGAAATAAGAACACATATTATTGCAATCATACTATTGAAGTTTAGAGAAGAGAATGTGTAGAGAGTTGCTGTCTGTATGGCGTGTCAAAGCGAAAAGCGAAACACCGGATGTCATGTAACGGCCAACTTGCTGCAGCGTGAGACACACACACACACACACACACACACACACACACACACACACACACACATTGCAATGTATGATGCAGTGAATGTTATCGTACACACTGATGGGGGATAAACACAGCAGCATCGTTCTGCCATAGTGATGAATAGACTCACTTACAAAAGATTGATGAAACAAAATGGAGTTAAGTTGATTGCAGTAGAAAAACTGGGCTACTGCCCATTCACTTAGTAGGAGAAGACATTATACTGTACAAAAATGTGTTTTGGTATATTCAGTAGAATATTTAATATGCCATGTTTTGTTACCATATTTTTCCATATAATCCATATGTTTAATCGTCCATTCTGAGTCATTATTAGCATATCATGCTACGATATAATTGCTGTAGGTAGGGCCTACACAACACCTACATGCCTCATAATAACCGCTAGCTATAATTGCTGTAGGTAGGGCCTACACAACACCTACATGCCTCATAATAACCGCTAGCTATAACTGCTGTAGGTAGGGCCTACACAACACCTACATGCCTCATAATAACCGCTAGCTATAACTGCTGTAGGTAGGGCCTACACAACAACTTCATCTGTCATGCATAGTACCTGGTAACACAAAGAGGGGGCCGCTGTTTTGAAGCCACTCCCCCACCGTTGCAAAATGGAGGCATATAGAAATACATTTATTAATGTCTACGTCACATTTATTCGATTACAGACACCTTAATGCATACTTTTAAATTAGATTATATGAGATAAACATACAAATAAAATAAAATATATATATAAAAACATTTTACTTATTTTTTTAAAGTACTAATGTTACTGTTCATACTACAAAATACTTAAATAAATGTAATTTTTTACTAGAATTACATTAATTTCTATGGAGGACTGCTTCTTCTGGGTGTTAGGTTCTGACAAATACAGAGTAAACTCACAGACAACTTAAGAAAAGCTCAAAACAAGTTTATTCACCCAATGGGTCAGACAGCTGTACAGACAAAGACATCTTCACACAAGCACTGGTATTTAATAATTCCTACGCTGAGTCTCCTCCTCACATATCTGGACAGCCAATACATCTCTGTTGCTAGACAGAACTTTAGTGATGCCTGTTCTTTCTCACTTCATCTGACCTGACCTCGGCAACAAATTCCTCAATCCTCCCCAACTCAGAGCTGTCCTGTTGACTTGTACCAGACTGTGGCCATTCTCCTTCACATATGATCCCTAATGTCTAACAATAACATGTTCTGACAGAATGTAAACGTCCAGCATTGCTCTCTATCCCTCAGTGACATAATTAAGAATATTTCAAGTATATACAGCGGGTGAAATAAGTATTGAACACGTCACCATTTTTCTCAGTAAATATATTTCCAAAGGTGCTATTGACATGAAATGTTCACCAGATGTTGGTAACAACCCACGTAATCCATACATACAAAGAAACCAAAACAAATAAGTTCAGAAATTATGTTATGTGTAATAATGTGAAATGACACAGGTATTGAACACATGAAGAAAGGGATGTGCAAAAAGGCATAGAAAGCCAAGACAACAGCTGAAAACTATCAGTAATTAAAAAGCAATCCAGCCCCCTGTCAGTGCAAATTAATATCAGCTGGTTCAGTCCCAACTGATGGCCTACAAAAAGGTCTCATTGCCAAGGTGTCACACAAGACACATCTCATGATGGGTAAAAGCAAAGAGCTGTCTCAAGACCTTCGCAACCTAATTGTTGCAAAACATAATGATGGCATTGGTTATAGCCGCATTTCTAAGCTTCTGAATGTTCCAGTGAGCACTGTTGGGGCCATAATACGGAAGTGGAAAGACAATCATTTCACCATAAATTTGCCTCGACCAGGTGCTCCTCGCAAAACTTCTGACAGAGTGAAAAGAATAATCAGAAGAGTTGTCCAAGAGCCAAGGACCACTTGTGGAGAGCTTCAAAAAGACCTGCAATTAGCAGGTACTGTTGTCTCAAAGAAAACAGTAAGTATTGCACTCCACCGCCATGGCCTGTATGCACGCTCACCACGCAAGACTCCATTGCTGAAAAAAAAGCATGTTGAAGCTCGTTTAAAGTTTGCTGCACAACATTTGGAAAAGCCAGTGAAATACTGGGAGAATATAGTGTGGTCAGATGAGAGCAAAATTGAACTGTTTGGATGCCATAATACACACCATGTTTGGAGGAGAAATGGCACTGCACATCACCCTAATAACACCATAACAACAGTGAAGTTTGGAGGTGGGAACATCATGGTGTGGGGCTGCTTTTCAGCAAATGGTACTGGCAAACATCATATAATTGAAGGAAGGAAGAATGGGCAAATTTACCGAGACATTCTTGACAAACATCTGCTGCCATCTACCAGGATGATGAAGATGAAACGAGGGTGGACATTTCAGCAAGACAATGATCCCAAACTCACAGCCAAGGAAACTCTCAATCGGTTTCAAAGAAAGAAAATAAAGCTGCTAGAATGGCCCAGCCAATCACCTGACTTAAATCCCATTGAAAATCTATGGAAAGAACTGAAGATCAAGATTCATAGAAGAGGCCCACGGAACCTTCAAGATTTGAAGACTGTTTGTGTGGAAGAATGGGCCAAACTCACACCAGAGCAATGCATGCGACTAGTTTCTCCATACAGGAGGCGTCTTGAAGCTGTCATTACCAACAAAGGCTTTTGTACAAAGTATTAAATAAATATCAGTAAGTGTGTTCAATACTTTTTCCCTGTGTCATTTCACATGATTACACATAACATAATTTTTGAACTTATTTGTTTTGGTTTGTATGTATGGATTACTTGGGTTGTTACCAACATCTGGTGAAAATTTCATGTCAATAGCACCTTTGAAATTATATTTACTGAGAAAAATGGTGACGTGTTCAATACTTATTTCACCCGCTGTAAGTCAGATCCCATCATGGGGAAGTCCCAATATGGCCGACCAGTGGCTTCAAAGCTTCTCATTGGTTAATACATATCATAAGCAATTCAGGGTTTATATACGTCATTGGCATGAACGCAAGCACACACACAAAAACTCTACACAGAAACACACACACATTTTGTGAAGGGAAAGAGATGCTTAGCTAACAGGAAGTGGGTGCATCATGTCTCCAGTCACCCTCCATGAAACTCAGCAGGAATGAGACAAATCCAGGAAGGAGGCATGGCTGCCTCCCTCACTCACCTTCACTGAATCTGCTTCACAAATTACACACTATTCCCTTTAAGTGTGTTACTTTTGACCAGGACCCATAGGGCTCTGGTCAAAAGTAGTTGACTATATAGGGAATATGGTGCCATTTGCGACGCACACTGGGTCCGGCCCACCAGACTATACAGGCCAGGTTTTAACGCATCCTTCTACATCTGTGTTCACTGCCAAGGGGAACCTCCTCTGTGGTCTGACAACATACTTAAGTGGATAAGGGATTGATAGAAAAAGGATCATTCTGACTGCACTACTCTGGGGATTCTTTTCTCAGCATTTTGTTGTTTCTGTACCATGAAATCACACACACACAAACACACACATGCTTGCAAGCACGCTTGACGCACATACACACACAAACACAAACACACACTCGCATGCCAAGGCACGGATCAATTCCTTCCTAAATATGCAGGCAATCAGGTATGGCAGAAATATCATCCTATCAAATTAAACTAGTTTGCTCGGAGTCATGCACCCCCATTTAATTCAGGCTCTTATCAGTAATTCCTCATGTTTTAATTAACCTTGGTGACTAATTGCTAATCATAACAATACCCTCCTTAGCTCTCGACGACACCTTTTGGGATGTGAAGCAGGTTCTAAGGATGTTTCTTTCGCAACAGGTCAAACATAGTACTAGGGGGGAGGAAAAGAGAGAGACCGTGTCTCAAATGCCACCCTTTACTACGCACTACTTTTCACCAGAGCTCTATGGGCCCTGGTCAAAAGTAGTGCACTATGAAAGGAATAGAGTGGTGTTTGACACGCAAAAAAAGTCACAAAATGGTTAATAAAATCCATTTTAGCTGAGAAGAGGTGGAAGTGGGTAAACCGAATCAGTGGAGCAGATTACGATAACATTCAGTCAATCAAGCCTTCAGCCCATCTATAAAATCAAGAAGACACAGTCAGATAGACACAGTCAGATTGACACAGTCAGGCAAGAACGTCAGCAGAACTCAGTCTACACTAAGTCTAATCTCACTCTCTCTTTAGCTTAATTACTTGGTTGAGTAGATGTGTATTTCACCATCACGAACGATTATGAATGCGTGTAAAACATTTTCAGTTTCTACCCCAACAATGTATTTGTGCATCTGTGCTGCATCGTCAGGTTGGCTAATGGCTGCGCTAGCTGGGTCCCCAGTTGTAAAGCTCTGTCGCTCTATCGCCAAGCACAGTGTGTGTGTGTGTGTGTGTGTGTGTGTGTGGACGTCACACGGCGCTCGTCTGTAGCATGAAAGTCAGTGATTTCATGTCATTGTTGGGTGACTCTGGAAACTGTGTGGCGGTCGTGGCCCTCCTGTGGCACCAAACTCTGTTTATTCTATAGCAGTATAATTGAAAATCATAGCAGGTATGGTCTTTTCTCAATGCAATCTAATTACCTGCCCTGGCAACAGTGTCACACAAAAAGACAGGCGTTGTCTTGTAAGCAAGTGGGTTTAAAAATCATCCTAGACCAGGGTTCCCCAACTGGCAGCCTGCAGGTTTGGCCCCCCACATGTTTTCTGAGCAAAAATAAATAAATAAATAAATATATATACCTACTCAATCAAGGGTTTTTCTTTAGTTTTACTATTTTCTACATTGTAGAATAATAGTGAAGACATCAAAACTATCAAATAGTTTCCAACCGCCGTGTCTTTATGGAGGAGGAGGTGTGATGGTGCTTTGCTGGTGACACTGTCTATGATTTATTTAGAACTCAAGCCACACTTAACCAGCATGTCTACCACAGCATTCTGCTGCAATACGCCATCCCATCTGGTTTGCGCTTAGTTGGACTATCATTTGTTTTTCAACAGGACAATGTCCCAAAACACACTGCTGTGTAATGGCTATTTGACCAAGAAGTAGAGTGATGGAGTGCTGCATCAGATGACCTGACCTCCACAATCATCCGACCTCAACCCAGTTGAGATGGTTTGGGATGAGTTGGACCACAGAGTGAAGGAAAAGCAGCCAACAAGTGCTCAGCATATGAATGCTTTTCCAAGACTGTTGGAAAAGCATTCCTCATGAAGCTGGTTGAGAGAATGCCAAGAGTGTGAAAAGCTGTCATCAAGGCAAAGGGTAGCTACTTTGAAGAATCTCAAATATAAAATATATTTGGATTTGTTTAACACTTTTTTGGTTACTACATGATTCCATATGTGTTATTTCATAGTTTTGATGTCTTCACTATTATTCAACAGTGTAGAAAATAGTACAAATAATGAAAAACCCTGGAATGAGTACGTTTGTCCAAACTTGTGACTGGAACTGTATATGTATATATATTGTTGGACATAAAATACTTTAACGACACTAGGAAATCAGCTGCAAGTTATATATATATATATATATTTTTTAACCTGTTCCCAACTATTCACAATAAAAGATAGACACGTGACCAAATACAAATGTAAGCAAGGTTTGAAATGATGTTTTAGTCAAATATTATATCTGTTTGGGCTTCTTGCTGTCAATTTGCAGTCTACACATTCATTGTAATTATGTTCCAGCCCCCTGACCATCTGCTTGAGAAAAAATTGTCCCGCGGCTGAATCTAGTTGTTGATCCCTGTTTAAGACTGTTGTTGTTGTGTAGGAGAATGCACGACATGACTTTATGATGTTATGATGTATCAACTTGAATAAAGACAAAGGTTCTGTAAACACACAACCATACAGGCAGACACATAGGCACGCTAACATGCACATACACACACACACAAACACACAAAACCCAAGTACATTGAGTTCTCATCACCGCCACTCATCTAAACTAGAGCCTCAACACAAGGCATATTGTGCGTGGATGATGGTGAGGAAAACAATGGGATGAGTATCATCTTAAAATCCTGTTCCAAATGTGCTAAACAAAGATAAGTTAGACAGTCCTATCCAAACGGGACCACTGTCTTCGCTCGTATAATGAGAAATCTCCAGGAGAAAAGGCAGATCCAGGTGTACCATCAACATAATGACTGTCTGTCTGTCAAGGATAACCTCCTCACGCTGCTTTTAAAGCAATAATGTAGACATTCAACACAAACACTCAATTTGAGGATATTTGTAAGAGTTTATATAAACTATAACAGTGGACTGTGCTGTCAAAGAGTCTACTCATATGGCAAAACTCTGGTTCCATTCAGAGTAACGGTATCATTACAGTTTATCAATAGTAAGACTACTGGGATGGCTGTTAGTCAAAGGTCACATGGCACCTTTACATACTGTAGAACATGTTTGTAAAGCTGTCATTCATACAGAAATCATCCCAAAAAATTGTTGTGATGTTCAATGCACTTTCAATCAAGTTTTGATTATGATTGATACCTTTGGGGTCGCTCAGCATGGATCCGAAGGCGCTGATGATGTAATCGGCCTTGAGGTGTATGATCTGATCCTCGTCCTCCGTCCAATCACCTTCGTCTGTCAGCTCCGTACGACAGAACTTCATGCCCGCCACGCGACCCGCCTTCATGATGACCTCACGAGGGGACAGGAAGGGCATGAACTCACACTTCTCTTCCTTGGCCAGCTCCATCTATAGGTAGAGGAAATACAGAGGTCAGGGGTCAACGGTGAGGGGTCATTAACAGGTTACATCTTCAAATTGTGGCTTGAATTGTGTTTAATTATTTGAATTATCAAAGATTATAATTTTTTTATCACAATATTTCTCATCAAATGCAAAGTCAATTTCCTCTAAAACTGGACATCAAGTCCAAGGTAAAACTTTTGTATTCTCCTGGTTTGTCAGAACTGGAAAATGTATTTTGTAGTCTCATGCATTACAATGGCACACAATAGAAAACACTAGGAAGTTTTCCTGCTTTGTTCAAAGACCTTCAATTTCATACGGATTAATGAAAAAAGCACCCATCTACAACAAAGTCATTGAAATTACGTTTCCAGTCCTGAGAAGTGCACAAAAGGGAAGGGGGGTGTGGTTGCTTCAATAATAGCTTCCCTTTCTCCCACAGATTTCTGAAATTGTCTCAGTTGACATCAATGCTCATGCTTCACACAATATTAAGCTTTTTTCCATGTGATGTGAAGGTTACTGACGCCTACAAGAGGCCTAAACTTAATATACCTTATAAACAGACTTAATTAGTGAGAGGCGATGCTAGCAGCTTAACTGTCGGCTTCTGCGGGGAAAAGCAAACAGCTGTTGATAATCACCTTACTTTTCTCATTTCGTTAGGGGTTATTTTTGGCGTTACTATGGCAGCAAGAGGTGAGCTCTGACACGACGCATGACTATAGATACCGTTGGACGATGATTCTAGAATGAACTGTTCTGTCAAGCTCAACTGTCAACTAGAATAGCATTGACAGAAAGACACCGTGAACTTTTCATCACACTCACAATCAATCGAATATACAGCAGTTGAAGAATGTATCTTAACTCCAAGTGCTACTATTACTGCCGGTCTAACACATCAAAAGTCGATAAGAATCAAGACTGAAGGGAGTATACGAGTCAATGTCATGCTTCAAATGCAGAGATATCTTTTGAAGGGACAGTGAAAATAGAAACAGCACTGCTGGGGCTCACGGCAGTGTGTGTGTGCAGGCGGAGAGCTTTTGACAGTTATCGCCCTCCAGACCCAAAGACAGGCCTTTGCAATAAACCAGAGAGAAAAGCAGCTTAAGAGATATGTCAGCAGGGCCAAGGAGAGGACACTCACACAGACAACTTAATAAAGACAGCGTCCTTTCTCCTCTCACTAACCTTCTCCATAACACTATCTCTCTGTCTATCGCTCTGCCTCGGTCTTTCTCTCACTTTCTCAAACAAGTTAAGCATCTGGTACACCGGGAACACTTAGATATCTCTCTCTCTCTCTCTCTCTCTCTCTCTCTCTCTGTCTCTCTTTCTGTCTCTCTCTCTGTCTCTCTCTGTCTCTCTCTGTCTCTCTCTCAACGTCTTTTCTTTTTACTTTCTTTCCCTTTCTCTCCTTTCTTCTTGTTTGTCTCTACCTCCTCGGGGACAGCCCTGATGTTAGTGAAGCCTTTCCTAAAGACCACGTAGACCCGCTTGGCACCGCAGCGCAGGGAAGAGGTGGCACAGTCGAACGCTGTGTCTCCTGCGCCCAGCACGATCACAGTGCCACGCAGCTCTGGCAGGGAAGACTTGCAGCTACACATTCCTAAAAGTGAGAGGAGAAGAGAAAAGGAGTTCCAATTTGACAATTTATTGTGTTGATTTTGAGATTCTGATGTATATATATATATAATATATATATATATATATTTAGTACATCAGAATCTCAAAATATATATAAATACAAGTGCGGTCATGATCTAGTAGTTAATGGATCACAAACTACAAAAATAATGATGATGTCTGTGTATTCTAAAACATTCTCTCCATGAATATTGTAGGCAAAATAATTCCATTATCCTCTCACCTGACCATGACAAAACTGCAACATTATCCTCTCACCCGACCATGACAAAACAGCAACATTATCCTCTCACCTGACCATGACAGAACTGCAACATTATCCTCTCACCCGACCATGACAAAACAGCAACATTATACTCTCACCCGACCATGACAGAACTGCAACATTATCCTCTCACCCGACCATGACAAAACAGCAACATTATCCTCTCACCCGACCATGACAAAACAGCAACATTATCCTCTCACCCGACCATGACAGAACTGCAACATTATCCTCTCACCCGACCATGACAAAACAGCAACATTATCCTCTCACCCGACCATGACAAAACAGCAACATTATCCTCTCACCCGACCATGACAAAACAGCAACATTATCCTCTCACCCGACCATGACAAAACTGCAACATTATCCTCTCACCCGACCATGACAAAACAGCAACATTATCCTCTCACCCGACCATGACAAAACAGTAACATTATCCTCTCACCCGACCATGACAAAACAGCAACATTATCCTCTCACCCGACCATGACAAAACAAAAACATTATCCTCTCACCTGACCATGACAAAACAGCAACATTATCCTCTCACCCGACCATGACAAAACAGCAACATTATCCTCTCACCCGACCATGACAAAACAGCAACATTATCCTCTCACCCGACCATGACAAAACAGCAACATTATCCTCTCACCCGACCATGACAAAACAGCAACATTATCCTCTCACCCGACCATGACAAAACAGCAACATTTTTGTTAAAGAATTTACTCCAGTCATACCCTCTGTACAGTACTTAGTACACTATCGACCATGTCCATGTTTGCAGCTGTTGCGAGCATTCATTGTCTCACTACTGCCTCCCTCCACTTTACACAAGGACAAACTACCCAGTATACACCACAGCGATGTCAGTCACAGGGCCATTTTTGCTAAAAACATAAGTATTTGTATCTAACCATATGAATATAATAATAACTCTAACAAACTCTTTAGAAGCTATTTAGTTGCAGAAAAAAGTATTATTTTGTAGTTGGGAATAGTAATCTCCAGGAGTCCTGAGATTTTTCAGCCTCTTTGGAGGATACTTGAATTTAAATGTTTTATTGCTGCGTCTGTCTAACTTGACGAATGTGTGATTTATACTGAACAAAAATATAAACGCAACATGTAAAGTGTTGGTCCCATGTTTCATGAGCTGAAATAAAATGTCCCAGAAATGTTTAATACGCAAAAAAAGCTTATTTCTCTCAAATTGTGCACAAATTTGTTTACATCCCTGTTAGTGGGCATTTCTCCTTTGCCAAGATAATCTATCCACCTGACAGGTGTGATATATCAAGAAGCTGATTAAACAGCATGATCATTACACAGGTGCACCTTGTGCTGGGGACAATAAAAGGCCACTCTAAAATGATTGAATGTTCATTTCTCTACCATAAACCACCTCCAACGTCGTTTTAGAGAATTTATGAAGGTGTGTGGGCGAGCGGTTTGCCCCATGGTGGCGGTGGGGTTACGGTATGAGCAGGCATTAGCTACGGACAACGAACACAATTGCATTTTATCAATGGCAATTTGAATGTACAGAGATACCGTGATGAGATCCTGATGTCCATAGTCGTGCCATTCATCCGCTACCATCACCTCATGTTTCAGCATGATAATGCACAGCCCCATGTCACAAGAATCTGTACACAATTCCTGGAAGTTGAAAATGTCCCAGTTCTTTCATGGCCTGCATACTCACCAGACTGTCACCCACTGAGCATGTTTGGGATGCTCTGGATCGACGTGTACGACAGGGTGTTCCAGTTCCTTTGAAGTTGGACAATATTCCACACAACTCTATGTCAGGTATCTGACAGGTATCTGTAAGGTATCTGTGACCAATTCATCAATGATCTCTCTGTACTTTGCTCTGTTCTTCTTTCCATCAATCCTGACTAGCCTCCCAGTCCCTGCCGCTGAAAAACATCCCCACAGCATAATGCTGCCATCACCATGCTTCACCGTAGGGATGGTGCCAGGTTTCCTTCAGACATGACACTTGGCATTCAGGCCAAATAATCAGACCAGAGAATCTTGTTTATCATGGTCTGAGAGTCTTTAGGTGCCTTTTGGCAAACTCAAAGCAGGCTGTCATGTGCCTTTTACTGAGGAGTGGCTTCCGTCTGGCCACTCTACCATAAAGGCCTGAATGGTGGAGTGCTGCAGAGATGGTTGTTCTTTTGGAAGGTTCTCCCATCTCCACAGAGGAAGTCTAGAGCTCTGTCAGTGTGACCATCGGGTTCTTGGTCAAATCCCTGACCAAGGCCCTTCTCCCACGACTGCTCAGTTTGGCCGGGCGGCCAGCTCTACGAAGAGTCTTGGTGGTACCAAACTTCTTCCATTTAAGAATGATGGAAGCCACTGTGTTCTTTGGGACCTTCAATGCTGCAGACATTTCTTTGGTACCCTTCCCCAGATCTGTGCGTCGACACAATCCTGTCTCGAAGTTCTACGGACAATTCCTTTGACCTCATGGCTTGGTTTTTGCTCAATGAAGTTGTAGAAACATCTCAAGGATGATCAACGGAAACAGGATGCACCTGAGCTCAATTTCGAGTCTCATAGCAAAAGGTCTGAATACTTAAATACCGTAAATAAGGTATTTCTGTTATCTATTTTGTATAATTAAATACATTTATAATTAATTAATTAATTTAATAAATTTTTGAATAAGGCTGTAACGTAACAAAATGCAGAAAAAGTCAAGAGGTCTGAATACTTTACGAATGCAGTGTACTTATAAATAGTTGGGTGTTTGGATCAGCAATTTCATTTTGATCTATCAAATAACTGATGGACACAGTAATATTTCAGTAGTGAAATGAGGTTTATTGGATTAACAGAAAATGTGCAATATGCATCAAAACGAAATTAGACAGGTGCATAAATTTGGGTAACCCAACAGAAAAATCACATCAATATTTAGTAGAGCCTCCTTTTGCTAAAATTCCTATAGCCTCTAATGAGTGTCTGGATTCTGGATGAAGGTATTTTGGACCATTCCTCCTTACAAAACATCTCCAGTTCAGTTAGGTTTGATGGTTGCCGAGCATGGACAGCCCGCTTCAAATCATCCCACAGATTCTCAAAGATATTCAGGTCTGGGGACTGGGATGGCCATTCCAGAACATTGTACTTGTTCCTCTGCATAAATGCCCGGGTAGATTTTGAGCAGTGTTTTGGGTCGTTGTCTTGTTGAAATATCCAGCCCCGGCGTAACTTCAACTTTGTGACTGATTCTTCAACATTATTCCCAAGAATCTGCTGATATTGAGTGGAATCCATGCGACCCTCAACTTTAACAAGATTCCAACTTTAACAAGATTCCCAGTACCGGCACTGGCCACACAGCCCCACAGCATGATGCAACCCCCACCAAATTTTACTGTGGGTAGCAAGTGTTTTTCTTGGAACGCTGTGTTCTTTTGCCGCCATGCATAATGCCCCTTGTTATGACCAAATAACTCAATCTTTGTTTCATCAGTCCACAGCAACATATTCCAAAATGAAGCTGGCTTGTCCAAATGTGCGTTTGTGGCGTGTGTGCAGAAAAGGCTTCTTCCGCATCACTCTCCCGTACAGCTTCTCCTTGTGCAAAGTGCGCTGAATTGTTGAACGATGCACAGTGACACCATCTGCAGCAAGATGATGTTGTAGGTCTTTGGAGGTGGTCTGTGGGATGTTTTTGACCGTTCTCACCATCCTTCGCCTTTGCCTCTCTGATATTTTACTTGGCCTGCCACTTCTGGCCTTAACAAGAACTGTGCCTGTGGTCTTCCATTTCCTCACTATGTTCCTCACAGTGGACACTGACAGCTTACATCTCTGCGATAGCTTTTTGTAGCCTTCCCCTAAACCATAATGTTGAACAATCTTTGTTTTCAGGTCATTTGAGAGTTGTTTTGAGGCCCCCATGTTACCACTCTTCAGAGGAGAGTCAAAGAGAACAACAACTTGCAATTGGCCACCTTAAATACCTTTTCTCATGATTGGATGCACTTGTCTATGAAGTTCAAGGCTTAATGAGCTCACCAAACCAATTGTGTGTTCCAATTAATCAGTGCTAAGTAGTTACAGGTATTCAAATCAACAGAATGACAAGGGTGCCCAAATTTTTGCATAGCCTATTTTTCACATCTGATTTAATTTCATACAACTTAATATTGCTACACTAAAAATCTTTGTCTGGACAATACCCCAGTACTCACCTTTTATTAGAAAATGAATGGCATAACACTGTGATCATTTTCTGTGACGACAGAGTAGATTATTATGCAGCCTCAGAGGGGAGCCCAAACTTTTGCATACGACTGTATGAAAATGTATGAATTAGAGTGTCTGCTAAATGACTAAAGTGTAATCCAGTGACTGTCTGATTGGCAGGTACTCCTTGCGTATTTTTCTCATCTTAACAGACAGATCTTGGACGAATCGAATAGTCTGGCCTTAGATTTTCGATCTCCTTTCCCCCTTGTGCCTTTAGAATGTTGACTTTGGTCTGATAGTTCCATAGTTTGAAGATAACCATGTGTGGATATTTAGCGTTCTTCTTTTTCACGCCTATCCCATGGCATCGCTCCAGATCCTCCGGTGATATAACCACGTCAAGTTCCTCTGATATCAGTTTGACCAAGTAGATGGAAAGGTCTCCTTTTTCCTCATCTTCTGGTAAGAACAATATTCTCATGTTCTTTCGTCTCATTCGGTTTTCTTGCTGGTCCAATTCATTTTCTAAAGTTTGCAACTTGTGTTTCCAAAAGGCACATTTTGTTTTCTTGGTCGTTCATTCGCATGCCTTGTTTGTGAGTGTCTGACACGATAGCATCTACTTTCTTTTCGAACAAATAAACTTTTCTAACAAACAGATTGTAGCAGTTTGTTTGTTTTGGTGTGAATTGAGAGTATTTTAACGATGTTTTCATCTCCAAGTTGACCTTAAGTCTTTTCTTTTTAGGGAGGCCATGTTGGATTTGTGTTGCTGATCTCTCAACACTCTTCCAGTTGCTTGGGGAATGCTATAAAGTCCAAAAGTTATGGGCAGAGTTAGAAAGTTGTCTGTCAGAAGATTTACAATGTAAATTAACATTGAAATCGTCATTAAGGGTGCCGTGAGATACCCAATGGGTAGGAAAATATGATTATATAATTTGTCACTTATTTTGAAGAAGCTATTACTTAAATACTGAGAGACAAATGATACACCAACTTTAAGAGAATTGAAGAATCAAATGCTTTATTATTTAAATATTGTCTACAGACAGAAACAACAATCTGAAGCCATATGGGGTAGTCTTACTCTCATTGGACACAACCAATGGCTGAAACCAATGGCTATTGATTATAAGAAAAACAAATGTACTCCTCTTTTTCAGTTTTGACTGTTGTGCAATAAGTCCTTGCCTAGTCATGTCTAGTCTTGTGGATCTACAGTTGAAGTCGGAAGATTACATACACCTTAGCCAAATACATTTAAACTCAGTTTTCACAATTCCTGACATTTAATCCTAGAAAAAATGCCATGCCTTAGGTCAGTTAGATCACCACTTTATTTTAAGAATGTGAAATCTCAGAATAATAGTAGAGAGAATGATTTATTGAAGCTTTTTTTTTTTAAATTTCATCCATTCCCAGGGGGTCAGACGTTTACATACACTCAATTAGGATTTAGTAGAATTACCTTTAAATTTGGCCCATTTTTGCTGACAGAACTGGTGTAACTGAGTCAGGTTTGTAGGCCTCCTTGCTCACACACACTTTCTCAGTTCTGCCCAAAACATTTCTATAGGATTGAGTTCAGGACTTTGTGATGGCCACTCCAATACCTTGACTTTGTTGTCCTTAAGCCATTTTGCAACAACTTTGGAAGTATGCTTGGGGTCATTGTCCATTTGGAAGACCCATTTGCGACCAAGCTTTAACTTCCTGACTGATGTCTTGAGATGTTGCTTCAATATATCCACATAATTTTCCTTCCTCATGATGCCATCTATTTTGTGAAGTGCACCAGTCCCCCCTGCAGCAAAGCACCCCACAACATGATCCTGCCACCCCCGTGCTTCACGGTTGAGATGGTGTTCTTCGGCTTGCAAGCCTCCCCCTTTTTCCTCCAAGCATAACGATGGTCATTATGGCCAAACAGTTCTATTTTTGTTTCATCAGATCAGAGGACATTTCTCCAAAAAGTACGATCTTTGTCCCCATGTGCAGTTGCAAACCGTAGTTTTGGAGCAGTGGCTATTCAGGTTATGTCGATACAGGACTCGTTTTACTGTGGATATAGATACTTTTGTACCTGTTTCCTCCAGCATCTTCACAAGGTCCTTTGCTGTTGTTATGGGATTGATTTGCACTTTTCACACCAAAGTACGTTCATCTCTAGGAGACAGAACGCGTCTTCTTCCTGAGCGGTATGACGGCTGCGTCGTCTCATGGTGTTTATACTTGCGTACTATTGTTTGTACATATGAACGTAGTACCTTCAGGCGTTTGGAAATTGCTCAATTGCCCAAGGATGAACCAGACTTGTGGAGGCCTACAATGTTTTTACTGAGTTCTCGGCTGATTTCTTTTGATTTCTCCATGATGTCGAGCAAAGAGGCACTGAGTTTGAAGGTAGGCATTGAAATACATCCACAGGTATACCTCCAATTGACTCAGATTATGTAAATTAGCCTGTAAGAAGCTTCTAACACCATGATTTTTTCCCCAAGCTGTTTAAAGGCACAGTCAACTTAGTGTATGTAAACTTCTGACCCACTGGAATTGTGATATAGTGAAATAATCTGTATGTAAACAATTGTTGGAAGAATTACTTGTGTCATGCACAAAGTAGATGTCCTAACCGACTTGCCAAAACTATAGTTTGTTAACATGAAAATTGCCATCGAAAAAATGCAATTGTGTTTGTTGTCCGTAGTTTATGCCTGTCAATACCATAACCACACCGCCACCACGGGGCACTCTGTTCACAACGTTGACATCACCATCATTCTGCCATCTGCCCGGTACAGTTGAAACCAGGATTCTTCTTGGCAGTACTTGGCAGTAAATTCTCTAAAACGATGTTCGAGGCGGCTTATGGTAGAGAAATATACATGTAATTATCTGGCAACAGATATGGTGGACATACCTGCAGTCAGCATACCAATTGCACGCTGCCTCAAAACTCGAGACATCTGTGGCATTGTGTTGTGTGACAAAACTGCACATTTTAGAGTGGCCTTTTATTGTCCCCAGCACAAGGTGCACCTGTGTAATGATCATGCTGTTTAATCAGCTTCTAGATATGCCACACCTGTCAGGTGGATGGATTACCTTGGTAAAGGAGAAATGCTCAATAACAGCAATGTAAACAAATGTGAGTAATATGCTTTTATGTGTGTATATGGAACATTTCTGGGCTCTTTTACTTAGCTTATGAAACATGGGACCAACACTTTACAAGTTGTGTTTATATATATTTTTCTTGTATAAATAAAATCGTTAAAAAAACAACAACTATTTAGTTGCTGCTGTCGCCACTCGTTCTATTGGCTACAGTGTTTACCTGTTTTGCTGGCTTTGGCGACCAACGGTAGGAAATCCTTGGAGGTGTAAAAGCCTTGGTTGATCGTCAGCCCCTCAAATAATTTATGTCTGTTAGCATGTGGAAGACCTGGTTACAAAAATCACAGAGGTAAAGCAATAAGAGGTGAGAATTGTTGCATAGAAAACAAATGCCACAGACAGAATTACGTAAATTCCTGAAAGTTTAAAGCCCTTCGAGAAAAAACACATGAATTTCATGTGATCACATGATATTATGTGAAGTTAATGTGATAGCATGAAATTACACATGTGAAAAGATGATCTCATGTGAAATAACTATGACAACATGGGGATGCAAAATCTGAATCTGCAATTTGCATGCGACGTGAAAATGTGTTTTATATGGGGGTTTAAAAGTAAGTGGCATGCTTTTCAGTTAAAATAGTGTAAAACAAATCTTTAATCAATGACAATATGATTACATTTGACATGATCACTTAGCACTGACTTTTCAATATGACCTCATCTTGGAATTTGAACTCAACTGCTCATCTTTCTGCTGTGCTGCAAAATCTGTAACATTCCTCTACACATTCATTACCCATAATACATCTCTGAACTGCTATTTTAGTTATTAGTTAATCTTCTCTCATCATTGATTTAATTTACTTATTTCCACAATTTGAGGGCTTTTCTGTATAGTTGTCTAATGTTGGTAAGGCATATTATTCTGTTTTAATGTTACTCCAGAATCACTATGATAAATATAATAGTTTTTCTTGAGTGTATTTTTAACAAAGCCGAGATTTACTTTACTTAAGTCCAAAGTGTAGGACTTTTTCCCACTAATTGTTTTTTTTTGACGAATCAGATCAGCTCTTTTTGGCAAAATAACAGAATTGTCTGCTTGTCAATCTTGTGTAAAGTGACACAATCGGAAATGATATAGCTATAACCTTTTTGGAGCAATATTGTAACATCAACTATATCAGTATGTTGGTGTATATGTAAAATGCATGGCTCCAAATGGGGATATTACAATATTTCAAGGCTGAGGGCTCATTAAATATGGATATGAACTGCTGAGTAATGGTGACTGGGAGGGTAAACTGTGACACATAGCAGAGTAGTGTTCTAACAGTGTTTAAAAATGCAAGGCTACAGTATATGAAACAATGTGCACATTTCACTAAGAAATCCAAGTGAGTAGTGCCTCTCATTTCTAGGAGAAGGCTTTTATGTTAAAACATTTAGGGCAGCCAATTCTGCAGCAGTAGTAATCCAAAGAAATTGGACTCTGGGAACTGCTCTAATACTACAACAGTATCTGTATAAGTAGTTAAACTACAGAAATAAAACACGTCTTTGGTTTAACAATATAAGTGCCAAACAATTTGTTATCAATACGAACAGAAGAAAATACTAGAACACCATTACTGAAACCATTCTGACTATATACAGCTAAATAACAACAACAGCAATGTGTTTTCAAAGTGAAGATACAAGACATTATTCATCTGGGTTTAAACTGACCCTCCCTACACCTCACTGTAGTGTTACTCTACCTGACTATACAGTACAGTACAGTACAGTACAGTACAGTACAGTATAGTACAATGCAGTACAGTATAGTATAGTATAGTATAGTATAGTACAGTACAGTACAGTTTGGTACAGTACAGTATAGTACAGTACAGTACAGTATAATATAGTACAGTACAGTATAGTACAGTATAGTACAGTATAGTACAGTACAGTATAGTACAGTACAGTACAGTACAGTACAGTATAGTACAGTATAGTACAGTACAGTATAGTACAGTATAGTACAGTATATTCATCATTATAGTATTCAAAGCCAAATCAAAGCGAACAGAAAACACTTGCAGTAGACGATCATGACAGAATTGATTGTAAGTAACGAGGCTCCATTTGCCGCCATCCGTGTACAGTGGAGTGATGTTCTCATATGCCGCCGTCCGTGTACAGTGGAGTGATGTTCTCATATGCCGCTGTCCGTGTACAGTGGAGTGATGTTCTCATATGCCGCCGTCCGTGTACAGTGGAGTGATGTTCTCATATGCCGCCGTCCGTGTACAGTGGAGTGATGTTCTCAAATGCTGCCATCCGTGTACAGCAGAGTGATGTTCTCAAATGCTGCCATCCGTGTACAGCGGAGTGATGTTCTCAAATGCTGCCATCCGTGTACAGCAGAGTGATGTTCTCATACGCCGCCGTCCGTGTACAGTGGAGTGATGTTCTCATACGCTGCCGTCCGTGTACAGTGGAGTGATGTTCTCATACACCGCCGGACCCTCCTCTCATTAATCAAACCTTATCAGTTGCAGAGAGAGAGAGAGAGAGATAGAGAGAGAGAGAAAAATACAGAAAAGGAAGGGACAAGGAGGGGAGGAGGGGAGGTGTAGGAGGAGGGTAGGAGGGGAGGTGTAGGAGGAGGGGAGGAGGGGAGGTGTAGGAGGAGGGGAGGAGGGGAGGTGTAGGAGGAGGGGAGGAGGGGAGGTGTAGGAGGAGGGGAGGAGGGGAGGTGTAGGAGGAGGGGAGGAGGGGAGGTGTAGGAGGAGGGGAGGAGGGGAGGTGTAGGAGGAGGGTAGGAGGGGAGGTGTAGGAGGAGGGGAGGAGGGGAGGTGTAGGAGGAGGGGAGGAGGGGAGGTGTAGGAGGAGGGGAGGAGGGGAGGAGGGGAGGTGGGGAGGTGTAGGAGGAGGGGAGGTGTAGGAGGAGGGTAGGAGGGGAGGTGTAGGAGGAGGGGAGGGGAAGAGGGGAGGTGTAGGAGGGGGGGAGGAGGGGAGGGGTAGGAGGAGGGGAGGGGTAGGAGGAGGGGAGGAGGGGAGGAGGGGAGGGGTAGGAGGAGGGGAGGTGTAGGAGGAGGGGAGGGGTAGGAGGAGGGGAGGAGGGGAGGAGGGGAGGGGTAGGAGGAGGGGAGGAGGGGAGGAGGGGAGGGGTAGGAGGAGGGGAGGAGGGGAGGTGGGGAGGTGGAGGAGGAGGGGAGGAGGGGAGGAGGGGAGGGGTAGGAGGAGGGGAGGAGGGGAGGAGGGGAGGGGTAGGAGGAGGGGAGGAGGGGAGGTGGGGAGGTGGAGGAGGAGGGGAGGAGGGGAGGTGGGGAGGTGGGGAGGTGGAGCGCACATTCACTCCCTGACCTCGTTCACCCTTATGATGAACAAGCACCAAGGACAGATTGTTAAATAATGCAGCAGCACACTAAGTACATTAAGATTTAACATAAATCAAGACCTCTGAAGCCATAACTGCCCTCTGTACTGGGATCCATTAACCTTGTCACTGGGAGAAAGGGACACGTCGAGACAAAATGGACGCTTCCGCCACACCTTAAGGGAACCACTGGTACTCACATAGATAGACCTATTGCTGGACTCATAGGGGACATAATAATTCACACCCAGTAAAGGGTGCCATTTTAAATTGGTAGTGCTACACATTGGTTGTGGAAGAGACGAGTTCCTATGTAAATATATACATTAAATCAATCGTTATTAATTACGATTAAATGTACGTCATATTTTCCTTCTGATGCGAATTGATTGACACAACCTGACGTTGACTTCCTGATCTGCATCATCCTCTCTACTATCCAACGACATCAGCTATTGATTTCCCAATGTTTTTAACATTTTCTAAACCACTTCTAACACTTTCCCTGTATGTTCTTTTCTTTACATCAACTTATTTCTTCCGCCCCTCTTTTCAAGACGTGCCAATCCAATCAATGGACGGTCCGTCCATCTGTCCTTCCAGCCTTTCAGCAATGTGCAAAACAGCTGCTGTCTTTAAAAACACCAAAGAAGGGATGGAATTTTTTCGTAAACCAGAGAAATCAAAGGAGAACCAATACAATTGAGCCTCACCACAGAAGATCACATTGTAGAGCGGAGGATAAAGGGTTAATCCACTGTTTAAACCAAATGAACCTTTGAGCTGGCTTCCTAAGCCTATAGCTCAGAAACAATGCCCTTATCTCTCTCCCTCAACGTGCCTTCCGTTCAGCATACTGCCAGGGAGAAATTAGCATGTCAATCATGTCGGAGGATGACATTTAAAAAGCCTGTAAAGGACTGGTATGAAAGGCTGTAAAAGACTGGTATGAAATCACAGAAATTAATTGCAAACACATTTCTGCTTTCATTTTTCATAGGGAATTGAAATTCCTTTACATCCCTTTGTGAGGAAAATGAGGGAAAAAAATCCCAAAATGGTTTTAAATAAACGACTCTCCGTAATTAGGGAGTCCGCTATCAAATGACTCGGAGCGTTTTGAAACAATGCATTATATAGGAGTCTTTTTTATTCCGTCTTAGTTCAGTAAAACCAAACAAACAGACAGACAGCTTCAAGGAACGTTTGAGTTCCCCAGATCCATACAGCTACAAGACAGCTACATTTATTTGCCTGCTTTCATTTTGGCATATATTTGTTTCTGCAGAAGAAGAAGTCTTTCAGTTAAGGCAAATCATCACTCTGTAACGGAGTGCTTCTTTGATTCTAATGAGAAATGGGAGCATTTGAATGACGCTCAGCCAGAAAGATAACAGGTTCATAGAGGTATAAATGTTAACACTCTCTCTCTCTCTCTCTCTAAAAACTGCTTCAACTGACGAACAGCCACAGAAGAAAGTGATCCTGTGCCGATTGTTTTAACATTCCATACACTAATGGACCAGCTAGACTCTGAAAGATGCAAATAGACAAGCAAATGAGACTGAACAAGCAAAAAGATACAGACTGTGTATTTTTAAAGGTTGTAGCAGATATGCTAATATTCAATTGATTCTACAGGTCATGGGTCAAGATGGATTTAATTTGCAGATATATGAATGGATAAAAGCCGGAGAGCACAGACTGTAATGGGCCCTCGGACCCTGACGAGGGAGTGTGTGTGTGCGTACGTGCATGTCGGGGCGTGCGTGGGGGCGTGAGTGTGTCTGTGTGCGTGTGAGGGTTGACATCAGGTTAACCTTCTGTGCCAGTGGTGAGGTGTATCGCTAAAGAGTATTCCGGGTCAGCGAATCAGAGCTCTGGGATAACTCAGCAGGGGGAACTCTGGGTAGAGATATTTGACGGGGGGCACGTGGCATGCTCGGTGGCGCCCCAGCGGGCCTCACAACGGGCGCTGTTAGTTTAGCATGCTGGGACACAGTATCGCACACAGAAATAACTAGTGAATGAGGCTGATGCTGTGAGGCGGGTCAAAGCAAGACCTCTGAGAGAGCAGTCAGCTCACAGAGGATGTATCCCAAATGGCACCCTATTTCTTATTCAGTGCACTATTTATGACCAGATCCCTATGGGCCACTGAGTGTCACATTATTACAGAAATGGACTGCTGTGGTACCAAAGGCTCTCATCCCGGTTGACTTCATTAGTGCACCCGGTACCACTAAACGTTTTGCGATGGAAAACAGAAATAAGCCATTCTTATTGGACAAGTTCATGTAGTCACCCCACGCATCAGTCAGTTTTCTTCTATTTGGTGGCCAATGAATACAACATACATCGTCTTTAGATTTGTATGAGAGTACATACAGCGGGTGAAATACGTATTGAACACGTCACCATTTTTCTCAGTAAATATATTTCCAAAGGTGCTATTGACATGAACTTTTCACCAGATGTTGGTAACAACCCAAGTAATCCATACATACAAAGAAACCAAAACAAATATGTTCAGAAATTAAGTTATGTGTAATAATGTGAAATGACACAGGGAAAAGGTATTGAACACATGACGAAAGGGAGGTGCAAAAAGGCATGGAAAGCCTGGAAAATCCAGCCCCCTGTCAGTGCAAATTAATATCAGCTGGTTCAGTCCCAACTGATGGCCTACAAAAAGGTCTCATTGCCAAGGTGTCACACAAGACACATCTCATGATGGGTAAAAGCAAAGAGCTGTCTCAAGACCTTCGCAACCTAATTGTTGCAAAACATAATGATGGCATTGGTTATAGGCGCATTTCTAAGCTTCTGAATGTTCCAGTGAGCACTGTTGGGGCCATAATACGGAAGTGGAAAGACAATCATTTCACCATAAATTTGCCTCGACCGAGTGCTCCTCGCAAGATTTCTGACAGAGGAGTGAAAAGAATAATCAGAAGAGTTGTCCAAGAGCCAAGGACCACTTGTGGAGAGCTTCAAAAAGACCTGCAATTAGCAGGTACTGTTGTCTCAAAGAAAACAGTAAGTAATGCACTCCACCGCCATGGCCTGTATGCACGCTCACCACGCAAGACACCATTGCTGAAAAAAAAGCATTTGGAAGCTCGTTTAAAGTTTGCTGCACAACATTTGGAAAAGCCAGTGAAATACTGGGAGAATATAGTGTGGTCAGATGAGAGCAAAATTGAACTGTTTGGATGTCATAATACACACCATGTTTGGAGGAGAAATGGCACTGCACATCACCCTAAAAACACCATACCAACAGTGAAGTTTGGAGGTTGGAACATCATGGTGTGGGGCTGCTTTTCAGCAAATGGTACAGGCAAACTTCAGGATGAATGGGCAAATTTACCGAGAGATTCTTGACAAAAATCTGCTGCCATCTACCAGGATGATGAAGATGAAACGAGGGTGGACATTTCAGCAAGACAATGATCCCAAACACACAGCCAAGGAAACTCTCAATTGGTTTCAAAGAAAGAAAATAAAGCTGCTAGAATGGCCCAGCCAATCACCTGACTTAAATCCCATTGAAAATCTATGGAAAGAACTGAAGATCAAGATTCATAGAAGAGGCCCACGGAACCTTCAAGATTTGAAGACTGTTTGTGTGGAAGAATGGGCCACAATCACACCAGAGCAATGCATGCAACTAGTTTCTCCATACAGGAGGCGTCTTGAAGCTGTCATTACCAACAAAGGCTTTTGTACAAAGTATTAAATAAATATCAGTAAGTGTGTTCAATACTTTTTCCCTGTGTCATTTCACATTATTACACATAACTTAATTTCTGAAATTATTTGTTTTGGTTTCTTTGTATGTATGGATTACTTGGGTTTTTACCAACATCTGGTGAAAATGTCATGTCAATAGCACCTTTGGAAATATATTTACTGAGTTCAATACTTATTTCACCCGCTGTATATACACAGAGATTACATATATACAGAGAGAGCACATATATACACAGAGATTACATATATACACAGAGATTACATATATACACAGAGAGTACATATATACAGAGAGAGTTCATATATACACAGAGAGTACATATATACACAGAGAGTACATATATACAGAGAGAGTACATATATACACAGAGAGTACATATATACACAGAGATTACATATATACACAGAAAGTACATATATACACAGAGAGTACATATATACACAGAGATTACATATATAAACAGAGAGGGTGGACAAGACCAGAAGAAAAATAGTAAATGAATAACCAACCAATGCCGATAAAGACAGCTTTGTAACCTTCATCTCTCAGAGAGAGCAGAGTCATCCCGTCCTGGCCCAGGGCTTTCTCGCACACCACCTGAAACATTACAACACAACTCATTAGTTATAATGGGAGCGCCAGCTCTAAGAACATTTAAACGGATAATCCATTTTATAATTATAATACATTTTATATGTAAAACGCTTGATCAAAAACCCAAAGTTCTGACATTTGGCTTAACATTCCGGTTGGATGAGAATCTCTGTTAATGAGGTGTACCTGTCACGTTGTTGAACGATCGGGAGACAGGCGCAGGAATACTTAAGGGGTTTTTATTGTTCACCCCAAAAATACAACATGCCATGTAAAGGCAGAGGGACGAAGCGCAAAACAAACGTATACAAAAACACGGGTCTGTGACCCAAACAACAGAACGAGGTAAACCTCTAATAAATCCACGGGACGAGACCCGTAACACGCCACGGGACAAAACCCATATTACAAAGTGCACAATACACGCAGCACGAAGGTCGAAACAACACAGCACAGGTACTCACAGGACCAACAGGTACTCACAGGACCAACAGGTACTCACAGGACCAACAGGTACTCACAGGACCAACAGGTACTCACAGGACCAACAGGTACTCACAGGACCAACAGGTACTCACAGGACCAACAGACATTGTAACAATAATCTACCCCACAATGGTGAACAAAGGGCACATATATACAATACTCATCAGGGGGGAATGGGAACCAGCTCATTGACGCCTAGAGGCCGGTGACGTACACCTCCAGAAATGGTGCACGGAATGAGCAACAGTACGGGGGGGATCTGTGACAGTACCAGAAAGTTCCCCCTCGGGGGATCAATAAAGTACCTATCTATCTATCTATCTATCTATCTATCTATCTATCTATCTATCTATCTATCTATCTATCTATCTATCTATCTATCTATCTATCTATCTATCTAATAATCAACAGTACCGGAGGGATCTGACAGTACCAATAATCAACAGTACCAGGGGGATCTGTGACAGTACCAATAATCAACAGTACCGTGGGGATCCGTGACAGTACCAATAATCAACAGTACCGGGGGATCCGTGACAGTACCAATAATCAACAGTACCGGGGGGATCCGTGACAGTACCAATAATCATCAGTACCGGAGGGATCTGACAGTACCAATAATCAACAGTACCGGAGGGTTCTGTGACAGTACCAATAATCAACAGTACCGGAGAGATCTGTGACAGTACCAATAATCAACAGTACCGGAGGGATCTGACAGTACCAATAATCAACAGTACCGGAGAGATCTGTGACAGTACCAATAATCAACAGTACCGGAGGGATCTGTGACAGTACCAATAATCAACAGTACCGGAGGGATCTGTGACAGTACCAATAATCAACAGTACCGGAAGGCTCTGTGACAGTACCAATAATCAACAGTACCGGAGGGATCTGTGACAGTACCAATAATCAAAATCAAAACTTGGGATGCTATTCCCTCTTTATGTGATTATAAGTCTTCTTCAAATTCATCACTTCCACTATTTATCTTTTCAGAGAACAGAACAGAGCAGAAGGAACCATATAGACATGCAAATGCCTCGCCTCTAACTACCCTCCACTTCCTCCATTATTTTCAGCAACGAAATCTGTTTCCTGGTCTAAAGTGAATCATGTACAGGTGTGGTCTGGTCTGGTCTGCAGTGGCTGGCTGGCTAGCTGGCCGTGGCGAGGACTATTGATTGGTCTGGTCTGCAGTGGCTGGCTGGCTAGCTGGCCGTGGCGAGGACTATCGATTGGTCTGGTCTGCAGTGGCTGACTGGCTAGCTGGCCGTAGCGAGGACTATCGATTGGTCTGGTCTGCAGTGGTTGACTGGCTAGCTGGCCGTGGCGAGGACTATCGATTGGTCTGGTCTGCATTGGCTGGCTGGCTAGCTGGCAGTGGCGAGGACTATCGATTGGTCTGGTCTGCAGACAGACAGACAGACAGACAGACAGACAGACAGACAGACAGACAGACAGACAGACAGAGACAGACAGACAGACAGACCCACGGTCTCTTCCTGTCTGGAACCTGTCCACTTCCTGTCTGGAACCTGTCCACCTTAACGCAGCTTCTAATTGTTCTTTATTAATGCGCCTGACATTTGGGCTGCTGATCTTCTCCCAGACCTGTCGCCTGCGCTAGCCTCTGATGTAAACAAGGAAGGGGACAGGGGAATGGAGAGAGAGAGCGATGGGAGGGAGAGACGGAGAGAGAGAGCGATGGGAGGGAGAGACAGAGAGAGAGAGCGATGGGAGGGAGAGACAGAGAGAGAGAGCGATGGGAGGGAGAGACGGAGAGAGAGAGCGATGGGAGGGAGAGACAGAGAGAGAGAGCGATGGGAGGGAGAGACGGAGAGAGGTGACGGGGGGTGGGGGGCTGGGGGGTGGAGAGAGAGTGAGAGGGGGAGGTGAGGGACTCATTACCTTGACGCCCAAATCCGTCATCAGCTCCACCTCGAAGTGCACTACCTCATATGGCAGCCTGAACTGAGGAATCTCCGCAGAGCTGCGAGAGAGAGAGAGGAAAAATTAAGGTGACAGGGAGATGGAGAAGGGGAAGGAGGAGCAGGCGGAAAAGGAGGAGGATGAGGAGGAGGAGGAGGATGAAGAGGGATGACAAATGAAAGGACTCTCAGAGGAATATGAAAAGTTATTCGTGAGGAGAAAAAACAGACAGAAACAGGGAAGAGGATTCTCTATACTGTTGCAACACAGATGATTTTCTCATATTCCATTTGATGATTTGGGTTTGTATTCACTTTTCCTACTTTCTCCACCTCAAATAGCTTTCTACTTTCTCCATCCTGCTTCTATGTCCAACCTCTCCCTGAACCAACCTCAAATTCTTAATTGTATTCCCTGTGGTCCCTCGAGGTACGTGAAACCCACTGTGGACATTTACAGGAATCCTAGGTGACATCAGAGAAGGGCTACTTAATGGCTGAACCGTCAAATGTACTGAAGGCCTGGGTAGGTAATTGGTAACCCAGTCCAAACTCAGGCATTTGAAAGATGAATATTCACAATTACCAAGCCTCTCATTAGTAGCTGTGACCTTATGCAATGTTCTTTATATTGATCCAGCAGACCCATGATCAACAATGCCCTTTAGTGGTGAAAGGACATGAATTTAAATGAATTACAGATGCATATGCGCAAGCTTTGACAACGAGCCACAGATCTGGCTATAAGTTACACCATCAACTAATTGCTGCCCAGGAAGCGAATGAATACAGGTGTAGGATCTTAATTTCATCACTCCTTCGTTGCTGAGAATTGTCCTGAATGAAGATGAGCTTCGTCATTTACATAAATTCACTGAAAACCCGCACTAACACACGTTATATTATAGCCTACATTGGCTAACCTTTGTGGACTAAACGCTCAAATCCTGTTGCTGCAGGATAATTTCTTTATTTTATCATTTTTATGTGACAATATACACTGAGTATACCAAACATTAAGAACATTTTCCTTGTTCTCGATATCAACTTGAAAAGAGGTCTAGGTGTGACAACAAACACTGGTGTGATTGGGAAGTTTTACCTCAGTCCGCCGGTCCACTTCTCTTTTTCGAATACGGTGATGTCATCGTAGCCAAGGCGAGCCAGGAAGGAAGCACAGCTGATGCTGGCCGGGCCACAGCCAATCAGAGCAATCTTGGAGTGGAAGCTGTTAGGCATCTGGTCTGGAGGAGGGAGAGCTGGGTTCCTCACCTGAGGAATGCCCATCTTACTGAAGATCTGGAGGGATAACAGATAAACGCGAGGGAGTTTGATTGCTTGATTGCTTGCTTACTTAAACCATTCAATTCGTTGTGGAATATAGGCCATCATTAACGAACCACAACCAGTTCCAAACCCTTTCGTAATGTCATTCGTTCTATTAAATTTATGCTTGGTTTATCCCCATCCAATACTACCAATGCCTGTCTATACTGACTGACTGCCATGGCGTGTTCATTTCTCCTGGCCATGCTAAAACCAGACAAAGTGTTTGATTGCACATATAAAACATTTCAAAACTCCAATAAAATTAGAACATGGTCTTCCCAACAAAAAGTTAGCTCTGGGACTACACCACACCGGCTGTTAAATAACTAGTCCTTGATTCATATACTAGAACAATACGGAAGGAAAACAACATTAATCAGACATCCACTTTAACGCACCATGTTCACTGATGATGTTTAAGAGATATATAGAAAAAAAACATAATGAGAGTGAGGACACTTTGTCTACTTAATAAGACGATTTAGATCCATACATAAAGGCGCCGATTGTTGCTACAATATCATGCCTGAGCTATAGGTGATATTCATTTATTTATTCATGTGTTTCAGGAACTGTGAAGCCCAAATTGCTGCATGACAATGCATTTTCTATTGTGCTTTAGAGCAGTTCTGAGGCCTTGTTATTCAAAACAGCCATCTCTGTTTTCCTAATTCCTCTCACACTCTAATTGAACACTGTAATTGAACATTGAACACCAAACTACTTGTGACAAACCGCTTAGCTTCACATTTTATATATACAGTCATGTGAAAAAGTAAGTACACCCCCTGGAAAGTTCTCTTTTTTTTTACATATTTGGACAGATGGATATGTAATCTTCACTTCAACACTATTGGCAGATAAAGTTTACCCAATTTAACAAATCACACAAAAAAAAAAGAAACGTTTAAAATGTTATGCAATTAAAATAAACAAAAATGCATTTTCCTTATGGGGAAAAAGTTAGGACACTCCTACCTTTACCATCACATAAAATGGCTAAAATTAGAATTAGGTACCAAAACAAGTGCAAATGATTAGAAAACATTAGAGAGACATTTAGGAGGGTCCAGCCTTCCATAAAGATATGAAAATTGCTCTGGTTTGGTCTTAACCATATGGGTGTGTGGTAACACATCATTCAAAGATCAAAAGACCTACCCGAGGCCCTCAGAAGAAAGGTTATTGATGCACATGAGTCTGGGAGGGGTTACAAATCCATTTCCAAGCAATTTGAAGTACATCATTCCATTGTCCGAAGAAAATTCCAGACCACTGGCAAACTACCTAGGACAGGTCGTCCCACCAATGTCAGCCCAAGAACTGACAGAAAAAGATGCTCATAGAAGTCTCTAAGAACCCCAGGGTAACATCAAGGGATCTACAGGCCTCTCTTGCCACAATCAATGTCAAAGTGCATGGGTACACTGTCAGAAAGAGACTGCACAAACTTGGCCTACATGGGAGGTCAGGAAGGAAGAAGCCTCTGCTCTCAAAAAAGAATATCAAGACACCACTGACTTAACCCAGGTGTTGTCTGGCAAAAGTCAGTTGTGTCTTGATATTATTTTTTGAGAGCAGAGGCTTCTTCCTTCCTGACCTCCCATGTAGGCCAAGTTTGTGCAGTCTCTTTCTGACAGTGTACCCATGCACTTGATTGTGGCAAGAGAGGCCTGTAGATCCCTTGATGTTATACTTCGAATTGCTTGGAAATGGAATGATATACTTCCAGTTGCTTGGAAATGGATTTGTATTCCCTCCCAGACTCATGGGCATCAATAATCTTTCTTCTGAGGGCCTCGGGTAGGTCTTCTGATCTTTGAATGATGTTACCACACACCCATATGGTTAAGACCAAACCAGAGCAATTGTCTTATCTTTATGGAAGGCTGGACACTCCTCTAATGTTTTCTAATCATTTACACTTGTTTTGGTACCTAATTCTAATTTTAGCCATTTTATGTGATGGTAAAGGTAGGGGTGTACTAACTTTTCCCGCATAAGGAAAAGGCATTTTTGTTTATTTTAATTGCTTAACATTTTCAACGTGTTATTTGTTAAATTGGGTAACCTTTATCTGTCAATAGTGTTGAAGTGAAGATTACATATCCATCTGTCCAGATATGTAAAATAAAAGAGAACTTTCCAGGGGGTGTACTTACTTTTTCACATGACTGTATGTGTGGGTAGCACGGTACAATAAGCACACGGCACACGCATGCAGAAAGAAGCGTCAATCAAAAGCATCCTCCAGCTTCGATGGATGAAACATGACTCTCCCCTGCCCAGTGCATATCATCATAACAAAACTGCACACATCAATACTGCTTTCACAAGACAACTCCCCTCTGGTCTGCCTGAACTACTGAGAGTTAACAGTCCTTCAGGCCATATTATACACCTCCGTTCCAGACTCTAGATAGACACTAATACGCTTATATCCACTATAAGATTAGGAGAAGAATAAAGCCTAAATGAAAGGTGGCTTTGACTTTATCAGTAATGTTGAGAGGGACTAGAGCTAGGAGCATGGAGCGCAGGCTGAATGGAGCTGATAGAAGCTGAGCAGCGATAGTCCAGATAGCCACCTTCTCTCTCTCTCTTCTTCTTGAGCTTATCTAATTATCTACTAGATAACCGCCCTGACCTTTCACATTTAAGGAGAGAGGAGAGCTGCCACACGATAGAGATGTATAGTAGTCACAGCAGATGTGGCGGGGAGGTGAGAGAGTGAAGAGAAGGGAGCGGAACGGAAGGCTTTTGTAATTGTGCCTTTCATCCGTTAGGAAGTAATGAAACTTCACCGTGAGCTTCTCTTGCTTTTCTGAGGTGTGTTACTAGATTAGTCTTGATAGGAAGAAGGCAGGAAGCGGAAGGTGTGCGAGACGGCTAGAAATTAACTGTTTTTTCGGACTCCTGTGCTCCTTTTCTCTAGTTAAAGAACGGGGTATAAACGCATGGCATATACAGTACCTGAGAGGATTCTAAACGCACTGATTAGAGAATCCAGCCTTGGGCAATGGCGCAAACCAACCTGCCTCTCGTTCTGTGTGTGTCTCATTGTTGTAAAGCAACAGAGGGAAACTAACAGACTAACATGCAAAGATAACCATCGACGTCACTATAGATTCTGCTGAAGGTGTATAAAGACATACGTTTGGTCATCTTGACTTCCTCTCATACAGAGTGATCTCGTTCTGCCGTTCTGCATTCAGAAGCTCTGTGTTGTCTATGAATGTACGGAATAGTAGAATACTACAATCTAATTGGGCTGAGCACATCTACAGTACAACTGGATACAGTTACATAAAGGTGACGTAGGTAAAGTGACATGATCATATACCTGCAGAACCATTCATTCAATTTGTAAAAGTGTAGTATTTTGTCGATATGCGTACAATAACGATCCTTCAGTCATTTCGTAGAAGCGTAACATTCCATCCATCTACAGTAGGTAGAATAAGTAAAAACAAATACATCCATTCCTCAGAATGTACTCATCTCGTTGAACTCCCTCCGGAATGAAAGAGTTCGTTAGTGTAGAGGAAATGCATCCGTAGAAGCAGGCATCTCTACAAGACGATGTGTGGGTCAAAGGCAGCAATTCAAGCCCACACACTATCTCTGACATTTCACTTTAATTAGCTGTTACCATGGAACTAAATAAAGCTCACCACGACAATGACAGGAACAGATATCCTGATTATCTCTGAGCTACACCATGTACACACACACACACACACCCCCCCACACACACACACACACACACAAACACACTCCCACTCTCACTTTCTCACACACATATACAGTACAGTACATAGACATATACTCGCTGAAGTGTGCACATCCGCACACTGACACACACACACACACACACACACACACACACACACACACACACACACACACACACACCTGATGTGCTAATCATTATTCAACATGAGGAAGAATTTGAGAAAAAAAGATAGGAGCACAGATGATCAAACAAATGTAGCATAGTTAAAAAACATGAAGCTTTACGCAGACTGCTGTCATCAGTGATAATGACCATCCACATATCTATTTACCACTCAAATCGATACGTACAGTATTCCTTTAAAGGACTTCTTGTGTATTTCTTCCATTTTCCTTCTTTTTTTTGTTATTTTTCTTTAGAACATATAGTAAAATTAATTTCATTTGGCAATGAATCCTGTAGCCTATGTGTTTTAGACATGAAAGAAAGATTCTCCCATTCCTTATGTCTGATGAACACTGGCATCTTAACTAAGTCACCAGTGTTGACTTTGACATCTTGCATAATTCTCTGTTTTGTTTTCTTGTTCCTGGTTTTTACCTCTACTCACCCCCAATCTCTCTTTCCACCAGCCACCAGTTTCCTAATGGTGAATCTAAACAAGAGGAGAATTATGACTTTAATGGCAGAGGGCTGTACCGACGCCATAACAACCGGTTGAAAGCAGTTTTTTTCTGATTGCTTAGGCACTATCTTTGAAAATACAGGCTATTTTTGAAACACTCTACACACTAACCACAAAACCTTACACCAAACCAGCAAAACATTATAAATCTCCTGCAAAAGCAAACAATTCTTGCAAAACTCTTCAAACTCTTTTAATAATTGTGTTTTTGCGTCAATACAGTAAACACAAACCATCATTTGAATAAGCACACGAAGCACCAACTACGCACTGATGGTATAAATGAAAAACACTTATGGCTTTTGCTTTTTCTGTGTGCAGGGCATAGCAGTTTGCAATAAAGTTTCGTCATACATTCGTGGCCAAAAGTTTTGAGAATGACACAAGTATTGGTCTCCACAAAGTTTGCAGCCTCAGTGTTGATGATGGAAATTTGCATATACTCCAGAATGTCATGAAGAATGATCAGATGAATTGCAAAGTCCCTCTTTGCCATGAAAATGAACTTAATCCCCAAAAAACATTTCCACTGCATTTCAGCCCTGCCACAAAAGGACCAGCTGCCATCATGTCAGTGATTGTCTTGTTAACACAGGTGGTGTTGACGAGGACAAGGCTGGAGATCACTCTGTCATGCTGATTGAGTCAGAATAACAGACTGGAAGCTTTAAAAGGAGGGTGGTGCTTGAAATCATTGTTCTTCCTCTGTCAACCATGGTTACCTGCAAGGAAACACGTGCCGTCATCATTGCTTTGCACAAAAAGGGCTTCACAGGCAAGGATATTGCTGCTGGTAAGATTGCACCTAAATAAACCATTTATCGGATCATCAAGAACTTCAAGGAGAGAGGTTAAATTGTTGTGAAGAAGGTGTCAGGGCGCCCAAGAAAGTCCAGCAAGCACCAGGACCGTCTCCTAAAGTTGATTCAGCTGCGGGATCAGGGCACCACCAGTGCAGAGCTTGCTCAGGAATGGCAGCAGGCAGGTGTGAGTGCATCTGCACGCACAGTGAGGCGAAGACTTTTGGAGGATGGCCTGGTGTCAAGAAGGGCAGCAAAGGAGACACTTCTCTCCAGGAAAAACATCAGGGACAGACTGATATTCTGCAAAAGGTACAGGGATTGGACTGCTGAGGACTGGGGTAGACTCATTTTCTCTGATGAATCCCCTTTACGATTGTTTGGGCCATCCGGAAAACACCTTGTCAGGAGAAGACAAGGTGAGCGCTACCATCAGTCCTGTGTCATGCCAACAGCAAAGCATCCTCAGACCATTCATGTGTGGGGTTGCTTCTCAGCCAAGGGAGTGGGCTCACTCACAATTTTGCCTAAGAACACAGCCATGAATAAAGAATGGTACCAACACATTCTCAGAGAGCAACTTCTCCCAACCATCCAAGAACAGTTTGGTGACGACCAATGCCTTTTCCAGCATGATGGAGCACCTTGCCATAAGGCAAAAGTGATAACTAAGTGGCTCGGGGAACAAAACATCAACATTTTGGGTCCATGGCCAGGAAACTCCCCAGACCTTAATCCCATTGAGAACTTATGGTCGATCCTCAAGAGGCGGGTGGACAAACAAAAACCCAGAACTTCTGACAATCTCCAAGCATTGATTATGCAAGAATGGCCTGCCATCAGTCAGGATGTGGCCCAGAAGTTAATTGACAGCATGCCAGGGCGGATTGCAGAGGTCTTGAAAAAGAAGGGTCAACACTGTAAATATTGACTCTTTGCATAAACTGAATGTCATTGTCAATGAAAGCCTTTGACACTTATGGAATACTTGTAATTATACTTCAGTGTACCATAGTAACTACTGACATAAAGATCTAAGAACACTGAAGCAGCAAACTTTGTGGAGACCAATACTTGTGTCATTCTCAAAACTTTTGGCCACGACTGTAGTAAACACACATACACACAGGTATCCAAATGTGTAAAGTATGGATGTGTATTCCGAACATAACACACTATAAATACAAATAAGGGAGAAAAGTCATTTATTTATTTTCTCAACATTTTCCAACACTCCTCAAACTCCACAAGCCTCCTCCATTGCCTGTAAAAGGTTTATGTGTTGGTGGGGCTGGCGATCATACACCTCCCAACGCCATGCAGAGAAGAATCCTTCAATAGGATTCAAGAACAGAGAGTATGGGGGGAGATTGAGTGCGATGAAAAGTGGGTGACCTGTGAACCAATTGCGGACCACAGCAGCCCGGTGGAAACTAACATTGTCCCAGATGATAACGTACCTGGGCTGCTCTGGCCCCTAGTCATTAGGGATTAGTTTGTTGTGGAGGGTGTCCAGAAATGTAATAATGTGTGCAGTGTTGTATGGGCCTAGGATTGCATGGTGGTGAAGGAAGCCGTTTTGACTAATAGCCACACACATTGTTATGTTGTCACCACGTTGTCCTGGCACGGTATCCAATGGTATTTCTGCCGCTGCCCCTTGTTTTCACAAGGTTGAAACAGGCCTCGTCCACTAATATTAGCTCATGATGCACTGCATCTGCTTCTAGCTCCATGACTCTCTGAAAGAGACAAGACACAATGTAGCACAGTACGAACAGACAGGGATCAGTCAGTATGATGTAGCACCATACACTTCCAGATCCAGCACCAATGATAGGATAGTATGGCTTACCTCAGTTGTTTTACACGGTCTGAGTTTCTTTTGAAAGGGACTCTGTACGGCTGCTTCATCCTAATTCTATTGCGTTTCAGTAGACGAGACAGTGCAGAGAGACTCACTCTGTTGATGTTTTGGAATATGGTGTTATCTGCCTTTATGTGATTCTGCAGTTCTCTGAGTCTGATGCAGTTATTTGCAATGACCATATTTACAATGTGGGTCTCCTGCTCTGGGGTGAACAGTCCACCTCTTCCACCAGATACTGGTTTTCTTGCAGTTCTGTAAAAACCTTTGAATGGTTTTAGTGATAGATCCTTCTCATTATGAAAGTACCAGTAATACTACAGCACTTACAGTTACTTACCGGTTCTAATTTCGAAATATCCGGATGATACCTGCAACAGTTTAGCGGCTCAGATTTGGTTGAACCCGTTGCCCAGCCTCCATCATGCTCATCCCATGGTTGACAACATGGTCAACCATAGTCATTCCTGACTGCCCCTTCCTCTTCCTCTTCCTCTTCCCAGTCCTCTCCTTCTCCCCCGTCCTACACCTCCTTCTCCTTCTCCTCCTCTTACTTCTTCACCTCCTGGTCCTCCTTTAGTTCTCACCCCTCTTACTCTCTGTCCAATATAGGCCTCCATTGTTTTCCAAACCAAATGTTTACCTGTGGCCTATCTATAGTGCTCAAGCTCTGATTTGTAAGTGAACTCATTATCTAAGTGTTACCACGTGTCAATGTGGAAAGGCAATTGGCGAAATAGTGTAGCAATGTAATCAGACCAATGTTATCAGACCAATGTTATCAGACCAATGTTATCAGACCAATGTTATCAGACCAATGTTATCAGACCAATGTTATCAGACCAATGTTATCAGACCAATGTTATCAGACCAATGTTATCAGACCAATGTTATCAGACCAATGTAATCAGACCAATGTTATCAGACCAATGTAATCAGACCAATGTTATCAGACCAATGTTATCAGACCAATGTTATCAGACCAATGTTATCAGACCAATGTTATCAGACCAATGTTATCAGACCAATGTTATCAGACCAATGTTATCAGACCAATGTAATCAGACCAATGTTATCAGACCAATGTTATCAGTTTTGCTAGAAGTGTTTTATTAAATTACTAACTGAGTGTAAAGCAGTGAGTTGTGTTTACAGTTTTGCAAAAGGTGTAGTACAGTAGAGTACAGAGTACAGAGCAGTGTAGTACAGTAGAGTACAGAGTACAGAGCAGTGTAGTACAGTAGAGTACAGAGCAGTGTAGTACAGTAGAGTACAGAGCAGTGTAGTACAGTAGAGTACAGAGTACAGAGCAGTGTAGTACAGTAGAGTACAGAGCAGTGTAGTACAGTAGAGTACAGAGCAGTGTAGTACAGTAGAGTACAGAGCAGTGTAGTACAGTAGAGTACAGAGTACAGAGCAGTGTAGTACAGTAGAGTACAGAGTACAGAGCAGTGTAGTACAGTAGAGTACAGAGTACAGAGCAGTGTAGTACAGTAGAGTACAGAGCACTGTAGTACAGTAGAGTACAGAGCAGTGTAGTACAGTAGAGTACAGAGTACAGAGCAGTGTAGTACAGTAGAGTACAGAGTACAGAGCAGTGTAGTACAGTAGAGTACAGAGCACTGTAGTACAGTAGAGTACAGAGCACTGTAGTACAGTAGAGTACAGAGTACAGAGCAGTGTAGTACAGTAGAGTACAGAGTACAGAGCAGTGTAGTACAATAGAGTACAGAGCAGCAGTAGCAGTAGGTTAACACAATGATGTATACAAGAGCAATATCAGTGGTTAACAGTCCAGTAGTGAGTAAGAAAAAATATATGGTAATTGCTTGAGCTGAGATCCATGATAACGTGTATGTTAAAAATCCCAAAATATACATGTTAAAAATCCCAAAATATATGCCTAGGACTATATAGAGGTATAACAATGTCGCAACATGTAGTAAGATATTGCTGTTGCTGTATATATTCTATGTACACATTTACATGTGGAATAGATGTAAACGTACACACAATGTTATAGCAAACATTTTAAAATATCAATTAAAACCAAATGTGTTATCTGTAACAATCACATTGTTAAGGCTATTCACTGCTAACTACCAACAGCTGGTTTTGATACCCAGTCAGAAATACACCTACTCATCGGCTTCACCCTAACACAGTCCTGCAGCTCAACAGCCTTTCCATTCACCCCTACACCTGATCTGTCTCTACATATACCTTCCTTATCCTCTGCAATCCTTCTAAATGTATCACAACACAATCACTACTACTGTACAGGTAGCAGCTCATCAGCTTCTCAAACTGGATGTGTGTGAGGGGGTGACTTGATCTCAATCTTGTTTCATTCTGGCAAAGAAATTGACCAATTAAAACAATGTGATAAAATATAACCTTTCACCAGTGAAAGAAATGTGTTATGTATGCCTCACTTCTAACATAACGCATTTTACCTCATAATGTGATGCAAATGAATGTCCGGAATACCTGCCAGTGTGTATCGAAGTGAGTCTGATTAGGACTACATCACTTTTTCAAGAGGACTACAATACCCATACCTCAGTGGCAAACTGCTGCAGCCCTCCGATGTTGATTGGTCCTTCCTCAGACGCGTAGAGGTTACAACCCCCCACACAGAGGTCAGAGGTCGGGCACACCATGCCACAAGTCAGGCCTAGGGGGTTGTCTGACAAGATCGACTTCGCCGCCCCGTAGTAGTTCTGAAACACAGACACAAACACAGACACAAACACAGACACAAACACAGACACAAACACAGACACAGACACAAACACAGACACAAACACAAACACAGACACAAACACAGACACAGACACAAACACAGACACAAACACAAACACAGACACAGACACAGACACAAACACAGACACAAACACAGACACAGACACAGACACAAACACAAACACAGACACAAACACAGACACAGACACAGACACAGACACAAACACAAACACAGACACAAACACAGACACAAACACAGACACAAACACAGACACAAACACAGACACAGACACAGACACAAACACAGACACAAACACAGACACAAACACAGACACAAACACAGACAAAAGCAGTTTTCAGGATTTGGAAGTGAATATCCATTTTGTCATTTATGTGGTAATAACAACTGCTTCAAAAAGTATGACCAAATCCTCTGTCACTTCAAACCAATGGTATAGCACCCAACATGCCAAAACAAGTGGCACACATATAATATTGGATATTATAGGAATTCTGGTATTTATATAACATTTTCAGTAGAATAATGTTTTTGGGGGATAACACAGACTAGTACGGCACTATGTGTACATTCAGAGGGTATCAGGTTTCTGTATTACAGTTCTACCAAGTATTCATACCACTCACAGACTTTTATGAACTGTTTTAACTGGAATATAGCATATATCTAGGGTAATTTAGATTTTGTACACGGTCACACCTAGTTATGACCAGTTATAACTATAGGAGATCTGTCTATCTGGTCAAAATCACTGATTCAGGTCTGCCTCTACCCCTCTGGTGATATGAATAACTTCATATTTGATCTCCAGAGAAACCTGGATTCAAATAAAATACTTTATTAGATTTGCCCTACTTCTCAGAGAATACACACCAGTACAACTCTCTGTGTAGATTCAGAGTGTATCGGAGTTCTGTATTGCAGTTCAATCAAGTATTTATACACATTGGCAGACCTTGTATACCATAGGCAGATTTTATATGCACAAAAATAAGGTAATTTTGGTTTTGTACACAGTCTTACGATACATGGTATAGAACAACGCTGACTGACAACGTGACAGGACTGGACTACAACTATATATCTATTGTAGTTTCTATAGAAACTGAAGAATAATAGTATTTTAGACACTAAAGAATAACAGAAATGTAATAACAATTCTCATTTGGAATAGCAACAGACTTGATAGAACTCATAACAGTTCTATAACACTATCATTTATGTAATTAGAACTCATAACAGTTCTATAACACTATCATTTATGTAATTAGAACTCATAACAGTTCTATAACACTATATCATTTATGTAATTAGAACTCATAACAGTTCTATAACACTATCATTTATGTAATTAGAACTCATAACAGTTCTATAACACTATATCATTTATGTAATTAGAACTCATAACAGTTCTATAACACTATCATTTATGTAATTAGAACTCATAACAGTTCTATAACACTATATCATTTATGTAATTAGAACTCATAACAGTTCTAAAACACTATCATTTATGTAATTAGAACTCATAACAGTTCTATAACACTATATCATTTATGTAATTAGAACTCATAACAGTTCTATAACACTATCATTTATGTAATTAGAACTCATAACAGTTCTATAACACTATCATTTATGTAATTAGAACTCATAACAGTTCTATAACACTATCATTTATGTAATTAGAACTCATAACAGTTCTATAACACTACATCATTTATGTAATTAGAACTCATAACAGTTCTATAACACTATCATTTATGTAATTAGAACTCATAACAGTTCTAGAACACTATTATTTATGTAATTAGAACTCATAACAGTTCTATAACACTACATAATTTATGTAATTAGAACTCATAACAGTTCTATAACACTATCATTTATGTAATTAGAATTCATAACAGTTCTATAACACTACATCATTTATGTAATTAGAACTCATAACAGTTCTATAACACTACATCATTTATGTAATTAGAACTCATAACAGTTCTATAACACTATCATTTATGTAATTAGAACTCATAACAGTTCTATAACACTATAATTTATGTCATTAGAACTCATAACAGTTCTATAACACTATCATTTATGTAATTAGAATTCATAACAGTTCTATAACACTATCATTTATGTAATTAGAATTCATAACAGTTCTATAACACTATCATTTATGTAATTAGAATTCATAACAGTTCTATGACACTATCAGTTATGTAATTAGAACTCATAACAGATCTATAACACTTTATCATTTATGTAATTAGAACTCATAACAGTTCTATAACACTATCATTTATGTAATTAGAACTCATAACAGTTCTATAACACTATCATTTATGTAATTAGAACTCATAACAGTTCTATAACACTATCATTTATGTAATTAGAATTCATAACAGTTCTATAACACTACATCATTTATGTAATTAGAACTCATAACAGTTCTATAACACTACATCATTTATGTAATTAGAACTCATAACAGTTCTATAACACTATCATTTATGTAATTAGAACTCATAACAGTTCTATAACACTATAATTTATGTCATTAGAACTCATAACAGTTCTATAACACTATCATTTATGTAATTAGAATTCATAACAGTTCTATAACACTATCAGTTATGTAATTAGAATTCATAACAGTTCTATAACACTATCAGTTATGTAATTAGAACTCATAACAGATCTATAACACTATATCATTTATGTAATTAGAACTCATAACAGATCTATAACACTATATCATTTATGTCATTAGAACTCATAACAGTTCTATAACACTATCATTTATGTCATTAGAATTCATAACAGTTCTATAACACTATCATTTATGTAATTAGAATTCATAACAGTTCTATAACACTATCAGTTATGTAATTACAACTCATAACAGATCTATAACTGTCACGAGAGGGTGCATGCATAGACCAAGACGCAGCGCATTTCTTTACTGAATATTCAAATAAATGAACGAACTAACAAACAAACAAACACGACCTACAAACGTAACGTTAAAAAAGAAACGTGCTTTATACAAACAAACGTAGTACACTTATTTAGACCGTGACTTGCGAAATATACACTGACATATACAATGACCCACATCCCAGGTGTGGAACATACAAACCTATGTAGGATTCCTAATTAGAGACCATGCACTGCAGCTGCCTCTAATTAGGGATCCAACACAAACCACCACCAGAAACAGAAAGAATAGAACTGTCAGACTCTAACCATGGTTACATAGAGAAGCAAATAGGCTTCTCTATGGCCAGAGCCTGACAATAACACTATATAATGTATGTAAATTCACAGACAAGGATAATATAGGAAATGCTACTTAGTCAAAATTAATTTAATTAAAGAGAGCATCACTCCATTATACAGTTATTTTATTTGGGAAAAGTGGATGAGTCCATCAAAATCGAGGACACAGTTGTATTGCAGTATATATTCAAGATATAAGCTTACTGCTCTGTGTAAATATTATATCAATGATAATGAGTTTCCTGCTTGAATCAAATGTAAAAGCCACAATAGCCCAATAAAGTTCCCCATCATTGAAAATTAACAGTCATAGACATAAAAGTAAGCTGAAGGCAAGGAGACAATATCGGTTCAAATCCTTCCGGTCGTTTGGGTTTTCCAACAAGTAACAATAACAGAAATGTACAAATAGCAGTATGCACCAATTAATATAATTATGCCCGCTTTAGGTTTCATTATGCCATGCAAATAATGTTGCCCACACATATAATATTAGCTAGCTAAGGTATACATTAGATAATGAAACGACAGGAGGAGTCCTAGATAAAAAAAAATAAAAAAACCTTTCATATTTGTTTCCCTCTATAACAACACTGTGGTAGCCTAACTGTTTATTTCATCACTTTCATCTACACAGACACTGAAATGACAGATTTTATCTGTTTTATAATGTTTATCCCATTCACAACGTCCTATAACTTCACTGTAAACAACATTTCTTATCAGACACAGCATACATTATGCAGGTTTGTTTACAGAGCATCATTAAATAGCAATTCGGCACACCAGTGTGAGGCTGTGTGTGTGTGTGTTTGGCCTTGATCATATGGATGGAAGCAACATACTGGGCTATATTTATACCATGTACTGCTTTTACCCTGCCAGAAGACATCAATTAGAGCTGTTCCTCTTTGAGCTCAGAGCAGGGTTGGGCTCTCTCTTTCTGAATACAGCTGGCTGCTACTGGGCTGGAGGATATAATTATCCCAAGCCCATATCTCAACCAATCAAATACTAAGCCCATGTCTCCACCAATCACAGCTGTACTGGCAACATCCTTCAGACATGGTCCTATCTACATGGGCCTAAAGAGATATTGGATTGTCTTCTGTCTTTTGTGTTATATTGTGATTTTTTAAGTGATATTATGTTTTAGTGAAAATAGTAAAAATAAGACACTTGATAAACAATGTGGCATGTCAAAGCTCGTGTCATTTAGAATAGAAAGGAAGTGAACGGTTACCCTGTTGGCAATGCTGGTAATGAATGATTTGATGTCCAGGTTGGTTGGGCAACTTTTCTGACACGGGGCATCTGCACATTTCAGGCACCTACAAAACAGAATGAGAAAGAAGTTGTTGTGAGCGAGCTGTTACAGTTGTGGGTAATGAAAGAATGGAGTCTTCTGAGGGTTTTTTTTCCCACAGATGACTATGCAGGGAGAGAGAGAGAGAGAGAGAGACAGAGAGAGAGAGAGAGAGAGAGAGAGAGAGAGAGAGAGAGAGAGAGAGAGAGAGAGAGAGAGAGAGAGAGAGAGAGAGAGAAAAAACAGTCAGAAAAGAGAAAAAAAGAGTGAGATGAACAAGAGATAGAGAAGAGAGAGAAGCCCCCCTCTCCACTCCAGCTAGACACCTATAATAATCCCAACTTGCAATTCCCTGAGCTCAGTGCAGAGCAGAGTGCACCGGTCTGCCATTAATACCACTTATCACCCTGACAGCAGGGCAATTATAGAGGGGCTGTAGCCAGGTAGACGGCCGACACCGCCGTGAACACACACACACACACACACACACACGCAGCGCATGCACACTCGTAACGTGCACACACACACACGCAATGCACACATACACTCACACAAAAGCTACACAGCGAGATGTTTTATTAAACCTGTTGTGGTTGATCATCAGCTGACATCACTGTTGACCCATTTTTTTTATTTGACAATAAATTATGCTTTAGCCCATAGCATAATGGATATTGCGGCAGTGTGTCTCAGCCGCAAGAATAGCTGGAGACGGAGTACAATGAATGGGGCTGAATGGGGCAGAGGGAAGCAGACAGACACATAACGCAAAGAGCTGAAAGGCTCTGGAGACATTAGCTTGCATCCTGGTTGTAATCTGGAGCTCAATGATTAATACTGGAGGAGGGGCTACGGAGGAGTCTCGGAGAGAGGTAAAGCCACACGCACACACACGCACAGGCACGCATCCACACAAACACATATGGTGGGGATCATAATTATTGGCACCCTTGATAAAGATGAACAAAACAGACTGAATTCAAATATTACAAATATGTGTGAATTGTTTTAATTTTTCGACTAATACAATTACTCAGAGAAAGAGATTTTGGAAAGTAAAACAATTTAAATAAAAGATAGGGGTAAAGTTGCAAAGAAAAAGCCATTTCTTCCTCTGTCCAGTGTCTGTGTTCTTTTGCCCATCTTAATCTTTTATTGGCCAGTCTGAGATATGGCTTTTTCTTTGCAACTCTGCCTAGAAGGCCAGCATCCCGGAGTCTCCTCTTCACTGTTGACGTTGAGACTGGTGTTTTGTGGGTACTCTTTAATGAAGCTGCCAGTTGAGGACTTGTGAGGCGTCTGTTTCTCAAACTAGACACTCTAATGTACTTGTCCTCTTGCTCAGTTGTGCACCGGGGCCTCCCACTCCTCTTTCTATTCTGGTTAGAGCCAGTTTGCGCTGTTCTGTGAAGGGAGTAGTACACAGCATTGTACGAGATATTTAGTTTCTTGGCAATTTCTCGCATGGAATAGCCTTCATTTCTCAGAACGAGAATAGACTGACGAGTTTCAGAAGAAAGTTATTTGTTTATGGACATGTTGAGCCTTTAATCAAACCCACAAATGCTGATGCTCCAGATACTCAACTAGTCTAAAGAAGGCCAGTTTTATTGCTTATTTAAATCAGCACAACAGTTTTCAGCTGTGCTAACATAATTGCAAAAGGGTTTTCTAATGATCAGTTAGCCTTTTAAAATGATAAACTCGGATTAGCTAACACAACGCGCCATTGGAACACAGGAGTGATGGTTGCTGATAATGGGCCTCTGTACGCCTATGTAGATATTTCATTTAAAAAATCAGCCGTTTCCAGCTACAATATTAATTTACAACATGAACAATGTCTACACTGTATTTCTGATCAATTTGCTGTAATTTTAAAAGGACAAAACGGTAGAGTACGTAAATGACAATGAGGGAGGGAGGGCACCTTCAGTCGGCTGTTTCTCCTCTCCGAAAGTTTTTGTAAAATAACCTTTACCTCTCTCTCTCTCTCTCTCTGTGTGTGTATATATATATTTTCCTCCTCTCTTATCAACTCTTCTCAAGGTAACATTAAAGAGCCTGGGCTGATACAGACACATTATAGACCCTCCTCTATCTATCTCCCCCGGCCAGCAGCAGCAGCCCTGGCTAGCGCTTAGCAAATGTCAACAGAAAATAATGCACACACAAAGGCAATCTTATTTGTTCAAGAATCGCTCTAGGTCACAGCAATTCAGTGAGGCACGCGGGAGCTACACAGCTTCTCCAAGGAGGATTTTTTTTCTCTCTCTCTCTCTCTCTCTCTCATCTATCTAGGAGGTACATCAGGCAGTACCTGTGTTACACTCTCTAGAACACAGTCACAACACAGTTTTAACACAACACAGGCCCCTCCCCCCACCCCCCCCTTTTTAAAACGTGGGCTGATTAACTGTGTTTTTTCTTTTCTTGTTTCTCTCTTAATAATCAGTGCATTGAATGCTCTGTATGATGAGTGGATTCCAGCACATTATGAATCGTCAATATGCGCCAGGTACCTAATCTCCTAATTCATTGTTTCTATTATTATGTGGCCAAATGAGCTCGCAATAGAACTGTGCAATTCAATAAAGCCCCACACACCTCTGAGAGGCTTGCAATTTAAATGATTGCTTTTCCCCTCAAAAGAATTATTTTGTCACTACACACAGAGCTGTTCACCGTTATCCTTGTGAAATTAGTTGTTTGCATTCATATTCATGATGACGAGGTAATACGGAAAATAATACCTTCCAGTCTTATCACGCCACTGATTTGATGTCTATAACAATCAGGAAGAGAAATGTCAACTGACAATTAGGTGGACAATAGAAGCCTTTGGCAGACTACACAGAACTGAACTGCTGCTCCTAGTAATATTATGTGAAATATGACATATTGCGACTGCCTGTAGGCACTGCCTATAGCCTATGAAAACCATGGGTTAAAGTATTACATAAAACCATTTGAAAAAACATACAATACTCTTGAGGCTGAACATGGGTTTCAAAACCTGTACAGTATAACTTCAGTATAGTAGTTATTAACATATGATGTGTACATAATTGTTGTTATGACTGGATCCGGACACAAGGAGAAATCAATCAATCAATCAATCAATCTCTCTTCCTCTCTCCCCCTCTCTCTCTCCCCCTCTCTCTCTCCCCCTCCCTCTCTCTCCCCCTGTCTCTCACGTATCAGAAGCAGACCCAAGTGAGGTGAGATGAGGTTACACCACGCACAAAGGTTACCAGCGGTTACCAGCCGAGCCGTCACAGCTGTCAATGCCGTCCTGCTGAGGTCTGCCTCAGATCAGCCAGGGGATATAAAACAGCTGTATACAATAACCCCCACAATGCATAACACGGGGAGGGAGAGAGGGAGGCCTGCTCTTCACCCCCCACTTCATGTTCTGTCACCTCCATCAAGAGTGGCAGGAAGGGGTGTGTGGAGAGAGATCAGAGAGGAAGTGAGAGGGAGTGAATTATGCCATCATGTGTAACAGATAGCCCAAAGATAGAGATCCCACTTGGCTCAAATTAAATGTAGCCTTAATCTTTTCTCTGTCCCCCATTGAGTATGTCAAAGACTCCCCTCATCCACATTACGCTGAATAATATAGAAAAGGCTACATAACAGCATTCATTAATATCATGGAAACAATATTCCATCCATGTATTCAATATTGTCATATAATGCACCAGCTAAATGAACATCTACATTCCTATTGGTGCAATAACTAACCATTATATCTTTAAACAACTGAAGTTTTCCAAAATCTACAAACATCGCCCAATCACAATAAACAACAGAACCTTGTGCAAACAGATCAAGAAGAAAAACGTGTGTTTTCAAGGTAATGTAATTCACCAGGATATCTACAATTCAACCCCATTAATCCTTCAGTGAAAGACACAGTAGTCATATTCCACTGACCTGAATACAAAGAACCGGGAAGCTTAGGGCATTGTTTGCACTTCCTGACACAGAATGGCACACCGAAGTCAGTTCCATTGACACATTTTCCCCCCTAAATGGTGGAAACTGGGAGTTAAATTAAATGAAAGGAGCCGCGGTGGAGCCGTGGTAGCTGTGGGAGCAGCAGGCATTTAAGGAGCTGTCAGGACAGACAGGTATGGGGTTATAATGAACATCCTGCTTTTAACACACTCACCTGTCACCTTAATTGCTTTAACTGTCAAAGTGTTCAGGCAATTAAATGTCTAGCTTTTTATCGGGGGCGGGGAGGGGTGGGGGAATGAGAGAAATGTACTTAATATTCAAATCAACAATTGAAAAAAACTATTTAAAAAGTACATTCATTATCCAAATTAAGCAGATTAGTAATGCAAAGCTTGGGAGAATAAAACAGAAACACTAAATCAACCAAGTCACACAACCATCAAGCATGTCACCATTCACCAAAATCACACAATTCGCAGGCATTATATCAGTTCAAATCTTGCTTTTCTTACTGACTTCACCAACACACTATATTCGATACACATGCTGTATATTTTTCCTCAAGATCTGAAGGAAAATACTCTTAATATAATTTAGACTCCACTGATGATAATAGTTGCCAACTGCAGAGGACAGCAGAGAGCAGCATGTGATCTGATGGTGATGTGAGCTCCACACTACAAAAACTATGTGGTCAGTAATAATTCCACAATTAGCCCAATAGCCCTGACCCCAGATCAGCGTTAAGAGAGCTACAGCCACTGAACACAGTGAACGGTTAAAGAGCAGGGGCTATGGGCAGGCTATTAAATTCGGACCCTAGGTCATATCACAGGCAGGGAGAGACAGTGGGTGTGAAATTGTATTTGTCACATGCTTCGTAAACAACAGGTGTAGACTAACAGTGAAAGGCTTACTTACAGGTCCTTTTTCAACAATGCAGAGTTAAAAATAAAATAATAATACAATTAAAAATAGTGACACGAGGAATAAATACACAGTGAATAACAAGCAAAAGTAGCATGGTTATAAACAGGGAGTACCAGTATCGAGTCGAGGTAATTGAGGTAGCTATGTACATACTGTATAGGTAGGGGGTAAAGTGACTAGGCAACAGGATAGATAATAGACATTAGCAGCAGTGTATTTGGTGAGTGTGAATGTGTGTGTGTGTGTGTATGGCATTAGTATGTATGTGTGCGTGTGCTATGTGTGTGTGTGGGCGTATTAAGTGTGTGTATGTGTGTGTTGGGATGTTAGTGTTAGTATGTGTGAGTGTGTGGGTAGAGGCCAGTGCAATGTTAACTCTAAGCCACGCACCTACTCCAGGACTGCGCGCAGAAGATTTGCCCGGCTGCGCAGAGACGCAAGAGAACTTCACTCAGTTCGCCCCATTAGTTTGCACTGTATAGATCAACGTTTTTTCCTTTGATCGAATCAACATTATATCAGCCCCTTTTCAATGCAACAAAGCAAAACAAATCCAACTTTGCAAGATTGAGTCTGTGATTTTGTTGTATGCAGAGCCAGAGCCACAGCCCAATATTGGCGGGGGTAGCCCACGAGCGGTCTTTCAATCACACGCGAGTGAAGCCGCTTTTTTCAGATCAGTTCAATCAGACTGCAGAGCCGAGCGTGTGCACATTTGTTGATATTCTTTGCTAGTCAGCGAGTTATTAGCCCAGTTATATATAAGTATAGGTCAGCAGTGGGGAGTTACTGCTTCCTACAACAGCACAAAACGTGTAGGCTACATTTCAAGCGGTCTTTGAAAAGCCAGTCAGGTAATAAGCGTATGTCTTAATCAAAGGGCAGTGTTGTATTTTGCGACCAGCTTGAAAATGCAAATAAGCCAATAGGTAGAGGGGTAGCCTACATTATCTAATTCTCTGTATGGTAATAATACTCATTTGTATTTTGTAAAGTGGTTTCTTGCTTCATACAACACAATAAAATGCAATTTACAGTATTAATGTCAAGCCCTTCATAATGTAAAAATCTTTTTTAAAGTATCATGCAATAGGCCTGCATTGAACAACACATATACGTGGCTACTGTAGGCTATATCATATAAATCAAATGTTATTTATATGATATAAGCAGACTGTATATTAAGTAAACTATTATTACCCTCACTTATATCATACACACTTTTAGCTATCTCTGCCATCGACCTGTATAGTATAGTTAACCATGCAAATACTCCTTATTTATCTATATCAACTTGCAACATTTTTATATTTTTTTCACCTACCACCCATACTATGCAATGTCTTTTTATAGATGTTTTGCACTCCAGACTTCTTGTATTTTTATACTTTTTCATACTGCCGCTCTATGTATCATGTATAGTGTCTTTTGTGGATTTTCGTTCTGGCATTTTGCACCTGCCCTGTGTTTTTTCATAGCTGCTTGACAAAGAAATTTCCCCCCCCGGGGATCAATAAAGTATCTATCTATCTTTCTTATCGGATTTGCTCCATTGGTTTTGTTGGTAGGCCTATTTTATGCTCAAATAGCTTATTAGCTACCTTCTAAAACTGTAAGGGTAGAGCCTCAACTCTAAGGGCCTCAGTGTTCACTGTAAGGGCCTCAGTGTTCACTGTAAGGGCCTCAGTGTTCACTGTAAGGGCCTCAGTGTTCACTGTAAACGCGTGCCGGGTCAATGCAGGTAGTCCGGGTAGCCATTTGATTAGCTATTTAGTAGTCTTGTTTAGAAGTCTTAAAGATTGGGGGGTAGAAGCTGTTCAGGGTCCTGTTGGTTCCAGACTTGGTGTACTGGTACCGCTTGCTGTGCGGTAGCAGAGAGAACAGTCTATTGCTTGAGTGGCTGGAGTCTGACAATTGCTTGGGCCTTCCCCTGACCACGCCTGGCATAGAAGTCCTGGATGGCAGGGAGCTTGGCCCCAGTGATATACTTGGCCGTAATCACCACCCTCTGTAGCGCCTTGTGGTCGGATGCCTTGCAGTTGCTGTACCAAGCGGTGATGCAGCCAGTCAGGATGCTTTCAATGGTGCATCTGAGGGCCCATGCCACATCTTTTCAGCCTCCTGAGGAGGAAGAGGTGCAGATATGCCCTCTTCACAACTGTGTGGATGTGTGTGGACCATGATAATTCCTTAGAGATGATATCACAGATTGGTGGCACCTTATTGGGGAGGACGACCTTGTGGTAATGGCTGGGGCAGGAATCAGTGGAATGGTATCGAATACATTGACCACTTGGTTTCCATGTGTTTGACGCCATTCAATTCACAATGTTCCAGCCATTATTATGAGCCGTCCTCCCCTCAGCAGCCTCCTGTGGATGATAGTGATTCCTTACATGCTACCCAAACCGGACGCATCGCGTGCGCGAGCGTAGCAAAATAAATGTACACACACGTTATTCAATCATTGCACCCACACTGCTCGCGCGCGCCAACGAGCATCTGCGTTGCCAGGCGCTAAAATAGAAGTTGATTCTATTTGTGACGCTGAACACACTGCAAATCCTGCCTCTCCCATCTCCTCATTGGCTTTTAGGAACAAATACCCACGTGCCACCTCCTCATCGGCTTTTAGAAGCGTATACCCACGTGCCACCTCCTCATCGGCTTTTAGAAGCATATACCCACGTGCCACCTCCTCATTGTTGTTTAGAAACATATACCCACGCGCCATGAAAAGTCCAAAGAAGAAAAAGAAGCCTGAATGGAAAGGAGAGATGACTAGAAACAATTCGGTTTGACCGTTTTATCTGTGGATTAATTGTCAGAGTAGAAGATCTTGTGCATTTCAGGACAGAACCATAGCATGGCAGTGGAGCACAGAATGAGGAACATGCTTAGACCCAATACTCTTTAACATTACATTTTTTAAGATGCTTAACTTTAAGATGAGGATATTTTTCTAGCTCCCACACTTTGCAAGAACGTCATTACAGATCTAAGAATTACTGCAGAGGGAGTGTGGCATGAAGTGTATGTGTTTTTAAATGTGCAAATGTTTTGTTTTAAGTTTCCTAAGTACCTACATACCAGAGGGTAACATGGGAGTGAGGCAATAACACCCAGATGGAAAATGAAACATTTAAATATAAAGAGAGTGGGTTTTAATGAAATACAGAGCTAAAGACAAGACAACGATTTTCATCTTAGAGAGATAATGGTTATGACCACACGGCTGAGAAGGCCTTTCAAATACCATCCAAATATGCCCCACGGGGATGGATACAGGAATTTAATCAATTGAAAAATGGCAGCAAAAAAAAATATGGTTTCAATGTAAAACGTTTTCGTAACAGAAATAAAAATGTATGTATTCTTAAATGATACAAATGTCATTCTATTCCGTGATTGTTTGAAAATGAGAAATCTGAATAGGGACATTTCTCAATTTCTCCAATGTTTCAGCCTTGATTTCAATTAAAGAAATCAAATAAATAAATAAATACCCGTCATCTCCCTCCGATGGGTCATTGACAAGGGTCGTTCAAAGTCCACCCAAGGCTTCTGTGTTTTCTTGCAACTGCAATTGAAATTCATATAGCTATTCAACAAGGCCCAGGCTGCATCCACAGCGTAGTGTTCACTGGCTAGTTCATCACTCATAGCAACAGTACAGGCGTACACTGGCAGGCAGAGGCAGAGGCAAGGAGTACAATATGAGAAAATCAAAGGGAAGGAGATGAGCGATGGGCGTCAGTACACACATCGTTTCAGAGTCACACTCTTTCATTTAAGGCAACGACAGCCATCCTTCAGTCACGACACCGCAAGATATTGTCCTCTCCTACTCTCATGAATGACATTCTTTCCCTTTACACTGACCTGAGAATGTGTGTGTGTGTGTGTGTGTGTGATGTATTGGGAGTGTATAATGTGAATATGCAGCATCTCTCCAATTCAAGTGTATGTGGAGGCATACTCTGACCTTCACTTTGACCTACGAGACCCCCATGCCACACACACCCACACACACACACATAGTGGTTCTTCATTTAAAAGTTGCATCATACTGCAGTGTAGCCTGCGGTATGCTGAAGTATGCTGTGATATGCTTTTGTGAGTCGCAGTGCTTTCTGTTAATGCTAATTTGAAACACCAGAGGGCATCACCCTTACGGAAAATCACGTGAAACTTTATTCCACATGTGTAATCATGTGAAACCATTTGTTTTTGGAACACTTCACATGTGATGATATTTCAAAATGTGGATTTTCACAAGTAAAATCATGTGAAACCATGTGTTTTTGAAACACTGCACGTGTAGATACAGTGGGGAGAACAAGTATTTGATACACTGCCGATTTTGCAGGTTTTCCTACTTACAAAGCATGTAGAGGTCTGTAATTTTTATCAGAAAATCACATTGTATGATTTTTAAATAATTAATTTGCATTTTATTGCATGACATAAGTATTTGATACATCAGAAAAGCAGAACTTAATATTTGGTACAGAAACCTTTGTTTGCAATTACAGAGATCATACGTTTCCTGTAGTTCTTGACCAGGTTTGCACACACTGCAGCAGGGATTTTGGCCCACTCCTCCATACAGATCCTTCAGGTTTCAGGGCTGTCGCTGGGCAATACGGATTTTCAGCTCCCTCCAAAGATTTTCTATTGGGTTCAGGTCTGGAGACTGGCTAGGCCACTCCAGGACCTTGAGATGCTTCTTACGGAGCCACTCCTTAGTTGACCTGGCTGTGTGTTTCGGGTCGTTGTCATGCTGGAAGACCCAGCCACGACCCATCTTCAATGCTCTTACTGAGGGAAGGAGGTTGTTGGCCAAGATCTCGCAATACATGGCCCCATCCATCCTCCCCTCAATACGGTGCAGTCGTCCTGTCCCCTTTGCAGAAAAGCATCCCCAAAGAATGATGTTTCCACCTCCATGCTTCACGGTTGGGATGGTGTTCTTGGGGTTGTACTCATCCTTCTTCTTCCTCCAAACACGGCGAGTGGAGTTTAGACCAAAAAGCTCTATTTTTGTCTCATCAGACCACATGACCTTCTCCCATTCCTCCTCTGGATCATCCAGATGGTCATTGGCAAACTTCAGACGGGCCTGGACATGCGCTGGCTTGAGCAGGGGGACCTTGCGTGCGCTGCAGGATTTTAATCCATGACGGCATAGTGTGTTACTAATGGTTTTCTTTGAGACTGTGGTCCCAGCTCTCTTCAGGTCATTGACCAGGTCCTGCCGTGAAGTTCTGGGCTGATCCCTCACCTTCCTCATGATCATTGATGCCCCACGAGGTGAGATCTTGCATAGTGCCCCAGACCGAGGGAGATTGACCGTCATCTTGAACTTCTTCCATTTTCTAATAATTGCGCCAACAGTTGTTGCCTTCTCACCAAGCTGCTTGCCTATTGTCCTGTAGCCCATCCCAGCCTTGTGCAGGTCTACAATTTTTTCCCTGATGTCCTTACACAGCTCTCTGGTCTTGGCCATTGTGGAGAGGTTGGAGTCTGTTTGATTGAGTGTGTGGACAGGTGTCTTTTATACAGGTAACGAGTTCAAACAGGTGCAGTTAATACAGGTAATGAGTGGAGAACAGGAGGGCTTCTTAAAGAAAAACTAACAGGTCTGTGAGAGCCCGGAATTCTTACTGGTTGGTAGGTGATCAAATACTTATGTCATGCAATAAAATGCAAATTAATTATTTAAAAATCATACAATGTGATTTTCTGGATTTTTGTTTTAGATTCCGTCTCTTACAGTTGAAGTGTACCTTTTGATAAAAATTACAGACCTCTACATGCTTTGTAAGTAGGAAAACCTGCAAAATTGGCAGTGTATCAAATACTTGTTCTCCCCACTGTATATATATATATAGTTTATATGATTACTTTGTGTATGTTTATTCAACATGTCCTCACCTGGGATTTGAACTCACAACCTCTAGGTTTACGGCATTCTGATCTTCCTGTTACACGACCATGTCTGTTTCAATAACTGATTTCTCCTGTATTGCAACAACTTTGGACTTAATTAAAGTAAAAAAGCTTTGATAAAAATACAAGAAAAACTATTATATTTATTATACACACAAAAAAATGTGGGTTCCTCAAGGGTTCTTTGGGAAGAGCGATGGTTCTATGTGGAACCATAATGACTCAAAGAATCCTTTGAGCTCTTAAATGTTTTTTTTACAGTTCACAAAATGGTTATTTGCTCTTTCAGTGATAATTAAAATGTAGGGGAGGCGGCTCATTCAAATATTTTGGGGTGTGGTTTGCTTACAGCTCTTTTTGTGCAACCGTGAGTGAGAGTGTCATTCCAGCTTATCTAATGTGTTGTTTTATGCCATTACATATGATATACGTCTATAGCCAGTGATGGTGTCTTGTGAAAGATTTATGTTATGGCCTTGTGTCAATTATGAATGGTTTACTAAATCAGTCAGTGGTTCTCAATTCTCTCCTCAGGGACCTCCAGCTGTTCCAGAGGTAGCACACTTGATTCAACTTGTCAATTAACACAATAATAACACATATGGAATTATAACAATATAATATGACTGACAAGGAAAACCTGTATGGTTCTTCAAAAGGATCTACAAAAGAACCTTTCAGATTTATAGAACCTTCTCCAAAAAGGGTTGTAACCATAGCGGGACCGTTTTTTGGTGCTATATAGAACCTTTTTTTAATAGTTCTTTATAGAACTTTAGGAAAGGGTTCTTTATAGCACCATACAGGTTCCATTTAGAACGTTATGAGCATGGTTCTTTATAGAACCTTCAAAAAAGGGTTCTATATAGCACCAAAAAGAGTTCCGCTATGGTTATAAGCCAAAGAACCCCTATCTGGTACTATTTAGAACAAATAAAATCTAGCTTTATTTATACAGCACATTTCAGACAATGCAATATGCTTCACAATAAAAAAAACAAGAAAAAAAAAAAAACAGAAATATGCACTACACAAGAATAACAATAAAAATGGAACAACTAAAAAGTACCCTGAGGAAAAGCAAAGCTAAAAAGGTGTCTCTTTTAAAATGTCCAAACTTTCCACCCCCCTCAGGTTCTCTGGCAGGATATTCCAAAGGCTGGGGGCGTAATAACTAAAGGCTTCATGCCTCTTGGTCCTAGGCTTTGGGATCGTTAAAAGGCCAGTGCCGGAGGACCCGAGGGACCTACTGGGTACATAACTTAAAAGCATGTCTGACATGTATTGAGATGCACAATCGTGGATTGATTTCAAAACCAATAGAAGAACATTACAATTAATTCTAAAACTCACAGGCAGCCAGAGCAGAAACCTTAAAACCGGCGTAATGTGTGTTCTCCGTCTGGTGTTGGTCAGTACCCATGCTGCAGCGTTCTGTATGTTTTGCAGTTGACCAATGGCTTTCTTGGGTAGACCAGACAGGAGAGCATTACAGTAGTCAAGCCTGCTTGGGAAAAAAAGCATGGTTGAGTCTCTCTGTATCAGCCTGAGAGAGAAACGGCCGCACCTTGGCAATGTTCCTAAAAAGCTATTTTAGTCACATTACGAATGTGTGATTTAGAACCATAATGTTTTGGTGTAGTGATTCAGGAGTAACATTAAAACAGAATAATATGCCCCACCAACATTAGACAACTATACAGAAAACCCTCAAATTGCTGAAATAAGTAAATGAAATCAATGATGAGAGAATAGTCAGATTAACTGATAACTAAAATAGCAGATGCCACTTTTGTACTATAGTTAAAGAATGTTTAGAGGAATGTGAAATAGCTGTTTTCACATGTGGAACTGAAATTTTCACATGTATTACATTTAGATTTCACATTTCACATGAGGATAATATCTTGTTTTCACCTCAAATGTGAATTGCAGTTTCACATAGAAATGTTGCATCCCCATTTTGTCACATTTATTTCACATGTGCTAACATTTATAGTTTCATGGTATCAACATGTTGACATTTTGCATCCTCATATTGTAACATATTCAAAAATTGATTAAATCAATTTTTCAATCAATACCCCATAATGACAAAGCAAAAACAGGTTGTTTTTGACCCTTTGCTATGAGACTCGAAATTGAGCTCAGGTGCATTGTGTTTACATTGATCATCCTTCAGGATTGTGTCCAGGCACAGATCTGTGAAAAGGTACCCAAACATTTCTGCAGCATTGAAGGTCCCCAAGAACAGTGGCCTCCATCATTCTTAAATGGAAGAAGTTTGGAACCATCAAGACTCTTCCTAGAGCTGGCCGCCCGGGCAAACTGAGCAATCGGGGGAGAAGGTCCTTGGTCAGGCAGGTGAACAAGAACCTCAAATCCAAATAAGATCAAAATAAACAGTACTGGTCACATACATGTGTTTAGCAGATGTTATTGCGGGTGTAGTGAAATGCTTGATCTTCTAGCTCAGTAATATCTAACAGTTTCACAACATATACCCAAATACACATACCAGTAAGGAATGAATTAAGACTATATACATATACAGTCATGTGAAAAAGTCAGTACACCCCCTGGAAAGTTTTGACACTATTGACAGATAAAGGTTACCCAATTTAACAAATCACACACAAAAAAAAACAACATTGAAAATGTTATGCAATTAAAATAAACAAAAATGCCTTTTCCTTATGGGGAAAAAGTAAGTACACCCCTATCAAAGATCAAAAGACCTACCCGAGGCCCTCAGAAGAAAGATTATTCATGTCCATGAGTGTGGGAGGGGTTACAAATCCATTTCCAAACAATTCAAAGTACATTATTCAATTTCCAAGCAATTCGAAGTACATCATTCCATTATCCAAAGAAAATTCCAGACCACTGGCAAACTACCTAGGACAGGTCGTCCCACCAAAGTCAGAAAAAGATGCTCAGAAGTCTCTAAGAACCCCAGGGTAACATCAAGGGATCTACAGGCCTCTCTTGTCACAATCAATGTCAAAGTGTATGTGTACACTGTCAGAAAGAGACTGCACAAACTTGGCCTACATGGGAGGTCAGGAAGGAAGAAGCCTCTGCTCTCAAAAAATAATGTCAAGACACAACTGACTTTACTGACTTTAGGTGTTGTCTGGCAAAAGTCAGTTGTGTCTTGATATTCTTTTTTGACCATGTAGGCCAAGTTTTCCACATGACTGTATGGACAAGCGATGTCAGAGTGGCATTGGACTAAGATACAGTAGAATAGTATAGAATAAACTGTGGAGATGGGAGAACCTTCAAGAAGGACAACCATCTCTGCAGCACTCCACCAATCAGTCCTTTATGGTAGAGTTGGCAGATGGAAGGCACTCCTCAGTAAAAGGCACATGACAGCCCACTTGGAGTTTGCCAAAAGGCACCTAAAGACACTCAGACCATGAGACACAAGATTCTCTGGTCTGATGAAACTAAGATTGAACCCTTTGGCCTGAATACCAAGCGTCACATCTGGAAGAAACCTGGCACCATCCCTATGGTGAAGCATGGCGGTGGCAGCATCATGCTGTGGGGATGTTTTTCAGCGGTCGGGACTGGGAGACTAGTCAGGATCGAGGGAAAGATGAACGGAGCAAAGAACAGACTGGGGTGAAGGTTCACCTTCCAACAGGACAACGACCCTAAGCACACAGTCAAGACAATGCAGGAGTGGCTTCGGGACAAGTCTCTGAATGTCCTTGAGTGGCCAAGCCAGAGCCCGGACATGAACCCGATCGAACATCTCTGGAGAGACCTGAACATAGCTGTGCAGCGACGCTCCCCATCCAACCTGACAAAGCTTGAGAAGATCTGCAGAGAAGAATGGGAGAAACTCCTCAAGTACAGGTGTCCAAGCGTCATACTCAGGAAGACTCGAGGCTGTAATCGCTGCCAAAGGTGCTTCAACAAAGTACTGAGTAAAGGGTCTGAATACTTATGGAAATGTTATATTTCCAAATTTGTCATTATGGGGTATTGTGTGTAGATTGATGAGGGGAAATTTTTGAATAAGACTGTAACGTAATACAATTATTTCTGAATGCACTGTATTTCACATGAGATCATGTTATCACATGTTGCTTTTACATGCGATCACATGTAAAGTTTTTTTTTTTTCTTCTGTAAGGGCGCACCCACCCACACACACTCTGTCTCTCTATCCCTCATTCTATCCCACTATTCCAGGGGACACAGGAGCTCTGGGGGGAGGAGGTGGAGGTGGTTTACCTCGACGCGGACACCGGTGTGCTACTAGGGTTGGAATGGAATGAATGAAAGGGACTATGAACACAGTGAACAGGTGGACTCTCTTGTGAAATGCGGAACAACACCAGTAACAGTGGAAAACAGCCAGTGTTATGTTGAGTGTGGACATACACTAGGGAGAATCAACCTTTAAAAGGCATAGGGACTACTAGCTAAGGACACTATGGTACTGCATGTGTGCCACTGTCACCATTAATGACTAGGACTATATGTGTTTATAATACACACTTAAAGACAAACTAAAAGCCGAAACGTACGTTTTTGCTCGTTTTGTCTATACATTTAAAAAATATATTATAATAATAAATGGGATCGCGGACCCTCTACAAATCAATGAAGTATAGTTTAGTACGAATCAACATTTTACAACTGCTTCCTGGCTGTATATCCCTCACACATTTAACATTTCGGTCATTTAGCAACTAGTTGGCTCGGGGAATTCTAACCAGGTGATGAGATATCTATCTTCTCTCACAAGCTGGGATGTATTGTATCGTAATCCATTAGTCTTATACTTCCCTTATTCTCTCTGACATTTCGGGGCAAATATGCTCTTTGAAGAGCGGGGTCTCCCGACCCCTATGAAGTCACTCAGCACACTGAAAAAACATAATTTAAGGATTTACAGTTTATATCCACTCCAATATTGCTGTTATTGTCTAGATGTATGCTCTGGCACTAGCCTTTGGGTGAAAGGTTTATGGGGATAGGCTCTGAATGTACCGGCTCTGATTTGCTTCAGCTTAAAGATGGTGGAGTGGAGCTAACCTTGTTAACTCGAGCAATTAAAGTCGTGTCATATACTCGTATTCAGGCTATTACCGACGGAACAACCAGGAACAAATATCATTGAGATATAATATAACCGCCTACATTCTGTCATTATTGACTTATATATCTGCTGTTGGTTGGTTGTAGACTACACAACACTGCAGTCTCTATATTGTTGATTGAGTAACTGAGTACAAGGACAGTTGCTTAAGCAAACTGTTTACAGTACCATGAAAAGAAAAACCTGATTGTCAAATGAAAAAACAAATTGAAGTATCATGGAATGTATTTGTAGTGTACAACCAACCAACAGCAGATATACAAGTCAATAATGGCAAAATGTAGGAGGTTATATTCTTTCTCAGTTATATTTGTTCCTGGTTGTTCCATCGGTAATAGCCTGAATACGAGTATATGACACGACTGTAAAGGAAATATAAATGTATATACTGTGTTGTACCATTACACTGTATATCATGCAGTAAGCAGAGCAGTAACCATGAAATATGATGTAACTGGCAATTAGCCGTGTTCTTATTGTGCTTGAACGATCTTATGACGCAGTTACTGCATTACTACCCTGTATATTTCTACAAGCTGAGATTCTGGCATACACTTAACGTGACAATAGAAGTTGGCCTATGTATTTAATATGCGAGCCATATTCCTGTGTAGTTGTATTCATAGCACTCCTGTTTGTTAGGGGAGCAAGGGGGCCTTCTCTCCTCTCTCTGCTGGGCCTAATGAAGTCGGTCTACCTCACAAGCACGCGCAGAGACACGCCACACACAGTCCTAAGGACCAGGACACCACCGCGCAGACAGCCTTACATCCTTCTGATCAGCGGCAGATGAAGGTCCCTGCGTTGATCTTTGATGTCCTGCGTTATTAGCTTTTAGGAAACCTGAATATTTCATCAAATTGTGCTGCTCAGCTCAGTGGGGGGTCCTTTGAGGAGGAATCACAATCAGTTGAGTGCAAAATAGGAGGGCAGCTTAGCCTGTCTGAAATGACTTCTAAATAGGAGGGCAGCTTAGCCTGTCTGAAATGACTTCTAAATAGGAGGGCAGCTTAGCCTGTCTGAAATGACTTCTAAATAGGAGGGCAGCTTAGCCTGTCTGAAATGACTTCTAAATAGGAGGGCAGCTTAGCCTGTCTGAAATGACTTCTAAATAGGAGGGCAGCTTTGCCTGTCTGAAATGACTTCTAAATAGGCGGGCAGCTTAGCCTGTTTGCCTGTCTGAAATGGCTTCTAAATAGTAGGGCAGCTTTGCCTGGCAGAAATGACTTCTCAGCTTTGTGTGTGTTTGTGAGAAAGATGAAGAGAGAGAGAGAGAAAGTAAGAAAGAAAGAAAAATAGAAAAATAATGTACAGAGAGAGAGAGAGAGAGAGAGAGAGAGAGAGAGAGACATGATAATCCCAACAATTGGTTCAACCAATTGGTATATTGTAGTTCAGTTGTAATTCTGGCTAATAACAGGCAATTCATCATAAAAGGAATTTAATTAATTTCTATTTTGATTATGTTTGTGTCTCCCTGATGATACATTAATCTCTGAGCTGTTTCACTTTCTCCAGGAATTATGTTCATTTACATGCAGTTCTAATCCTATTCTATCTGTTTTTAATGAAGCTAAGGGGATTAACTGATATGGTCTCCTCCCTACACAGTGCTTTCTGTTCCTCTGCCATCTGATCATAGCGAGAAAGCTCTGAATAGTTCAATGCACTGTAAAACCATGAAACGTGACACATTTATAACCTAAATGTCTGTTTAAAAACTTAAACATTAGGCATTTAGATTTGCCTATAAGTGTTCTCGTCTTAAACACAGGCGTTTATAATTAAGTTTAAACATAATTGTCATCTTTTTCCAGTCAGTTTCTAACCAGGAGAATACGTATATCTCCCAAGTGATCAGATTTTAAACACTACTGTTTACTTCCCCATCGTCCTGTGTAGAGTGCATGTAATGTACTTTAGAAATGTATCTGACTTTCCATGCCTTTTATTCAGATCAGTGTTAGGAATGTCTGTCACCTTACCTACTACCTATTGCTTCAAAATGTCCACCATTGTTCCTGCACCCAAAAAAGCGAAGGTAACTGAATTAAATGACTATCGCCCCGTAGCACTCACTTCTGTCATCATGAAGTGCTTTGAGGGGCTAGTTAAGGATCATATCACCTCCACCTTACCCGACACACTAGACACACTGCAATTTGCATACAGCCCCAATAGATTCACAGATGATGCAATCGCCATCTGGACAAGAGGAATATCTACGTAAGAATGCTGTTCACTCACTGCAGCTCAGCTTTCAACCCTCCAAGCTCATCATTAAACTCGAGGCCCTGGGTCTGAACCCCGTGCAACTGGGTCCTGGACTTCCTGACGGGCTGCCCCCAGGTGGTGAAGGTAGGCAACAACATCTCCACTACGCTGATCCTAAACACAGGGGCCACACAAGGGTGCGTGCTCAGCCCCCTCCTGTACTCCCTGTTCACCCAGGACTGCGTGGCCATGCACGCCTCCAACTCAATCATCAAGTTTGCAGACGACACAACAGAAGGACTGATTACCAACAACGACTGGACAGCCTACAGGGAGGAGGTGAGGGCCCTGGAGGAATAGTGCAGGAAAATAACCTCTCCCTCAATGTCAACAAAATGAGTGGAGAAGGTTCCTCTCCGTACACATCACTGACAATCTGAAACGGTCCACCCACACAGACAGTGTGGTGAAGAAGGCACAACAGCGCCTCTTCAACCTCAGTTGGCTTGGCCCCTAACACCCTCACAAACTTTTACAGATGGACCATTGAGAGCATCATGTCGGGCTGTATCACCACGTGGTATGGCAACTGCACCGTCCGCAACCACAGGGCTCTCCAGAGGGTGGTGTGGTCTGCCCAACGCATCACCAGGGGCATACTGCCTGCCCTCCAGGACATCTACAGCACCCGGTGTCACAGGAAGGACAAGAAGATCATCAAGGACCTCAGCCACCCGAGCCACAGCCTGTTCACCCCGCTACCATCCAGAAGGTGAGGCCAGTACAGGTGCATCAAAGCTGGGACCAAGAGTCTGAAAAACAGTTTCAATCTCGAGACCATCAGACTGTTAAATAGCTATCAATAGCCGGCCTGCACCCAGAACCATGCCGTGAACTTAGTTACTGTCACTAGCCAGGTACCACCCGGTTACTCAACCCTGCACCTTAGAGGCTGCTGCCCTATGTACATAGACATGGCACACTGGTCACTTTAACAATGGAACACTGGTCATATTAATAATGTTAACCCATTTCTTATGTATATAAGTATTCTAGTCAAGGCCATCCTATTCAACTATTGCTGTACGTACAGAGCCCTTTGAATACGTTACAGCTTTATTCTAAAATAGATTTTTTTTAAATCCTCATCAATCAACACACAATACCCCACAATGACAATCTGGTTTTTGGGATTTTTTAGCAAATTATTAGCACATTTACATAAGGATTCAGACCCTTTACTCAGTACTTTCTTGAAGAACCTTTGGTAGCGATCAAGGCCTTGAGTCTTCTTGGGTATGACGCTATAAGCTTGGCACACCTGTATTTGGGGAGTTTCTCCCATTCTCTGCTGATCCTGTCAGATCGATCAGGTTGAATGGGGAGCGTCGCTGTACTGCTATTTTCAGGTTTCTCCAGAAACGTTTGATCGGGTTCATGTCCGGACTCTGGCTGGGCCACTCAAGAACATTCAGAGACTTGTCCCGAAACCCCTCCTGCATTGTCTTGGCTGTGTGCTTAAGATCGTTGTCCTGTTGGAAGGTGAACCTTCACCCCAGTCTGAGATCCTGAGCAGGTTTCCATCAAGGATCTCTCTGTACTTTGCTCCGTTCATCTTTGCCTCGATCCTGACTGTCTCCCAGTCTCTCTGCCGCTAAAAAACATCCCCACAGCATGATGCTACCACTACCATGCTTCATCGTAGGGACGGTGCCAGGTTTCCTCCAGACGTGACTCTTGGCATTCAGGTAAAAGAGTTGAATCTTGGTATCATCAGACCAGAGAATCTTGTTTCTCATCATCTGAGAGTCTTTTAGGTGCCTTTTGTCAAACTACAAGCGGGCTGTCGTGTACCTTTGACTGAAGAGTGGCCAAACTTCTTCCATTTAAGAATGATGGAGGTCACTGTGTTCTTGGGGACCTTCAATGTGGCAGAAATGTTTTCTTCGACCTTATGGCTTGGTTTTATCTCTGACATGCACTGTAAACTGTGGGAACATATATAGACAGGTGTGTGCCTTTCCAAATCATGTGCAAAGAAAAAGCCATATCTTCCTCTGTCCAGTGTCTGTGTTCTTTTGCTCATTTTAATCTTTTATTTTTACTGGCCAGTCTGAGATATGGCTTTTTCTTTGCAACTCTGCCTAGAAGGCCAGCATCCCGGAGTCGCCTCTTCACTGTTGACGTTGAGACTGGTGTTTTGCGGGTCTAATCTATGCTTCACATCGTTAAGTGTTTGAATATCGTCGCAGAATACAGGCTTAGGTGGGACAAATTAAACATTGTCTATGTGTTAGTGGTGCGGTGTGTGTGTCAAATAAAAATCACATTCTAAAGGTTGCGTACACATATGTTGCAAATGTTATCTCAGGTGCAGCGAAATGCTTATGTTTCTAGCTCCAACATTAATACATAACAATAGGAAACAATGCACACCAATTCAATTAAGAAATATCAGTCCAGAATATAAATATATATGATTGTGATGGACAGTATATGAATAGAAAAGTTTTGATTTTTTTCACATTTTGTTTTGTTACAGCCTGAATTTAAAACTGATTAAAGTGAGATTGTTCTGTCACTGGCTTACACACAATACCCAATATGAAAAGCTGAAATGTCTTGAGTCAATAGTTATTCAACCCCTTTGTTTTCACCTAAATAAGTTCACATAATAAGACTCTGTGTGCAATAATAGTGTTTAACATGATATTTGAATGACTACCTAATCTCTGTAACCCACACATACAATTATCTGTAAGGTCCCTCAGTCGAGCAGCGAATTTCAAACACATATTCAACCACAAAGACCAGGGAGGTTTTCCAATGCCTCGCAAAGAAGGGCACCTGGTAGATGAACAACAACAAACAAGCTGAATTGAATATTCCTTTGAGCATGGTGAAGTTATTAATTAAACTTTGGATGGTGTATCAATACACTCAGTCACTACAAAGACACAGGCGTTCTTTCTAACTCAGTTGCCGGTGAGGAAGGAAACCGCTCAGAGATTTCACCATGAGGCCAACGGTGATTTAAAACAATAACAGAGTTGAATGGCTATGGTATGAGAAAACTGAGGATGGAGCAATAACATTGAATTTACTCCACAAAACAAACCTAATTGACTGAGTGAAAAGAAGGAACCCTGTACAGAATAAAAATATTGCAAAACATGCACCTGTTTGCAACAAGGAACTAACGTAATACAGCAAAAGAAAATGTGGCAAAGCAATTCATTTTTTGTCAAATCCAATAAAACGTATTACTGAGTACCACTCGCCATATTTTCAAGCATAGTGGTGGCTGCAATGTGTTATTGGTATGATTGTAATCATTAAGGACTGGGGAGTTTGGAATGGAGCTAAGCACAGGCAAAATCCTAGACGAAAACCTGGTTAGTCTGCTTTCCACCAGACACTGGGAGATTAATTCACCTTTCGCAAGGAAAGGTGAGTTTCTTACCAAGAAGACAGTGAATGTTCTAGAGTGGCTGAAAATCTATTGCAAAAATGTTGTCTAGCAATGATCAACAACCAATTTGACAGAGATCTGAGAAATTTGAAATAAAAAAATAAAAAATAAAAACAGACAAATGTTGCACAATCCAGGTGTGGAAAGCTCTTAGAGACTTACCCAGAAAGACTCACAGCTGTAATTGCTGCCAATGGTGCTCCTTCAAATTATTGACTCAGTGGTGTGAATACTTGCGTAAGAGAGATTTCTGTATTTCATTTTCAATAAATGTGTCATTATGGGGTATTGTGTGTAGATGGGTGAGAAAAAAAAATATTAAATCAATTTTGAATTCAGGCTGTAACACAACCAAATGTGGAATAAGTCAAGGGGTATGAAAACTTTCTGAAGACACTATATATAAGAATTGGGTAATGTGTGACCAGAAGGGTGTGTGTGTGTATGTTTGGAAAATAACCACCGGCTACTAGTTTAGGGAAGAGGGAAGAGGTTTCTCCGACTGACAAATGAATACCTCAGAGAGCACAAAGCTGAATGGTGGCAATAAACTCATTTGTTCCTTCAATAATGAAGAATGACTTTTAATCCCCTCCTCCTCCTCTTTCCCCTGCCTCGTTGCAACATCTGTGACTGTTGCCATGGTGACCCGGCGGCCGAAGCCTTACCTCATTGCTTCCCGAAGTGCTCCGCGCTCGCTCAGAGTTGTGTGTTTGATGTCATCAAAATTGTTCTCCAGCTTCACGCAGCTCTAGGTGTGTGAAAGAGAGCGAGCGAGAGAGAGAGAGAGAGAGAGAGAGAGAGAGAGAGAGGGATGAGTATTTGTTTATTTGTTTGTCTGTTTGATGTCTGATGCGTTTCATTGATCGTGGGGTTATTACCCTGGCTTCTTCTTAATCCACTTCAATACCATCGCAGCACACCAGCTTTTAGGAAGAGAGAATAAAATGTCTTCTTCATGCAAATTGCACTGAAGCTCCAAAACCCTGACTTTGTTGCGAATGAATCATTAAATACTGACATTGCAATGTTATTGGTCCACCGCACGTCATCACCCCCCTCTCTCTTGGGGCCGGGGTGAGCCGTTGTCATGGCATCGGCCCTATCAAATCCCCAGGACCCCTCCGGAGCGGAGATGAGCCTGGGGAAGGGGACAGACTGAGCCAAGGAGAGAAAGAGAAACCTGGACGTTATTGACACGCTGACGATTAGTGAGGAAGGAACCTCTGCCCTCCTGCCGCCGCCGGCCAGATAACCACTCAACTCAGCCTAATCTCCCTCCCTCCCTTCTCAAGAAGTGTGTGTGTGTGTGTGTGGATCATACAGGCTCGGACGTTTGTCTTTAATAACACACTCTGAACAACACAATCAACTCTCCAACCCTGCCTACTGCCATTCAGTACCACAACAAAGCAAAGAAGTCAGGGAGCCTCAGACATTGCTGGGCTAAATGGTCCTCTTAGATGACATGATAACGTCACATGCATGCTACAGCCATACTGTATGCATACCTTATTAGTACCATGACTGTACAAAGTACCATCACTTCTCTATGAGTGACAGTCCTTACTACATACATGGAAGGATGTTTTATTTTGTATATCAATTATGTACAATGGTAGATGATGGTATGACCGTTTACAGCAATTATGTTTGTTCAGCATACTACTTGCAAGACAAAAGCCTGAGGATATTCAATTCAAATACCCATTGACTTGTAGCTCGGTTGGTTATTAAAACCATTGCTGCATTACAAGATCGATATTATCTTAAAGCTTTATCCATAAAATGTGTGAAACTAATACACATATACTGGGAGGGGAGGGGAGGGATTTTATCCATAAAGATAATGTTCATCTCCCTACAGTGTTTCTACTAGAATTGGTTATAACGTGAGCCCTGTTGTGGTAACGTTCGCAAGCGCCAACTCACATATTTTCTTCGCACAAAATTAAATATGGAAGGCCTGTATTTTACACCTAATAATAAGGAAAGCTCTTCAATTCTTATTGACACCTAATTTACATGATTGAAAATCAAAGTGCAAGTCAGTGATTTTCCCAATTGAATTCTCGTAATGTCTACACTGAAGTTTTCTATATCTCGATGGGATTAACAAATGTTTTCTTCATTTCGTTGTTCAATACAATACAAATTAAATGATATGGAAATGTGTCATTATTGCATTGTTTGAGCTTGTGTGAATGACAAGGATATGTTGATATCTTTCAAAAACAATTTGTCTAAGCTAGTTTTTTTAGATGGAATATTGAATTAATAAGCCATATTCATTCAACGGTGTTGTGAAGGTGTCACAAACGCATTGGAACGTCATACCATTTTGAGGGTACTAATATTGAAACTAAGAAATTGTAGATCTGAGTGAAGAACTAACGAGGGTTTAGTATATTGAGGGTAGTTAAGCTACCTTTCCTTATTGGGAAATAATGATTGATTTTCCTCATGTTAACCTTCAAGCTACCAACATAAGAGCACACTAGTGGATTACATAAAGTGCATTGAATTTGGCATACTGTATGGCACACTTCACACCTCAACTTCGTCAAATATTCAATCCACTCTAGCAGCAGCACATGTCAGTTAGCTGTGAGACCTCGGGGGGGATTCCCATACGGAGCGGAACACAGATATTAGCTTGTCTTGTGAGATTTATGAATTTTCATATCAGATAACGGTGATTAATCTCAGGCCATTAGGGTCTGGAGAGATATAGCCCACCTCTCTTTATGTCTACCATAAGATTTTAAACCCCATACATACCTACCTACCTACCTACCTACCTACCTACCTACCTACCTACCTACCTACCTACCAACCCCCTCAAAGTTGCACTAAAACAGACCGACAGGCAGAGCTAGCTAAGCAACAAATAGACCTAACTACAGTAACTACCACCTAGCTGTATGTACGGAATAAAACACATTCCAAAATGTTAGAAGGGGAAAATATTATATTCCAATTATGTCACGGCCAATGTACTTACGCCATAAGCTTAATGTTCTATTGTACATTAAGAAGAATGAAAATGTCCTTGGAGGGAAGAGAGAAGAGAATTAGCTTCTATTATCGTCAAATCTTAACATAATTCATTTCATCTCCTCCACCCCTCGGTAGGAGCGGCTTAGGCAGGGAAGTGCTTGTGTTGTAATACTACATGTATCTGCTGGTTAATCCTATGATGGAAGTGGGGAGGGAGAGAGGGCCACTGCTGGGATTACCAGGGGGGTCTGTGTGTTCCAACTGATAAAGCCCATCGATCACAACCACCCCCATACATACCACTATACAGCTCCCTGACTAAAACACACACACACCTCTTTGTGTTCTCTCTCGCTCTCTTTCTCTCTCTGTCTCTCTCTCACACACACACACACACACACACACACACACATGCACGCACACACACACATACACACACGTGTGCTCCACCCTAATTTGGTGCTGCAGCCTGCTGCCATTTGATCAGGCAGAGAGAAGCAATGTCTAGGTTGATCAGTGTCGTGTAATTATCCAGAGGTAGTCAGAGATAACGAACCAGTCGTTTACACAGTATCTGACTCACTGGCTCCACTGTGCTCACAACACAATGACCTGCTTTAACCCAACCAAGACACACACTAGCACACACACACACACACACTTTAACTCAGTCCACTGTGTCAATATTCCATCCCAGTGCCCCCTGCTGGTACATGTCTTACAAGGGACTGTGAGGATGAA
>CM042418.1:3979634-4049605 GCA_023634145.1 Thymallus thymallus
CAAAACAGAGTAACAGAGTGATGCTGAGACTCTCTTTAAGATCCATGTCAAACAAAAACCACTGCAAAGTTAAACCAACCATATAACTATATGCACAAGGAATACTTTTAAAAATTTCCACAGAAAATGTTACAAAAACATATTTCTTTAAAGAACAGTGACAATGCAAAGTCTGGTAACAGAATGACAGTTTTATAGTTTAGCAGATGCTCTTGTCCAGAGCGACTTACAAGAGCAATTAGGTTTAAGTGCCTTGCTCAAGGGCACGTCAACAGATTTCTCACCTAGTTGGCTCTGGGACTTGAACCAGCGACCTTTCGGTAACTGGCCCAACACTCTTAACCGCTAGGCTACCTGCCGGTTTGTGCTGTTGGTGCCATTCTGTTACCAAATTTCCAAAACCACCATCTTCACACGTGACAACAAAACAGTCAGTCGTGTAACCTTCCATTACAATCAACTCTGCCCCACATCGGCCCGCTCTGCTCTCGACTCAAGACAAGGTACTCCTGCAGCCTTACATTGCCACTGATCAGCAATCATAGGCCTCTTCACTGTACTGTTGTTCATTAGCAGTGCACAGTAGAGCATAGCGTGTTTAATAAAACATCATTCATAAAGACGGGGAAACTGTAAAGACCGCAGGGAATTGGGTTCTAAGCACTGTGTGTGGATATAAAAACAGCTCTATAGATTTCATAGTACTGTATACTGTTTTCACAGTAACTACAGAGCTGATACGTAGTGCGATAGGAGGTCGTCTGCGCTCGGTGTCAAAGATGGAGACTCGCACCGTCGAAAATGAGAAATACATCTAAAACTGAGGCTTAAATGGAAAAATATGATATAAAAACAAATGTTTCGGCATCATCAGTGTGAATATTGAACACACAAACCAGGCTTCTATGAGGTTAATTGTATACAGTATGTCACATGATCTAGTGAGAAAATCTATACATGCAAACAAGTACATAGCACAAAAGCATAGTAAAGTACAACTCAATGCCTATACTGTTGCTTTTAAGCCACAGTTTTGGATTCATTCCGCTTTTTCAAGACTATGAGGAATATGTCTTATAAAATCTGAAGGTAGACTTTCGGTTTACTGTTTATCAAATGCTTCTTCTGTCTCGTGTCAGGCGTATCCCATTGACCCGGCAGCTAGCTCTCCACCACTGAACGTTTAAATGCTGAGTTTTGTTTTGGGAGCGGATTTGTGAGTCTATTTCTCTAGGTACTGTGCAGATGGTTTGGAGAACATATTATTTCCCCCTTCTGTTTCCTTTCTGCAATCATCACTTTAGCATTGATGCAAATGCTGAGTGTAAAACCTTCAAAGTGCATCTCTGAGTAGCATTTTGTATATACCCTATCCACCATGGAATCATTTAACAGACTATGTCCCTCCTTTTTTCAACAACAGCAGCAGCATCCCACCTCAATTAGTGTCCCACAAGCTATGTGACAAGACATTAAGCTTTTTCTTTTCATATTTTCACAGTAGGTGGAAGGGAGAAGACTGTTTCATATGGAGGCATGGGGGTGTTATTGTAAAAGGCCAGGCCTGGGCCTAACATAACCTGTGTCTCTTTCCCTAATGTGTTAAATGAAATGTCACACTTTATGCAACACCAAAAATCGTCCTATTAATTCTTTCATTTCACACCTAATAAAGTGTAGTTACACCGCTGCGTTTCTGTATTTTATTGTCTGTTAAGGCCTGTGGGACACATGTATTTTTTTCATTGTGTGGTCTAGATAAAGCAACATGTCAGCAGTATACGATAAAGGTAAACCAATAAGGACTGTGAGGTACAAATATTCTTACAACAGAGACAAGTCTCTTGGGATCCGTTAGGAACAATGATGTTTTGACAGCATGAACATAACAATAAAGATATGATTTAACAGTCTGTATCTTATTAAAAATGTTATGTTTACAACTGTAATGTGTCGGAACCGCAGGGGCTGCTTTGATCTAGAACCATTACATCGGCCCTAACTTAGAACGCATGGCAGTTGGTTTGAACCCTGAGGTGGTTCCAAAAGATTTGGAACAAACAAACATAATTAGTACTGGACACCCAGAGGAGAAGCAGGACAAAAAGGTGGGAATGTAACTACCATAGAAGGAATTAACAAAAGTTCTTACAAACAATGACCTAAACAGATCAAGCAAGAATCTGATTAGACAGAAGCACTGCGCTACCAAACACTACCCCCCCCCCAATTGTTTCTAGTAATAAGGTCAATGTGAAACATTGTGAAATCCTTATGATGCTTCGACATTAAAACACAACATACCAGTTTCATCACTGTCTGACTAAAATGTTTGGGTCCCTAACATTATGTATTAAACAGAGTATCAGGATTGACAAAAGCAACTTGTCGTATTACCACGTCTTCAATGTTAAATAGACTTTCCCTCACTGCATATAGACCTGTCTTAGTGTTTGTAGCTTTACAACCCTGTATTGACCTGGCCTCCTCAAGTGGAAAATATACAAGAGAAACAGATCCATGACGGTCAGATCCAGGCAGGGTTGCAGGAAACACTAACCATGTTTGACAGCGGCTAATCTACTGTGGTTGCAAAATGGTTAAATGAAGAATAATAACAGGGAATGGATACCAGGCAGGGTTAATCCTATGGTGTTTAAATCTACATTTAGTGAAACAGGGTAGTGTTCAGTAAGGCACACCGTAGCAAAGTAGTCAGCAATATAAACAAAAACTGGGTGTTCTTACTGGACAAGTTCATGGTAGTATCTCCCCGTTTTAATTAGTTTTCCCTACTGCACACAACTCAAATGCCCTGGCCTGCACCCTAGAATGCCCTGGCCTGCACCATAGAATGCCCTGGCCTGCACCATAGAACGCCCTGGCCTGCACCATAGAATGCCCTGGCCTGCACCATAGAATGCCCTGGCCTGCACCATAGAATGCCCTGGCCTGCACCATAGAATGCCCTGGCCTGCACCATAGAATGTCCTGGCCTGCACCATAGAATGCCCTGGCCTGCACCATAGAATGCCCTGGCCTGCACCATAGAATGCCCTGGCCTGCACCATAGAAAAGCAGAGAGTTAGCATTGCCATAGCTAACCATAGCTAAAACTAGGTTAACAACATGCAGCATTCATTCAGAGCAGTCATCCTTTACATCCCTGTAAATAGACCGGCAGCAGGGTTTAACATATGAGTCATCCCGCCATACATACACAGTTGATGCTATTAGTATGCTGCTATAGGATGTTCTCTGTGATGTCAAATGTTACGCATCTGGGCCAGTGGGATCAATAACGCTCAAAAGAGGATGTGGCACTCGTCAATACGTTACACTTAGATCAATACCTACCAGACCTAAACACCTCAGTGGTTCTACGTGTAACTACGATACAGTCGGACGGAGCCCAACACTACTGTTTAAAAGACTCATGATCACGTCAAGTGTGTGTGTAAGAATGTGTGCACGCATGCGTTGTGTGTGTCACCCAAACACCCGGTGTCTAGGCAACACAAGAGAACATCTTCCCTGTTTGTTTGTGCAACCTTTCTCACTGCAGGGTAGTTACTGGGGACCTGCTTCCGCGCTCAACACACTCCGCACAGAAGGCCTTGTCTAAACCAAGGAACCAAGGCCCATCTGTGAGTGTTGGCTGTGTCAGTCCGCATGTGTCCGCTGGGGAGGGAGAGGAAGGAAACGCTGCCTGGCCTGCCTGCGTGTGTCTGGCTTTCTCACTCTACACTGATCACACTGGGCCCCAAACAGATGGGAGATCAATAAGTGCCCAGGCCAGGCAGAACGGCCAGTGGTATGCAAACACAGACCGAGCCCTGAGACAGAGCGACAGAGCACTAAGCCCGAGCCCTGAGCCCGAGCCCTGACCCGAGCCCTGAGCCCGAGCCCTGAGCCCGAGCCCTGAGCCCTTAGTGGAAATCAACCAGGGTGGGAGGGAGGGGAGGAAGGAGGGGGTCAGGGAATAGGCGCAGGGAATGGGCAAATGACATTTAGCTGGAAGCATTGATTAACGTGGTGGGCTGAGTGAGAGCCTGAGAAGCATAAGCTAAGACTTAGGCATGAGACATGAGCCCTATACTATGACTGAAGTTAGAGGAGTTAGTGAGGTAACTTTGATCAACTCTGAGTTCAACTTTGAATAACCGGTACCACGAACGTGGCTCACCTTTTAGCCATGTAAATTGCTATGGCAATGAATCCTTCAGATCTAAAATCAGTAGTCTCATGGTCATACAACTGCTTTGAAAATCTTTAAAGCCATGTTTGATATAATTTTTTTAAATAATATGTAGTGCATATATGTATCAATCTGATATGTCATTGGAAATGTAATAAATTATATATATTGCTGGGCTTAATGTGCGCCATAGAAACATGAAATAGAACATTGTCCTTGCTTGACGTAGAAACAGGTGAATACTTTTGGTATGCTGAGCCATTTACCTGCCTGGCTGAACCATATGGCTGTGTGTTTCTTTTGACAACGATGCACCCGACTACAGCCATATAGTTTTGAACCTAGAAGAAGAGAGAGGGTAGGCAAGAAGGAGTCGGCCGAGATCGGAGTAAAGAATGTCGAATTGGTCAGAAAAACACGGTAAGCTTCTGAGCTAGCGCTAGGTGTAACTCGGAGGTGAATTAAACAACAGTTGATACTAATAGAATGAATAGGGTTCACACACACACGCACGCACACACGCACGCACACTGCTTTGCATACCCAGCAGCTCCAGCACGGGCGTACGTCTTGCATGACAAGTCCTAGGAGGTCTGTTATATCAACAACAGGAAGGTCAAGGTCATTTATTCCACAATTTGGAGCAACAATTGATTAGGAAAGAAAAGGGCAGGCACAACTGGGCCGCTAATAATGTTGCGTTCGTTACAAAGTGGGAATTTACCACCATAGAGTGGTGCCAATTAATTATACTTGTAAGCAAACATTCCAGAACTGGAGGTGGTAGGAAATTGCCATCCTTGGCATTATACCTGTTCAAACAACCCACTCTAGATGGCAGTATAGGCCCCTTCAGTTTGTTTGCCAACTCATAGAAGTAATAGAAGAAAAAAATGGACTACTTCAAAATGGAGATGGCCTCAATGGCGCTGCCAGGTATAAAATCATTCTCTATGTTTACCAAATACGACTAGGGAAAATCTATTTCAACGGCCCTCCAACTGGTAATTACTAATGGAAAATGTATCTCTCATCCTTGAGTTCCAAGTGGGAGGTGGGAATTGACCAGTTGTGAAGTCCTAAATACCATTTGGACGCATTCACATGCTTTGAACACAGCAAGAAAAGCCCGATTGGCTAATGGCCAACTAGCTGTGTCAACCATAAACCAAAAGTACGGCTATCAGGCTTGTTCAAAAAGCATATTAATAGATAGCTTTTTTAAATGGTGTTTTTTAGTTGTTTTTAACTGCCGAAAATGCAGTTATCAAGCTAATTTCCTTAGTAGGTGATGTCAGAGGTCACCATGTGGGAGAAGTTGGATTCCAAGGATGATAGATGAGAGGGACAGAGAAATGCCGCTAAATCACGGCCGCCACTGCAACAACAAAAAGGCAACAAAAAAAATGTACACCCAGACACGCTTTTAAGATCAGAGGGACAAGTTACAACATCAGGTCGTCCGAGGAACCTCCGAGATAACTAGCTAGCTTGTAAACCTTACTCTTCTGCTGGAATCCATAAAAAGGAATTTCCACATATTGATCTGTCGTTAGAGAGATAAAGCAACAGCCTTTGGGTCAGCAATATTAAATATAGGCCAACTGCTGTATATAAAAGTACCATGTGTGTAAAATGCATGTGTAAAATGTATGTATATGTAGCAGAAAAGCTGTAAAAATATTTTTAAACAGATGGGTTAATAATAAAAAATATATTTAAAAAGAAATGATATATATATATATATATATATATATATATATATATATAAGTCACATTCAACAGAAATATGAATCTACTCGGTTGTGGTTACGTACCGTCTCTATTGCAACCTGTCCTATCCTATCTCAAAGGTACCATCTCACACTTGAACTGTCCTTCCTTTGCAACGACGATCCGGTCACAACACTGCATGCTATTTCAATACAGTTTCAACACAAAACATCTGCATACATTGTAAATAAGGATGTGTTCTTAACTGACTTGCCTAGTTAAATAAAGGTTAAATAAAATAATTTAAAAAAAAATATTAAATATTATCCATACCATTTCCATAATGTGAGTAGGTGGGAAGCTGCTTGCTGTAGACTTGGGGTTTAAGACATAAAGCTTTCTCCTTGAGACAGAGAGACAAAGCAGTAGGATCCCAGTGTGAACTCACACACAGCGCAGCCTGGTCAATCTGTGTGGCGCTATAAAAACAGTTGTGGTGTGGGGGCATAAATGTCCACTCACTAAGTCATGCATGTATTCATGTCGTCAAACAGAGCAGAACACAAAGGACACCAACCGTGTCTATTTCCAGCCAACATGGTTGTGTCATGTCTCTCCATTAAGTTAAGTATGCTGTTGTAGCCTGGTCCGAGATCTGTTTGTGCTGTTCAGCATGACAATGACCATTGGAGTTGATAAGAGCACAAACTGATCTGAGACCAGGCTACTGCTGTTGGCTTCTCGCTCTAGCATGAGAAAATGTTAAGATAGCTTTAACTTTATCCACTCACTCCTACATTCAGGAGTTACACTGCTCCTGTCCTGTTGGTTGACGCTAAGGCTGCCGGCCCTCCAATTATATACAATGAGGGTACCCCAAATAATTACACATAAATACACAGTGCTTTTACATTCTCTCTAGACATCAAAGTCACAGTCTTTCCCACCAAACTCAACATTTATTCTCTTCCAAGACTTAAAAGACACTGAGTCAATGGAGATGAAATATACTATCACAGGCCATCTGCTAGCCCCTACAGACTGAGACAGCTACAGTGAAAGAAGCCAGTCCCAGAGTACAGATCAGTTGCACTCACTTCACGGCATTGCAGCACCAAGTTAAACCAACCGGGCAACCAATGACAATAGTCCATAAAGCACAGGCATCCCCTGGTGAAGGCTCCTGCCATTTACAGTGCGAGTGTGTTGAGTGTGTTTTGTGTGTGTGTTTGTGTGTACGGTTGTGTGCGTGTGCATCTGTGTGTGTGTGTGTGTGTGCACGTCTGTGCAAGAGAGAGAGAAAGAGGGAGTCAGAGAGAGAGAGAGAGATAGGGACAGACAGGGGAATACTGTGGACGCCTGAAACAAACTGTGCGCTCGCTACGGTAACAGGCTTTAATTTGGGTAATGGGCACTATTGTGCCAAAGGCTCATTACATGGCCTTTGAAAAGTGTCCCTGGCCATGTTGAGGCTTGGAAAACAATTAGCACAGAAGCAGAAGGTAAATGAACTGTAAAGGAAATCAGGGCTTGATGACCGAGTGAGTCTAGTCTCAGGTCTTATCTGAGGCTCTCTGAGGAAAGGATGGAGGGGTAATAAGGAGAGTAGAAGGGAAGAAAAAAAAAAAAAGTTCAATATGCCACATGCTATCTGGGTGTGTAAGCAAGCCAAGCCAGCCCTGCCTTGCCTGGTGCCTGGGGGGGGGGGGGCTCTTGGCTAGGCTATGAACTCCACAGAGGGGATTGAGTTTGTAGACGGAGATTGCAGCAGACAGAGGGGTCACATGTGATCAGGTGAGACTGCTCTCCTCCCCTAGGGGACAGAGGTGGCAGTAAATCGTGCAGTGGAGGAAAAGGAGAGGACAGTCTCTCTCTCTCTCTCCCCTTCTCTCTCTGTCTCTCTTTTCTCTCTCTCTGTCTCTCTTTATCTCTCTCTCTCTCTCTGACATGCCCAAGTATCATCTCTGCTTTGTTGATTGATTAAAAGCGCAATCTGAGCCAACCTGGCCAGGAGTGTAATTACTGGTCCACCGGTTTGGTGTCACTTCTGAGATGTGCTTGTCTGGGTGTGTATGTTTGAAATGATACCAGTGCCTCCACGTACCTGGTACAATCAGCAAGATGTTGAAGATTATCACAGCAAATGCCTTTCATAAACTCCCTCTAGCTGTTTATCTCGCCACAATATGCTTCTTTGACTGGGACTGAAACTGCCTCATTCAATAACAGTTTTACAACACAGATCCTCATATAGCATTTTTAAAAGATCTGAGCCTATTATCTTTGTTGGCCCAAATTGGCCCTTGAGGATGCCATGGATTAAATGTAATGTTCAACAGAAATATGAATCTAATGTAGATGCCCATTTCCTACACCATGTAAGCAACTCATAAGCAACCGCAGCACTCAGACAAAACACAACTAATACGAGGGTCTTCCAAGGCAGACTAAATCATTTCAATAACACTTCATAGCTAGTCTGGGCCCATCACTTGCCTGTCAGTGTTCCCAGACAACCAGGTCAAGGAGAGACAGAGGGTCTGCTCTGCTACCATGAGTCATACCTCTTTGAAATAATAATAATAATAATAATATTATTACATGTAATGTATATGCCATTTTGAGAGAAGCTTTTATCCAGAGACTTACAGTCATGCATGCATACATTTTACGTATGGGTGGCCCCGGGAATCAAACCCACATCCTTGCTGTGAAAGCGCCATGCTCTACCGACTAGGCATTAAGATTTTCACGAAAATCTACCATGTAAAAATGTCAGAGAAAATTAAACTGATATTTAGTACTGATAGAACCAGGGGAGCCTCCAGGGATTTTGGGCCCCATGAAAATATATTACATTGGGCTCCAAAAAATGTTTTTACCTAATGCTGGAATAATATTTTAGGGCCCCTGTCAGTCACAGGCCCTTAGAATCATCCTAACTTTTCCCCCCCATACGGCGCCCCTGGATAGAACTATATTTGATCGCCAATGAAAATGTTTTGAATTTGGAAACAGGCGTTCATAAATTCAGAGCGTTACCGTGTTCCTACATAAATTGAGCGCATTTCAGCAGTAGCGATCTCGACATAGCCGACTAAACTCAACTTCACAATTTAAGACGGAGTTGAGCGGCGACTAGTGTGGGCGGACTGGAGCTCCGACGTCACATAAAATAAGTAGAGCATACAAAACGTTTTAACGGCACTCAAACTAAAGTACAATTACTAAAAGTTGCTAGATAACCTCCAACGAAAGACTGAACAATTCCTATACTTGGTTAAATCGAGTTGATGATTATACAGATAGCAGATCAGCTCATGAATAACGAGAAGATGAACAGTGGGAATAGTTTAAATATCTAGGCGCAGTATCTTAAAGGGACCAACTCTGTTTTAAAAATATGCATATCTTCTCTCATAACGTTTGTTGATCACACATTCTCTACCGAAGCTCTCATAAGGGCAGCAATGCCATGTTATAGCGGTATTTTGACATGCATAGGCGAGAGACGTGCTCTGATAATGCAACCTATGGATTACAGAAATTAGGAATTTTCATGAGATACAGGAGTCAGGATTTTGGGTTTCAGTGGGCCAGGACAAGATAGAATGTTCCTCGTGCCTCTGAATTGTTAACAAACTTCATGTATGTGACAGGGATGCCTATTAAAGTAACTTGTGCATAGGCCTATTGCATTTGTGACTTTGACACAATGACAGCTCAAAGAGGCACGTGTTATTTTATAGGCTATACGTAGGGCTTTCCTGTAGGGTTTTATTAGCTGCATTCGGTCGGGTGTACAGTCCGGCAGTGTCAATTATGTGTGTTCTTTGAATGTATGGTGACTTTGTGTGAAGTAAATAAGCTAGACTAAAGGCTTCTATGCAACAACCTGTTTGGATAATGTGCTATTATATTTTTTTGCTAATCTGCTGCTGCGCATGTTGTGTATTTTGTGTAATTGCATTAGTGTGACATTGGGGGATTTTTTTTATTTATTTCCTGGGTCTTGTCATTTTATTTTTCCGCGAAATGTAAAGAGTGTTCCCGGGAAACTCCCTGGATCCCGGTTAACCGTGTTAATCCCTACTACCGACTGATCAGTACAGGAACACATGCTGTAAGGCTCTGGTTTTTTTTATTTTTTTAAATCAACTCTAATAGCAATCCAGGAAGGTTTTAATGAATTTACATCCGCACACACAGAGACAAAAGACATGCTACACATTTAAATGATAGGAGTTCATGGGTGCCGTCTGTGGATATTAAAATAAGACATCTGACAGGAGGACGGGGTGGCAGGCAGGAGCAAAAATGTACTATTTAATTGCACCAGAGATGGCAATTATAATTAAATTTAAAAAGCCATTTCCAATGGCAGGCAGGAGTAGTTTAGTGATGGTCTTAAGTGCAGCGGCAGGAAGAAGGTCACGTCACTGCTGCCATTAGTCCCTGAATAAAGATGCTAATGAAGGGTTTGACTTACTGCACTCCACTGTGGCTACTGCCTTCATAAAGGTTCCATTAGACTCCCTTAGTCCAGCGTTGAACCAAGGCATTTTAAGCCAGCTAGATCCAAGCCACTAGTGTGCTAAAGACATTATGGGTAAACAACACTATAATGTCTAAATTGAACTGGCTCTAGGGGAAGGCGCTTTGCTATTCACTTCCCAGAGGAGGCTAGGGTTTGTGATTTTAACTATACTTTTCTTAACTGTACTGTTGGATTCTAGGTTGAAATATACCTATTCATGTTACCATACCATAACCTAATGATTACTTTACATGTACAGTGCATTCGGAAAGTATTCAACCCCTTGACTTTCCCAACATTGTGTTACATTATAGCCTTATCCTAAAATGTATTAAATACAAAAATGTTCCTCATCAATCTATACACAATACCCCATAATGGCAGAGCAAAAACTGTTTTTTAGAAATGTTTGCAAAAAAACAGAAATACCTTATTTATATAAGTATTCAGACCCTTTGCTATGAGACTCAAAATTGAGCTCAGGTGTTTCCTGTTTCCATTGATCATCCTTGAGATGTTTCTATAATTTGATTGGACATGATTTGAAATGGCACACACCTGTCTATATAAGGTCCCACAGTCGACAGTGCATGTCAGAGCAAAAACCAAGCAATCAGGGGAGAAGAGCCTTGGTCAGGGAGGTGACCAAGAACCTGATGGTCACACTGACAGAGCTCCAGAGTTCCTTTGTGGAGATGGGAGAACCTTCCAGAAGGACAACCATCTCTGCAGCACTCCACCAATCAGGCCTTTATGGTAGAGTGGCCAGACGGAAATCACTCCTCGGTAAAAGGCACTTGACAGCCCGCTTGGAGTTTGCCAATAGGCAACTATTTGGCCTGAACGCCAAGCGTCACGTCTGGAGGAAACCTGTCACCATCCCTATGGTGAAGCATGGTGGTGGCAGCATCATGCTGTGGGGATGTTTTTCAGAGTCAGGATCATGGGAAAGATGAACGAAGCAAAGTACATTGATGAAAACCTGCTCCAGAGCGCTCAGGACCTCAGACTGGGGCGAAGGTTCACCTTCCAACAGGACAACGACCCTAAGCACACAGCCAAGACAATGCAGCAGTGGGGACAAGTCTCTGAATGTCCTTGAGTGGCCCAGCCAGAGGCCGGACTTGAACCCAATCTAACTTTTCTGGAGAGACCTGAAAATAGCTGTGCAGTGACGCTCCCCATCCAACCTGACAGAGCTTGAGAGGATCTGCAGAGAAGAATGCGAGAAACTCCCCAAATACAGGTGTGCCAAGCTTGTAGCGTCATACCCAAGAAGACTTGAGGCTGTAATCACTGCCAAAGGTGCTTCAATAAAGTACTGAGTAAATGGTTTGAATACTTACAGTGGGGAGAACAAGTATTTGATACACTGCAGATTTTGCAGGTATTCCTACTTACAAAGCATGTAGAGGTCTGTAATTTTTATCATAGGTACACTTCAACTGTGAGAGACGGAATCTAAAACAAAAATCTAGAAAATCACATTGTGTGATTTTTAAATAATTAATTTGCATTTTAATGCATGACATAAGTATTTGATCACCTACCAACCAGTAAGAATTCCGGCTCTCACAGACCTGTTAGTTTTTCTTTAAGAAGCCCTCCTGTTCTCCACTCATTACCTGTATTAACTGCACCTGTTTGAACTCGTTACCTGTATAAAAGACACCTGTCCACACACTCAATCAAACAGACTCCAACCTCTCCACAATGGCCAAGACCAGAGAGCTGTGTAAGGACATCAGGGATAAAATTGTAGACCTGCACAAGGCTGGGATGGGCTACAGGACAATAGGCAAGCAGCTTGGTGAGAAGGCAACAACTGTTGGCGCAATTATTAGAAAATGGAAGAAGTTCAAGATGACGGTCAATCTCCCTCGGTCTGGGGCACCATGCAAGATCTCACCTCGTGGGGCATCAATGATCATGAGGAAGGTGAGGGATCAGCCCAGAACTACACGGCAGGACCTGGTCAATGACCTGAAGAGAGCTGGGACCACAGTCTCAAAGAAACCCATTAGTAACACACTACGCCGTCATGGATTAAAATCCTGCAGCGCACGCAAGGTCCCCCTGCTCAAGCCAGCGCATGTCCAGGCCCGTCTGAAGTTTGCCAATGACCATCTGGATGATCCAGAGGAGGAATGGGAGAAGGTCATGTGGTCTGATGAGACAAATAGAGCTTTTTGGTCTAAACTCCACTCGACGTGTTTGGAGGAAGAAGAAGGATGAGTACAACCCCAAGGACACCATCCCAACCGTGAAGCATGGAGGTGGAAACATCATTCTTTGGGGATGCTTTTCTGCAAAGGGGACAGGACAACTGCACCGTATTGAGGGGAGGATGGATGGGGCCATGTATCGCGAGATCTTGGCCAACAACCTCCTTCCCTCAGTAAGAGCATTGAAGATGGGTCGTAGCTGGGTCTTCCAGCATAACAACGACCCGAAACACACAGCCAGGGCAACTAAGGAGTGGCTCCGTAAGAAGCATCTCAAGGTCCTGGAGTGGCCTAGCCAGTCTCCAGACCTGAACCCAATAGAAAATCTTTGGAGGGAGCTGAAAGTCCGTATTGCCCAGCGACAGCCCCGAAACCTGAAGGATCTGGAGAAGGTCTGTATGGAGGAGTGGGCCAAAATCCCTGCTGCAGTGTGTGCAAACCTGGTCAAGAACTACAGGAAACGTTGCAATCTCTGTAATTGCAAAACAAAGGTTTCTGTACCAAATATTAAGTTCTGCTTTTCTGATGTATCAAATACTTATGTCATGCAATAAAATGCAAATTAATTACTTAAAAATCATACAATGTGATTTTCTGGATTTTTGTTTTAGATTCCGTCACTCACAGTTGAAGAGTACCTATGATAAAAATTACAGACTTCTACATGCTTTGTAAGTGGGAAAACCTGCAAAATCGGCAGTGTATCAAATACTTGTTCTCCCCACTGTATGTAAATGTCATATTTCAGTTCTTATAAATTTGCACACAAAAAATAAAACCTGTTTTTGTTTTGTCATTATGGGGTATTGTGTGTAGATTGATGAGGAGGCTGTAACGTAACAAAATGTGGAAAAAGTCAAGGGGTCTGAATACTTTCCAAATGCACTGTATAAGGAATGTATATGTTGGGGTCAATGGAGGGTGCATAAGAACTAGGTTATGGAAAGTTACTGACTGAGACAAGAGGGAGCGCAGAAAGTTTACATTCTGTCAAAACATGTTATTGTTAAATATCATGGCTCCTATGGAGGGAGGCAAAGGGCTACAGTCTGGTTTCAGTCATTTACAAAGGTAGGACAGCCACGGATTAGGGAGGAGCGAGGAATTGGGCCCGAGGTCAGGTCAGGTGAAGTGAGAAGGAACAATACTGTTACACACACACACTGTACTTTCACGCCCACGAAGGTTCTAGCATCAGGCAGGGCCATGACTACACCAGTAAGATGAACCAATTAATCCTGACTAGCAACAGAGATGCTTTGGCTGTCTAAATGTGCAAGGAGTTGACTCCTCCCAGTACGAGGGTATAAATATATGTGTCTGTGTAAACATGTCTTTGCAGCTGTAAGACCCAGTGGGTGAATAAACTTGGTTTGACTTTTTTCTAGTTGTCCGGGGTTTTTTACTCTTTGTTCAGAACCTAACAGCACTGTATTGAACTCTATTGTACTGTGTTATGCTGTACTCTACTGTGCTGATGTCCAAACTTGTGAAACGTAGACATCTATGATTGGTACAGATTTGGTCCGGTCTGGACCAACCAAATTTGGTCCTGTTTTGGGGGCAGAGCTCATTAGAATAATACTCATAGATACAAAGGAGGATATCTTATAGTAGGCTACTCCAAATGGATTCATGGAAATAAATGTAGAACTGCAACAGCAACCCTGCTATTCTGCTTAACAACTGCACACAGCCCTACGGAATAGCTTCAGTTATCTATCCTACTCAGGATTCCTCAAGATATTCCAACCTCGGGAACAGTGTGGGTTGCGCAATAAGGAAACATTAACCTTACAAGTCATGTCTAAACATGTGAAGGCTATTGAAACCACAAAGTCATTGATAGTTCATTGTCTTACTGTTGTATGAAATTGATCTAACACACCCATCTCTCACTAGCCTGGGAAAAATAACATGAGGAAAGACAGAGCCAGTTGCAATGTGAAACCTAAAACCCTTCTTCCAAGAAATGTACAGTATTTAGTGTTCCAGGATAACCCTCACCTCTTAGGGCCCTCTCCTTCCTCAGCCGGGAACCGCATTGACTTATTGGCTCTCAAGTCTCAGAATGAAACATTAATCCGAGTTCACTCAAGGATAAAACCTTTGCACCTCAGATGTATTTTCTTTGCTAATGGTTAACACATTTTCAATTATCTGCGAGCCAAGCAGCTAAAGCCAATTGATTTCTCAATCCTCAACATACCCTTTATATTCCTTTGGTCAAATTGTAGATACTACAATTATTATGCTTAAACACGTGAGTTTGAGTACTGCGTGACTTACTTGCTTAAATGCATTGCTCTTTGGGTAGCAGAGGTCATTCACAAACGTTCTTATGTACTACATGCTGCAAAGTAATGTTTGTTTACAAGTCCCAACACAAACAACAACACATTAGACAACAGCAAGGCGGGGATCAATAAAGTACCTATCTATCTATCTATCTCCAATGTCTCAGGAAGTGATGAGTCACATTCCACTGGAACAGGCAGCAGCAGGGAACAGTGAAATGACCATGTGATGTCCACATGATCTCTACGGTGTGTTAGTTAGCAGAACAGAACACTTGTTGATGGTATTATCTCAATAGACTGTACATTCAGTCCATAATGAAGAAGTAATACTCCTGGGGAAATAGGATTTCCTAGACTGATCCCTTCCTCGTATATGCAAGCGTGTTTGTGGTTATTATTATTGTTGACATGTATTGATTATAAAGTATTTCATTTAATTTATTAAGTAATTCCATACACAGTAGTGATGGAAATGGGTATGTATAATGGAAACATGATAAGTTAAATAATTGAGTTTTGGTTCAATACCAGGTGCAGCATAAAGCCAACAGTATAGCAATAGACATCCATTACCTGGGTTTGACTTAAGAAAGCAACAGATGATATGCCATGCATGTGCTATGCAAAACAATAAGATATTATATTATATTAGATCCCATTATATTATATTCCATTCTATTTTACTGAATTATCTCCAGAACACAACACAACAACAAACTGCATCCACTCTGACTCAAAACAAACCAACACCCACAGGATAAACTTTACCCCAATAACATCCATCTTGTCCACAGTGCAAAAACATCAGCAAATCTCTACCGTGACAAAATATCAATACACCATTATTCAACGTTAACATAGCATTATTTTAACTGTCTTGCAAGTATGATAGGGTAGTTGTTGCGATAAGGCAGATTTTCTTCAACCACTGTTTTAGTGGGCAATATAATATTCATCATACAATCATACCAAAACAACCCATTTGTATTGGTAAAGTACCTGAATTATAAATACATGACAATAATGTAATTTATACTGTCAATAACGAAAATTATTTCGATATCGAAAACATGCTACAGTGACACAGCAACACAAAGGCAAATTACCGTTTCTGATAAAGCAGTATTTGATAGAGCAGAATAATAATACATTTACGGTATTATACCTCGATATCCGGAAGATCCTTGCTCAGCATTCTAGACATTGCCTTTCGAAGTAATGTGAGTTGTCAAAATAAAATAAAAAGTAGGTGAGAAACGCAAACTATGTAGGCTATAAGTGACCTGTTTGATTTCTTGATGCAATATTTACAGCCGCCACTATAGTCTGGAGCAGACCAACCGAGCGCAGCAATCCAGGAATCTCCTACCGACTAGTATCTGCCTTAATTCTATACTTTATACATTATTTGTTACCGCGTCATTGGAGTTTCTTTGGACGAGTCATAGTGTAACCTTGATATAGGAAAAGTTAGTTTCGAAATGATACTGAATGGTTGTTATTATTATTGCTTCGCTTAGGACCGCATGAAAGTGACGGAGAAAGTTCAGAAGCTGAACTTCGAACAGAGTTTCTACTGGTTTCTAAACCCAGAGGCGCAACATCGCGAGAGTTCCGGGAACGTCTAAGAAACGGACCAACTTGACCAGGCCGATGTTTGACAAGTCAATGAGAGAAGTGAACAATTCTTCCTTAGTTGTTAATTTTCTCGAAATCTAAAGGCACAATCTAGATTCGAGCCAATGTCTTAAGAAGTTTAATGTGTTGTTACTCGAACCCCGTGAAAGTGACAAACCGACAGGTTTAATTTTAGTAAAAAAACAAACACTTTACATCAATGGAGTGCCATTGATTTGACTGCCTGTACATGTGCAGTTCGTCCCAAAACGACTACGTTGGACCCGATGACGTGTTTCTACGCATGAGTTTAGCTATGTTGTGTTCAAGACAACTGAGCTCAGAAAGTGGAAGGCCCGAGTTTGAATTCTGAGTTGGATGACCGTTCAAAACTATATTTCCCAATCGGAGCTCAGTTCCCAGTTGTCTTAATGCATTGAAGTCGGAGATTTACTAGTTCCAAGTTATTATGAACGCAGCATACGCCAACTTCACCATGACATCGCCTTCAAGCATGATCGTGGATTTCTATTGGAGAAGCAGTTTTTGCCTATCTTCGTACTGTACAGTCGTGGCCAAAAGTTTTGAGAATGACACAAGTATTGGTCTCCACAAAGTTTGCTGCCTCAGTGTTGATGATGGCAATTTTCATATACTCCAGAATGTCATGAAGAGTGATCAGATGAATTGCAATTAATTGCAAGTCCCTCTTTGCCATGAAAATGACCTTTATCCCCAAAAAACATTTCCACTGCATTTCAGCCCTGCCACGAAAGGACCAGCTGCCATCATGTCAGTGATTGTCTCGTTAACACAGGTGAGAGTGTTGACGAGGACAAGGCTGGGGATCACTCTGTCATGCTGATTGAGTAAGAATAACAGACTGGAAGCTTTAAAAGAAGGGTGGTGCTTGAAATCATTGTTCTTCCTCTGTCAACCATGGTTACCTGCAAGGAAACACGTGCCGTCATCATTGCTTTGCACAAAAAGGGCTTCACAGGCAAGGATATTGCTGCTGGTAAGATTGCACCTAAATCAACAATTTATCGGATCATCAAGAACTTCAAGGAGAGAGGTTAAATTGTTGTGAAGAAGGCGTCAGGGCGCCCAAGAAATTCCAGCAAGCGCTAGGACGTCTCCTAAAGTTGATTTAGCTGCGGGATCGGGGCACCCCCAGTGCAGAGCTTGCTCAGGAATGGCAGCAGGCAGGTGTGAGTGCATCAGCACGGACAGTGAGGCGAATACTTTTGGAGGATGGCCTGGTGTCAAGAAGGGCAGCAAAGAAGCCACTTCTCTCCAGGAAAAACATCAGGGACAGACTGATATTCTGCAAAAGGTACAGGGATTGGACTGCTGAGGACTGGGGTAGACTCATTTTCTCTGATGAATCCCCTTTCCGATTGTTTGGGCCATCCGGAAAACGCCTTGTCCGGAGAAGACAAGGTGAGCACTACCATCAGTCCTGTGTCATGCCAACAGTAAAGCATCCTGAGACCATTCATGTGTGGGGTTGCTTCTCAGCCAAGGGAGTGGGCTCACTCACAATGTTGCCTAAGAACACAGCCATGAATAAAGAATGGTACCAACACATCCCCCGAGAGCAACTTCTCCCAACCATCCAAGAACAATTTGGTGACGACCAATGCCTTTTCCAGCATGATGGAGCACCTTGCCAACTAAGTGGCTCGGGGAACAAAACATCAACATTTTGGGTCCTTGGCCAGGAAATCCCATTGAGAACTTGTGGTCGATCCTCAAGAGGTGGGTGGACAAACAAAAACCCACAACTTCTGACAAACTCCAAGTATTGATTATGCAAGAATGGCCTGCCATCAGTCAGGATGTGGCCCAGAAGTTAATTGACAGCATGCCAGGGCGGATTGCAGAGGTCTTGAAAAAGAAGGGTCAACACTGCAAATATTGACTCTTTGCATAAACTGAATGTCATTGTCAATGAAAGCCTTTGACACTTATGGAATACTTGTAATTATACTTCAGTGTACCATAGTAACTACTGACATAAAGATCTAAGAACACTGAAGCAGCAAACTTTGTGGAGACCAATACTTGTGTCATTCTCAAAACGTTTGGCCACGACTGTACTGTCTTTGCATCAAAGTTCCACCTCCTGCAGTGCTCGTAGGCTTTTGTACGGAATACATATCAGGATCTTCCTCCGTCTCAAACCTCCCCCTCCCCTTGGCATGTCTCAATCCTGCACAAGTCAAGTGTCACTCTAACTCTTCCTCCTCAACCCTGAACCCTGCCTCACTGTCTTTGCATCGAAGCTCCACCTCCTGCAGCTCTCAAAGGCTTATGTGCGGAATACATATTTGGAACTTCCTCACTCCTCCTTCTCAAACCTCCCCGCTCCCCTTAGCATGTCTCAATCCTGCACAAGTCAAGTGTCACTCTTCCTCCTCAACCCTGCCTTAGTCAAAAATCAACACACTAGTAAAAGTCACCCACTTCTTTCAACCCTCACCCCAGCATTGATCAGTTATCACCATTGCTCTAGTCAAGCCACAGTTCTCTTTCTCAACCCTTGCACTCTTTTATTCACACTAAAAGCAGATTATTTAGTTTTTCTAAGGACCCCAAAAAACTGAGGCACTTGGAGAACCTATACATGTAAATTCATTCATTGCTACCTACAGTTAGTATGCCACTGTGTATAATATGCTAGCTAGATAACTTTACTGTATAGCTAAGTTAATCAAATATCATTAGCTAGATAAAACTTCCTATATTGGTATTTATTATGGATACCCATTAGTTCCTGCAAAGGCAGCAGCAACTTCCTGGGGTCTGGCAAAATTAAGGCAGTTATACAATTTAAAAAACATTACAATACATTCACAGACCTCACAACACACTGAGTGTGTGCCCTCAGGCCCCTACTCCACTACCACATATCTACAACACAAAATCCATGTGTATGTGTGTGTATAGTGCGTATGTTATCATGTGTGTGTATGCATGTGTCTGTGCCTATGTTTGTGTTGCTTCACAGTCCCCGCTGTTCCATAAAGTGTATTTTTATATTTTTGTTTTAATCTGATTCTACTGCTTGCATCAGTTACCTGGAACAGAGTCAAGGCTCTGTGTAGTACTGTGTGCCTCCCATAGTCTGTTCTGGACTGTGAAGAGACCTCTGGTGGCATGTCTTGTGGGTTATGCATGGGTGTCTGAGCTGTGTGCTAGTTGTTTAAACAGACAGCATGGTGCTTTCAACATGTCAATACCTCTCACAAATACAAGTAGTGATGAAGTCAATCTCTCATCCACTTTGAGCCAGGAAAGATTGACATGCATATTATTAATGTTTGTTCTCTGTGTATATCCAAGGGCCAGCCATGCGGTCCTGTTCTGAGCCAATTGCAATTGTCCTAAGTCTCTCTTTGTGGCCCCTGACCAGACGACTGCCCAGTAGCCTGTAGGACATGCCCATCATAGCTACTGTTGTATCAATATTTTTTGACCATGACAGTTTAAAATCCAGGGTTACTCCAAGCAGTTTAAACTTGCTCGATTTCCACATTGTTTATTACAAGATTTGAGGTTTAGGGTTTAGTGAATGATTTGTCGCAAATACAATGCTGTCAGCTTTTTAAATATTTAGGACTAACTTATTCCTTGCCACCCATTCTGAAACTAACTGCAGCTCTTAAGTGTTGCAATCATTTCATCCGCTGTAGAAGCTGAGGTATACAGTGTTGAGTCATCCACATACATAGACACACTGGCTTTACTCAAAAAAATGAAAGGGCCTAGACAGCTGCCCTGGGGAATTCCTGATTCTACCTTGATTATGTTGGAGAGGCTTCCATTAAAGAACACCTTCTGTGTTCTGTTAGACAGAATCCCGATCCACGATATAGTAGGGGGTGTAAAGCCATAACACATACGTTTTTCCAGCAGCAGATTATTATCTAGAAGTCTAACAAAACAGCTCCCACAATATTTTTTATCATCAATTTCTCTCAGCCAATCATCAGGCATTTGTGTAAGTGCTGTGCTTGTTGAATGTCCTTCTTGCTGAAAGTCTGTTGTCAATTTGTTTACTGTAAAATAGCATTGTATCTGGTCAAACACAATTATTTCCAACATTTTACTAAGGGTTGGTCACAGGCTGGTTGGTCGGCTGTTTGAGCCAGTAAAGGGGGCTTTACTATTCTTAGGTAGCGAAATTACTTTTGCTTCCCTCCAGGCCTGAGGGCACTTTTGTGGGAGGACATTATGAAAAGATTATCCAGTTCCAGACTCTAGTAAGGACAACTAATCCAGAGAACAGAGAGATAATAGCAGCATAACATCTAATTTTTGTATAATGAAGCCTGCTTCTGTGTGATATTTTCTGTCATCAGATGTGAAAGCCTGTCCGCAGATGAAGAGGTCCCAATGAATGTCGCTTCAGACTGAGGGTATATCCTTGTACATCACGGATTATACAGCTCGCTGTATCTGAGGACAGAAAACATCACAAATAAGCAGGCTTCATTTTACAAAAATTACATTAGCACTGAATAATTTGTTACTATTATCTCTCTGTCCTATTATTTTTCCTTATTAGAGGCACCTGGATAATATTTTCATAAAGTCCTCCCACAAAATGACCTGTTCTATCCTGTTCTTCCTTGTTAAAGATGACCAAAAAATACTATAAAATAAATATTACAAAGATTTCGCTATATTGAGCTTTACACTAATACAAATAAACGTAAATAATACTCAAATAAAGAGATTTTGTTTCACAAGTAATAACAACAATTCTCATAAAATTAATGGATCCCCTGTTCGACACTGAGCATTTTTATCAAATGTTTTATGAGGTTGGAGAACACGCTGGGAGGGATGTTAAATCATTTCTTTTCAGATCATTGATATCCTTAATCTGCCCTCTTCAATACAAACCAAAGGTTTTCAATTGAGTTCAAGTGCAGAGACTGAGAAGGCCATTGCAAAAAGTAGATTTTTTGGCAAATTAACTATTTCTTTGTAGATTTCGAGGTTTGGGGAGTAGGTGTGAATCTTGACTAAGCAGGGTTGATAGTTGACCAGGGGAGGGGTGAGGATGGAGGAGAAGGTGTGACACTTGGCTAGTGCAGGAATGATACTTGACCAGGGGATGGGTGAGGTTTGAGGAGAAGGTGTGACACTTGACTAGTGCAGGGTTGATATTTGCAGCAAGTGCAGTATGTGATTGACCATGTATAAGTTACATTGTAGCCAGGCATTTGACAGTGTATAAGTTACATTGTAGCCAGGCATTTGACAGTGTATAAGTTACATTGTAGCCAGGCATTTGACTGCACCTTAGCCTACTTACACATAGATGCATTAGAGGGAAATTGAGAACGACTATTTCATAGATTAGTATTAGTTTGTCCATTCAGATGCTCTTTCTCATATATTTTAGACACATTATCTATGTTGATGTTGGCCTGTTGATATGTCTTCTATGAGAAATTAGAAGTCATACAATGTACTGTAGTTTCATCAACAATAGCCTATATAGCCCAATGGATTTTAAATAAGTTAGCCACCTGTCTGTCTCATTCTTTCCTCTGGTACAATATGTAAAGCATTTCAGGATGCTCACTTGTTGCATTGCTGGACTGGAAGAGCTATATAAGGTCAAAAGGCCTAACTGTCCAATTCATAGCCTTTGGGATTATCTCATAATGTTGGCAAGTAGGGGCCATTTAAATGCTTTCTGTTTGTATTTGTTTCCCTAATTTGCATATAATATTTGCTATATTGTGGTCAGAAGTAGTAGAATGGGCATAATCCCACTTCTGACATCAATGTAGCAAATGTAATACTGCGATGTAATCTTTGCATATACAGTAATTCATGTCATGATGTTATGTGTTTAATAACCAGTGCTACAACATTGGGGTGAGTATCACCTACTGTACTTCTACTGTATGTTGACTTCACATACAGCTGGATTGTGTTATACATATTCAATAAATGTACCTCAACATACAATATGTTATCCATGTACTTTAGCTACAGTTTATCCTCTCCTTAAAACTGCATTGTAAGGAAACACACACACTGAAGCGATAACCTGCGATAACCTGCTTTTTGCTAACTCAAGTTTCTTTGACAAGCGCAATGCAGAACACATTAGATGGAACGTAGCAGTGTGTGCGGTCCAGCACACCAAACACATTGCTTATTGATCTCTTTGTGACAGAAACATCCCTGAGTCCAATACTGTTTCATTTGTAAGGCAGATGTTTTAACGCAAGCAGCTAAGGCTGTTGATTACCGTGCCCACCCATCACCCTGCTCATGTATAAAGTCAACAAATAATGGATGAGGTGTCATTGAAGCAGTTAACCACATTTAACCTACACTTATATCTGAGCTGATTGTTTGGGGGACCGTTTGACTGGGAAGATAATTCAGGCTGACCATTTGCGAGCGTTTATTTTATCTCATTACAGGAATCGATCAAAAGCTTTATGCATAGGACTTCTATATATATATATATATATATATAGCTTACGTTGCTTAGACTTACTCTATGACTGATGCTGGTGCTGCAGTGGAAAAATAATGCATTTTCAATATAGTGAGAGGCCTTACTGTTCTCTCAGGGTTATTTTGACTGAAGCGTGTAGTGAGTTGCTTCTGATAGGATAGCTGCAAGACCAGAATAACATGTGCTCTTTCCTATTCAAGGTCAAAAGGAAGGTCAGGAATTGATTATGCATATTCATTAATCCCCACACACACCACACTCTCTTTCTCTCTCTCTCTCTCTCTCTCTCTCTCTCTCTCTCTCTCTCTCTCTCTCTCTCTCTCTCTCTCTCTCTCTCTCTCTCTCTCTCTCTCTCTCTCTCTCTCTCTCTCTCTCTCTCTCTCTCTCTCTCTCTCTCTCTCTCTCTCTCTCTCTCTCTCTCTCTCTCTCTCTCTCTCTCAAACACACACACACACACACACAACCTCCCCTGCTGATTCTGACCCACCCACTCACCAACATGGCTTTCCAATCACGGGTGACTCAGCTGAAGTTCTGCTTGAGATGGGCTGTCACTCCTTATGTAAGGTTGAGAGGTGACTCAGTGTGTGAGTGCAGAACAAGCTAGAGAACGCTGATATTAATATTATATTACTAATATTACTGTATATATTTCATACCATCTCATAAGAGGGTCCCATGTGAAACCATATTCTCTATAGTGCACTACTTTTGAACAGGGCCCATAGGGTGTGATTTGCATACAGAAGCCTCCTGTGTGAACATCTGATCTTGGACATTTGAATACACATCTTATGAACATCATATCAACGAATAAGAAGCTTTATTTGTAGGCCTAAAGACACAGTAAGATAAGTGCATCATGTAGCAAAATAGCTGTTAGTTTGACATCATTTGGACATACCTTAAATTTGTATGTGATGGTACATGAAACAGAATATTAGATGAAAGTCTTTATTTTTCCACATAACATTTATTTGGGTGAAAGTGTGAAACATACAGTACCAGTCAAAAGTTTGAACACACCTACCAATTCAAGGGTTTTTCTTTATTTTTTACTATTTTCTACATTGTAGAATAATACATTGCTGTCCTTACACAGCCTGGAGGTGTGTTTGGGTCATTGTCCTGTTGAAAAACAAATGATAGTCCAACTAAGCGCAAACCAGATGGGATGCCGTATTGCAGCAGAATGCTGTGGTAGCCATGCTGGTTAAGTGTGCCTTGAATTCTAAATAAATCACAGACAGTGTCACCAGTAAAGCACACCCACACCATCACACCTTCTTCTCCATGCTTCATGGTGGGAACCACACATGCCGAGATCATCCATTCACCTACTATGCATTTCACAAAGACACGGTGGTTGGAACCAAAAATCGCACATTTGGACTGATCAGACCAAAGGACAGATTTCCACCGGTCTAATGTCCATTGCTCGTGTTTCTTGGCCCAAGCAAGTCTCTTCTTCTTATTGGTGTCCTTTAGTCGTGGTTTCTTTGCAGCAATTCGACCATGAAGGCCTGATTCACACAGTCTCCTCTTAACAGTTAATGTTGAGATGTGTCTGTTACTTGAACTCTGTGAAACATTTATTTGGGCTGCATTTTCTGAGGCTGGTAACTGAATGAATGTATCCTCTGCAGCAGAGGTAACTCTGGGTCTTCCTTTCCTGTGGTGGTCCTCATAGGAACCAGTTTTATCATAGCACTAACAAAGTTCTTTACATTTTCCGGATTGACTGACCTTCATGTCTTAAAGTAATGATGGACTGTCGTTTCTCTTTGCTTATTTGAGCTGTTCTTACCATAATATGGACTTGGTCTTTTACCAAATAGGGCTATCTTCTGTATACCACCCCTACCTTGTCACAACACAACTGATTGGCTCAAACTCATTAAGAAGGAAAGAAATTCCACATATTAACTTTTAACAAGGTTCACCGGGTGACTACCTCAAGTTGCTGGTTGAGAGACTGCCAAGAGTGTGAAAAGCTGTCATCAAGGCAAAGGGTGGCTACTTTAAAGAATCTAAAATATGAAAACTTTTTTGGTTACTACATAATTCCATATGTGTTATTTCATAGTTTTGATGTCTTCACTATTATTATAGAAAATAGTAAAAATAAAGAAAAACCCTTGAATGAGTAGGTTGGTCCAAACTTTTGACTGGTACTGTACATTTGGACAAAGATGTCAATCTATTTGGAATACATTTTGTATAACAGGACACATTTAAATGTATTTTTCCTTCTATATGGGTAGTGATGCATCGACAAACTACAGGTAAGCACACTGAGCAAATCCCCTGTTTGAATGGTTAATGCAGTAAAGGAAGTGGAGCCAGTTAGAGCTGCGGGAGAGTGAGTGCACCACCCTCTCTAGATGATAAATGTGTTCCATCAAAGGGTATAAACTAGAAATAAGCATGAATCTGTATGATAGGAGATCGGGACAGTAGTCTTACAAGCAGACTACACACACACACAAACACATCATCACAAGCAGCCAGATTAGAGTCTGGGTGCCCCGTGCTGACACAAAGCTTTTCATTCTCTATCATTATGCCCATGGTGGTTGTTCTGCTGGTTGTTGGAGGTGTCTGTGCTTGTTAGGGGGTAAACTGTGCAGTAGGAGTGTACAGAGAGGAAACAGTGTCTTTGAACTAGGCTGTGAAAGAAACAACAAGGTCTTCCATATGTCTTTGAAATGGGTGATTGAAGCCTGGCAGAAGCTCTAGCTGTTGAATGTGCTGTGATGGGATGTGATGTTCTTGGCCTCCCCTAGGCTACGTAGCATTTCGTTTCATGGTTCATACTGTAATTTATAAAAGGCAGAAGCTGCGGTTCTGAAGGTAACAGCCCCGTTCAGCCCCCTGGAAGCCTTGTTTCTTTACCTCTACATTACGAACACGTTTTTGTGGGAACCCTCCCTTCACATTTATCACTGTCAATCCTGAATTATTTATTTTTTACCGGATACCTGTGTTTTGTTTCAATCAGAGCAGATGTTTTGCCTGGTGGCTTGCGCTGGTGAGTCACACAATCATCCTAAAATCTCATCAGAAAAGCGGTGGTGTTTTTTGTCTTAATTTGTCAGTGATTAAGCAATAAGGCCCAAGGAGGTGTGGTATATGGCCAATATACCACGACTAAGGTCTGTTCTTATGCACAATGCAACGCAGAGTGCCTGGACACAGCCCTTAGCTGTGGTTTATTGGCCATATACCACAAACCCTGAGGTGCCTTATTGCTATTATAAACTAGTTACCAACATAATTAGAGCAGTAAAAATGTATATTTAGTCATTGTCACGGTTCGGGATGTGGAGAGACCAAGACGCAGCGCAGGGATAGTAGTTCGACATTTCTTTATTTAGATTTCTATATACTATGTATAGTTAAATAGAATTTCTATGTATAAAGATCAAAATGACGAACTAAAATTAACACAAACCCTCAACAGACTACCGAACGTCACGTTCACAAATAACACACTAAATGAACGGACGTAACGAATAAACTTACTCACCGTGACTGCGACATATATCGATATGTAACGATAACAACCCACACCCGCGTGAGGGACAGACTCGACATATATTGGATCCCTAATTAGAGACAATGGTTAGCAGCTGCCTCTAATTAGAGATCCACCCAAACCCCACAAAGAAACAGAAAAGAACGACACTGTCAGACTCTGCCCATAGCTACATAGAGATGCCTATTGCTTCTCTATGGCCAGAGCCTGACAGTACCCCCCCCCCAAGGCGCGGACTCCCGGACGCCTAAAAAAACCCACACACAAAACACGGGGGGTAAATGGGCGGGAAAACTAGTCCATCGGGGGCGGCTCCGGCTCCGGCGCTGTGGACAGTTTTGTCCCGTGCCCCTTCCTTATCACCGGTCCCGGGCTGTGGACCGGTGGGGCAAAAGGCTCCGGCCATGGAGCGGGGAAAACAACCGGGCCCGGACTGGGCACCGGTGGGGTAACCGGCTCCGGCCATGGAGCGGGGAAAACAACCGGGCCCGGACTGGGCCCCGGTGGGACAAACTGCTCCGGCCATGGAGCAGGGAAAACCGCCGGACCCGGACTGGGCACCGGTGGGACGAACTGCTCCGGCCATGGAGCTGGGAAAACAACCGGGCCCGGACTGGGCACCGGTGGGGCAAACGGCTCCGGCCATGGAGTGGGGAAAACAACCGGGCCCGGACTGGGCCCCGGTGGGGCAAACGGCTCCGGCCATGGAGCGGGGAAAACAACCGGGCCCGGACTGGGCCCCGGTGGGGTAAACGGCTCCTGCCATGGAGCGGGGAACACAACCGGACCCGAACTGGGCACCGGTGGGGTAAACGGCTCCGGCCATGGAGCGGGGAAAACAACCGGGCCCGGACTGGGCCCCGGTGGGGCAAACGGCTCCGGCCATGGTGCTGGGCAATAAACCGGGCCCGGACTGGGCACCGGTGGGGTAAACTGCTCCGGCCATGGAGCGGGGAAAACAGCCGGGCCCGGACTGGGCACCGGTGGAGCGGACTGCTCTGGCACTGAGGCGGAGCAGACGGCTGGACCCGGACAGGGTACCGGTGGAGCGGACTGCTCTGGCACTGAGGCGGAGCAGGCGGCTGGACCCGGACTGGGTACCGGTGGAGCGGACTGCTCTGGCACTGAGGCAGAGCAGGCGGCTGGACCCGGAATGGGCACCAGTGAACTGACCTTCGCAGGAGGTTCAGGGGCGCTGACCTTCGCAGGAGGTTCAGGGGCGCTGACCTTCGCTGGAGGTTGAGAGGCGCTGACCTTCGCTGGAGGTTGAGAGGCGCTGACCTTCGCTGGAGGTTGAGAGGCGCTGACCTTCGCTGGAGGTTGAGAGGCGCTGACCTTCGCTGGAGGTTGAGAGGCGCTGACCTTCGCAGGAGGTTGAGAGGCGCTGACCTTCGCAGGAGGTTGAGAGGCGCTGACCTTCGCAGGAGGTTGAGAGGCGCTGACCTTCGCAGGAGGTTGAGAGGCGCTGACCTTCGCTGGAGGTTGAGAGGCGCTGACCCTCGCTGGAGGTTGAGAGGCGCTGACCCTCGCAGGAGGTTGAGAGGCGCTGACCCTCGCAGGAGGTTGAGAGGCGCTGACCCTCGCAGGAGGTTGAGAGGCGCTGACCCTCGCAGGAGGTTGAGAGGCGCTGACCTTCGCAGGAGGTTGAGAGGCGCTGACCTTCGCAGGAGGTTGAGAGGCGCTGACCTTCGCAGGAGGTTGAGAGGCGCTGACCTTCGCAGGAGGTTGAGAGGCGCTGACCTTCGCAGGAGGTTGAGAGGCGCTGACCTTCGCAGGAGGTTGAGAGGCGCTGACCTTCGCAGGAGGTTGAGAGGCGCTGACCTTCGCTGGAGGTTGAGAGGCGCTGACCCTCGCTGGAGGTTGAGAGGCGCTGACCCTCGCTGGAGGTTGAGAGGCGCTGACCCTCGCTGGAGGTTGAGAGGCGCTGACCCTCGCTGGAGGTTGAGAGGCGCTGACCCTCGCTGGAGGTTGAGAGGCGCTGACCCTCGCTGGAGGTTGAGAGGCGCTGACCCTCGCTGGAGGTTGAGAGGCGCTGACCCTCGCTGGAGGTTGAGAGGCGCTGACCCTCGCTGGAGGTTGAGAGGCGCTGACCCTCGCTGGAGGTTGAGAGGCGCTGACCCTCGCTGGAGGTTGAGAGGCGCTGACCCTCGCTGGAGGTTGAGAGGCGCTGAACCTCGCTGGAGGTTGAGAGGCGCTGACCCTCGCTGGAGGTTGAGAGGCGCTGACCTTCGCAGGAGGTTGAGAGGCGCTGACCTTCGCAGGAGGCTTAGAGGCGCTGACCTTCGCAGGAGGCTTAGAGGCGCTGACCTTCGCAGGAGGTTCAGGGTGGCTGACCCTCGCTGGAGGCTCAGGGTGGCTGACCCTCGCTGGAGGCTCAGGGTGGCTGACCCTCGCTGGAGGCTCAGGGTGGCTGACCCTCGCTGGAGGCTCAGGGTGGCTGACCCTCGCTGGAGGCTCAGGGTGGCTGACCCTCGCTGGAGGCTCAGGGTGGCTGACCCTCGCTGGAGGCTCAGGGTGGGGAGCCGGCACGGGTCGTACCGGACTGGGAAGGCGCACCGGAGGTCGAATGCGTGGAGCTGGCACGGGACGCACCTGGCTAGACGCACGCACTGGAGGTTGGGTGCGGGGAGTCGGGCAGAGGTCCGGACCCAGACTGGACATCGGTGAAGCGGATTGCTCTGGCCTGGAAGGGGAGTATCTGACCGGACCTGGACTGGTCCACTCCGCCATCTCCCTCTCGACCTCCTCCTCTATCTCCACCAATTCCCTTAGAACCTCCCCAAAATGCTCCTCCAGCTCTTCCTCCTGCTCCTTGCTCTGAGCCCCCCATTGGTACCTGGGTCTCCCCATGGTCCACATGGGGAGTGGAGTTGGCTCCTCCAGGAGCCCCCACGGGTGAGGGAACCGAAGCATGTCCTCCTCCTCGTCCTCCTCTGAAGAGTCCGACTCGAACCCTCCGAGGAGTTCGGTGTTGGTAAACCGACGCGGGGCTATCTCGCTCTCCGTCTCTCCCCATTTGCGCTGCTTGGTCTCGTATTGGTGGGTTGTTCTGTCACGGTTCGGGATGTGGAGAGACCAAGACGCAGCGCAGGGATAGTAGTTCGACATTTCTTTATTTAGATTTCTATATACTATGTATAGTTAAATAGAATTTCTATGTATAAAGATCAAAATGACGAACTAAAATTAACACAAACCCTCAACAGACTACCGAACGTCACGTTCACAAATAACACACTAAATGAACGGACGTAACGAATAAACTTACTCACCGTGACTGCGACATATATCGATATGTAACGATAACAACCCACACCCGCGTGAGGGACAGACTCGACATATATTGGATCCCTAATTAGAGACAATGGTTAGCAGCTGCCTCTAATTAGAGATCCACCCAAACCCCACAAAGAAACAGAAAAGAACGACACTGTCAGACTCTGCCCATAGCTACATAGAGATGCCTATTGCTTCTCTATGGCCAGAGCCTGACAGTCATACCCATGATATACGGTCTGATATACCACAGCTGTCAGCCAATCAGTTGGTGGAATCTTTATAATGTTATATATACTATGCTATTATATTTGGTTCTGTTATATACAGTACCATCTATGTGATCTTGCAGACATTGATTCAGCTTTAATCAAACTTAATTAAAAAAGCACCATTCTCCATTCATCAGTGAAATACGCAGGAGTAGCCTGTTCTCTGGGCAGCCAAAGGAGTTGAGCAGAGACTGTGTGTAAAGTAGAGAATCCCGCACATACACAGGAACTTCGGATCTTTAGCTATCAGGAAGAGGGAACCACAGCCACTCCATTTATAACATGGGTAGTTTAGGTCCTGGATGCTGATTGAGCGATAGCTGTTAGGTATTGATGATAATCCACAGCAAATTGCTTTCAACAGTTCCATCTGAATTACCACTGCCTGCTCTTTGGGGACTAGGCTGGGTTATCTTATTACTGGAAAGCACATTTTGACAACAACGTATTGTATTATTATACTTTTTCTATTTAACCTTTATTTAAATAGGCAAGTCAGTTAAGAACAAATTCTTATTTACAATGACGGCCTACACCGGCCAAACTCGGACGACGCTGGGCCAATTGTGCGCCGTCCTATGGGACTCCCAATCACGGCCGGCTGTGATACAGCCTGGATTCGAACTAGGGTGTCTGTAGTGACGCCTCTAGCACTGAGATGCAGTGCCTTAGACCGCTGCGCCACTTGGGAGGCTTTATAAATACATTTGATTGATTGTTTGATCTCATTCTGAAATTAATTTGGCTGGTGTAAAGAACATTAGGAGTTCAAAGACATGCCGCTGAAGCCATCTGAATGTCTATGGTTCTTTAGAAAATCAGAGATAGGCCTACTAATAGCAGTGAACATAAGTCTAATCAATAATAGATGGTATTTACTGGTTGGTGAGTGGTAGAGGGGTAGAAACATGTTCAGGGAGTTATCTGTCTTCCCACTTCATCTGGCTGTGTCAGACACACACACACACACACACACACACACACACACACACACACACAGCCTGTGTGTGTGTGGCAGGATCCATAACCTGCCCTGAAACCCATCAAGTCATCTCTCTTCCAGACACTTTTCAGAAGTTCCATCTCTGCAGGGAACTGTCATCATCAACTTCCTCTCCCTCTTTTTGTTCCTCCCTCCTTTCTGTCCATCATGTGGTTTCCTGACACTCTGGCCAGGTCCATCAGATCTCTGCCCAAATCAGAAGCTCATTTTCTGGCTCTCAGCCCAGCAGGTGAGGGGCTCTAAGGCTCGGCTCCAGACCCCCTCCTCGGCTCCTCCACGACAGGCTTTGTCCTAGGCCACCTGGGTAGTGTCTTAGCCCCAGGCCCTGGGTCCTTCTGGGCCCTCTCAGCTCAGCTCACTGCTCTCCCTCCTCCGTTCCCTGTTCAGAACACAAAGAGAAGAGACACCTTACCTCACACTTACAAAACACAGCACACACACACACACACACACACACACACACACACACACACACACACACACACACACACACACACACACACACACACACACACACACACACACACACACACACACACACACACACACTTTCACGTTCTTCCTCTCAAGTACCTATCTGTGTGTCTAAACAGAAGCCTAAAGGCACATGGTGACCTTGAAGGAGAGAATCATTCTTTAAACAGATTGAATATAATATAATAGAATATGTAGTTGCATACACTATAGCCCAGTAATAAACTATGGAGAGGAGGTCATACAGTGCCTCAAGGCATTTTACCCAATAGTGTTTTGATATTGACTTTACTTAAGCAATTAATTTGATCTTTGTAATATAGCCTACCAATTTCTTGATACAATGTTTGAATTGCTGATTCGTTCACTAGTTCCTTCATTTGTTGTGTTATTACTTGTCCCTGGAGCATTGACTGTATTGTCTAATATACAGTATTTCCAAGACAAATCACAGACCGTGGCTAGGTCTTATACTGTCTACAAAGTAAACATACTGTAATCATGGAAAAAAGCCAAATATATTCATATAAAAAATATTGCTGATAAAGCAACTCCAATTAGCTTGTTTGGTTTATTTGTTTAATCCTCAGCATTACCACTAACATTGATTGTTTTGTCCTAACTTATCCATCTCTTTCTCTGTGGTTACAGAGACGTAATATAACCGGTTGTGCGACCCTCTACAAGATTAAATGTTATCACAGCGATCTCCCCTCTGCCTGCCATGGAACAGATGTTGGGTCTCAGAGAGTAATCACTCATCGACCCTCCCTGTCCCTCAGTCAATCACAATTACCTGGATTTCTATAGGCCAGGGCCCTGTAGTCACAAAGCGTCTCAGAGTAGGAGTGCTGATCTAGGTTCCATTCAGTCCTTGTTCGTGTAATCTTATTCATTATGATCTAAAATGCTAATCTGATCACATATCAGCACCTACTCTGAGACCCAGAGCGCTGTCCTCTGTCCTCCATGTGCCACTGCTGTGTCCTGGATCCGATCGGAGGGATCGTGGTGGCTGGTGTTCCGTATAGGAGCCTTGTCAATACCTTTGATCAGGCACTCGCCTAGTATGGGATAGAAGAGTCTGATAGTAGATCACTGATGGCTCAATGTCATGTAGCACATTGTCAGGTAATGATTGGTCCACAGCGTATGAGACGTTTGGATTCTGATGCTCAGCATAGTGTCAAAGGGAAGCACAGTACACTTCTTTCTTTCGTTACGTTCGACTGAAATCACACAATCACCTCAATGATCTTGTTTTTTTCTCCTATTTACATTAAAATATTAGAACCATTCAATGATAGTTTTAGGCAGCAGTCTGTCACACTAGTTGAAGGAAGGATCACGTACAGCACCTGGCTAAAGTCGATTATTTGGCAGATCAATTTAACCAACGCATTATATTTGTGTAGTGTAGAAACGTAATATCCCCACCAAATTGTTTCCCACCAGTGAATTGTTAATAACTGTCTATACAAATGAGCTTCAACCTCAAATCAAATCAGTGTAATTATATCTACCTTGAATATACTGTGTAGTACATTACATACTATACTGCTATAAAACCACATACAATAATAGTATGTTGCAGTGCTTTGTATAGCCATGAAACACGCAACAGTTGCTGTGTTCTAAAGAGAAGTAAATGGCTGTTTGATGTACTTTTAATTAAGCTGATATTTGTAGCATGTTGCATTTACAAATTAATTAGCATATAAAGAGGCGGAACATTTGCTGTTTTGTGATTGCAGCCTTGTGCCTCTGTTCATGTTTAGATAATTGATCGTTAAGGGTGTGGCTTGATGTTGCCCAGTGTATAAAAGGATACTTTTCTGCAGGGGATCCCCTTTGCCATGTGAAGGTTGGCGTTCCTTGGGAGAATGAGAGCAGCGTTGAGGGTTTTAACAAAAGTACGTATGAAAACTATGAAAGAGTTGAAGATCTAAATGTAGGTAAAATTAACGTTGCATTACTATATCTTTGTCTTATTCCCATACTCCCCTCCCTGATTGTAAAAACCTGTGTGTGTGTGTGTGTGTGTGTGTGTGTGTGTGTGTGTGTTTTTTTTTTAGTTTTGTCCCAAGAACCTCACCTCGTCATAGGTTGACTTCAGTAAGAATGTTAATTCATGGTTAAATCCCACACTTTACAAGCAGCACTGAGGAAATCAAAAAGGAAAATGTATACTTTCTCATCGTGAGCCAATGATCCAAGTGGGGAATTAGCGGATGGATAAATGTTACCTGTGGAAACACCAAACCTTCAGTGTTCTCTTTTGGTGGTTTTCCCCTTCGCAAACAGAAGCAATCCATCGTAACAGATTTACACACATTCAAGTGTCCCACTGCCATGATGAAACATTACAGAAATAACCTGCAACATTGCATATTAGGACACAGTGTGTGTGTGAGTCTGTGTGTGTATGCGTGTGTGCGTGCGTGTGTGTGTGTGTGTGCGTGTGTGTGTGTGTGTGTTTGCGCAAACACGTGTCAAACATGTCTTTAGCGTTTTTCTCCACTATTGTATTTGAATAGAGGAAAGTCATTTTCAGGGTACCGATATTGTCCTCTGACGTCACAGAGTATAGATAGATAGATAGATAGATAGATAGATAGATAGATAGATAGATAGATAGATAGATAGATAGATAGATAGATAGATAGATAGATAGATAGATAGATAGATAGATAGATAGATAGATAGATAGATAGATAGATAGATAGATAGATAGATAGATACTTTATTGATCCCCGAGGGGGAAATTTCTTGTGTCACATACATGCTAGAAAGAACATCCCTTTCCTCCATCTGTCTTCCATCTCCATCATTTCACAAGCTTCTCAGATTCCACCTGCACAATGGGCTGGCAGGTACCACGACACCTCCAAAACACTTACCAAGATAATACGAATTAAAACACAAGTAGCTCAGCTGTAACTCCTCTGCCCCGGGGAAGAAGGTTATAGCCCAGCATAGCTTCTGTACCTACTCCAAAATGAAGTATCAGTGCTAATTGCAGGTCAGTGTGAAACGGATGTGTCAGCTGTCATAACTGCTTATTCATTCGCCAGCTCGGAAAAGAAGCATGTGGTGACACACACACACACACACACACACACACACACACACACACACACACACACACACACACACACACACACACACACACACACACACACACACACACACACAGACACACACACACACTCCGTCTGTTTGTATTTAACCTGCAAGAGAGAACTGTGCTGCTCGGCCGTGGTCCCATTATGACCGACGGTGTGTGGCTTTAATGAACACTTATGTATGCAACAAGAGGGAAGCAGAAACTTGGATAACGTCGATGTGAGACGTCCTTTTTCCTACTTGGATAGAACATTTGATGGAATTGATAAAGAATGATATTTTAATATTTTTATTTTTGACTACTTTTACTTTTACTTCACTACATTCCTAAAGAGAATATTGTAATTTTTACTCCGTACATTTTCCCTGACAACCAAAAGTACTTGTTACATTTTGAATGCTTAGCAGGACAGGAAAATTGTCAAATTCATGCACTTATCAAGCGAACACTTGGTCATCCCTACTGCCTCTGGGCTGGCGAACTCACTAAACACAAATGCATCGTTTATACAGTAAATTATGTCTGAATGTTAGAGCGTTCCCCTGGGTATCCGTAAATAAAAGAAAAAGGAAATGGTGCTTAATATGAGGAATCTGAAATGATTTATACTTTAACATTTGTCAATGCATGCGCCATCAGAGCAGACTTTTCATTAAATCCCTCCCACTGAATTCCTCCTGCAGCTCAATGAGTCAATCCTGGATCCAGAAAATGCCAACACAATACACGACATGTACTGGAATAAAGGTAACGCCCGGAGCACTCGGTACTGCAGTGAAACCCCATTCAAAGACAGGCTTCATCCCAAATGCCACCCTATTCCCTTTGTGTTGCACTCCAGACTTAATGTATTTTTATACTTTCATACTGCCGCACTACGTGTCATGTATCGTGTATCTGTCTTTTGTGTATTTTCGTTCTGGCATTTTGCACCTGTCCTGTGTTTTTCGTAGATGCTTGACAAAAAAATTTCCCCTCTAGGATCAATAAAGTATCTATCTATCTATCTATCTATCTATCTATCTATCTATCTATCTATCTATCTATCTATCTATCTATCTATCTATCTATCTATCTATCTATCTATCTATCTATCCATCCATCCATCCATCCATCCATCCATCCATCCATCCATCCATCCATCCATCCATCCATCCATCCATCCATCCATCCATCCATCCATCCATCCATCCATCCATCCATCCATCCATCCATCCATCCATCCATCCATCCATCCATCCATCCATCCATCCATCCATCCATCCATCCATCCATCCATCCATCCATCCATCCATCCATCCATCCATCCATCCATCCATCCATCCATCCATCCATCCATCCATCCATCTATCTATCTATCTATCTATCTATCTATCTATCTATCTATCTATCTATCTATCTATCTATCTATCTATCTATCTATCTATCTATCTATCTATCTATCTATCTATCTATCTATCTATCTATCTATCTATCTATCTATCTATCTATCTATCTATCTATCTATCTATCTATATATATATCTATCTATCTATCTATCAAACACCAGGGCCCATAGGGAATAGGACCCCATTTGAGACGTAGCCATAGCCACGAGAGGCTGAGTGGTGCTGTACTGTAGACTGCAGTGGGGAGGTGCAGTGTACTCACTGCAGGGTCTAAGTTGACACACTAGTAGGGTTTAGAGGGTTGTTGGTGACTCCCAGTGCTTAGGAAGTACAGTAGACCAGTCCATCCACTACAGGAGAGTAGCTCACCATACTCAATACATGAGTACGGGCCAAAGGGACAAGCTAAACTTGAGCCATATAGCTAATGTGCCATGCGTCCAGAGATTGGGTTGGTTCAATTACAGAGATAATCATTATGTCAGAGTGGTGCTGGCAATACACAGGAGAATAACCTCTGTCAAATAAATTCTGTTGAATAAAAGAAAAATGTCTAAATTCTAAACCTGCACTATATTAGAACTCTGTGTACCAGAAATGGAGCAGAATGTCAATGTATGATTTATGTTTTAGCAGACCTCACACTCAGCAAAAAATATTAACATAGATTGCTGCAGTATTCTTTGAATAACATGTTTATTAATAAAGTTTTATGTTCCAAATAAAGGAATAGACTCAACAAATGTTTCTTTTTTTTGTTGAATTTTACAGAAACATTTAAATTTGACAACACATAATTAACAGATTTAAATGAAACACCAACTGAAACACACCAAGAGAAGAGGATACAAGAGTCTCATCCATTAATATATTTCTCATGCTTTCTCCGTACGAACATTCGGTATTAATGCTGACATTTACTTAAATTATTAGAATCGTGATTTCTGAACACAAAATGCATGGGTTTGGTGGTAGCAAAATGCAGCTACACTATATACACTACCGTTCAAAAGTTTGGGGTCACTTAGAAATGTCCTTGTTTTTGTCCATTAAAATAACATAAAATACAGTGCAGACATTGTTAATGTTGTAAATGACTATTGTAGCTGAAAACTGCAGATTTTTTATGGAATATCTACATAGGCCTACAGAGGCCCATTATCAGCAACCATCACTCCTGTGTTCCAATGGGACGTTGTGTTAGCTAATCCAAGTTTATCATTTTAAAAGGCTAATTGATCATTAGAAAACCCTTTTGCAATTATGTTAGCACAGCTGAAAACTGTTGTACTGATTAAAGAAGCAATAAAACTGGCCTTCTTTAGACTAGTTGAGTATCTGGAGCGTCAGCATTTGTGGGTTCGATTACAGGCTCAAAATGGCCAGAAACAAAGAACTTTCTTCTGAAAGTCGTCAGTCTATTCTTGTTCTGAGAAATGAAGGCTATTCCATGCGAGAAAATGCCAAGAAACTGAAGATCTGTGTACTACTCCCTTCACAGAACAGCGCAAACTGGCTCTAACCAGAATAGAAAGAGGAGTGGGAGGCCCCGGTGCACAACTGAGCAAGAGGACAAGCACATTAGAGTGTCTAGTTTGAGAAACAGACAATAAATTGGCTTTTCTTTCAAAAACAAGTACATTTCTAAGTGACCCCAAACTTTTGAATGGTAGTGTATATAAAAGTATGTGGACAAACCTTACAATTTGTGAATTTGGCTATTTCAGCTTCACCCATTGCTGACAGGTGTAGAAAATCGAGCACACCGCCATGCAATCCCCATAGACAAACATTGGCAGTAGAATGGCCTTACTGAAGAGCTCAGTGACTTTCAACGTAGCACCGTCATAGGATGCTACCTTTCCAACAAGTTCACATTTCTGCCCTGCTAGAGCTGCCCCGGTCAACTGTAAGTGCTGTTATTGTGAAGTGGAAATGTCTAGGAAAAACAACGGCTCAGCCGGGAAGTGGTGGCCAGACAAGCTCACAGAACGGGACTGCTGAGTACTGTAGCGCGTAAAAGTCGTCTGTCCTCTGTTGCGACACTCACTACCGAGTTCCAAACTGCCTCTTAAAGCAACATCAGCACAATAACTGTTCGTTGGGAGCTTCATGAATTGGGTTTCCATAGCCGAGCAGCCGCACACAAGCCTAAGATCATCATGTTCAATGCCAAGCAACCACTGGAGTGGTGTAAAGCTCGCCGACATTGGACTCTGGAGCAGTGGAAACGCGTTCTCTGGAGTGATGAATCACGCTTCATCATCTGGCAGTCTGAGGGACAAATCTGGGAGAACGCTACCTGCCCCAATGCATAGTGCCAACTGTAAAGTTTGGTGGATGAAAAATAATGGTCTGGTGCTGGTTTTCATGGTTCAGACTAGGCCCCTTAATTCCAGTTAAAATAAATCTTAACGCTACAGCAAACAATGGCATTCTAGACAATTCTGTGCTTCCAACTTTGTGGCAACAGTTTGGGGATGGCCCTTCCTGTTTCAGCATGACAATGCCCCCCGTGCACAAAGCGAGATCCATACATAAATGGTTTGTCGAGATCAGTGTGGAAGAACTTGACTGGCCTGCACAGAGCCCTGACCTCAACCTCATCAATCACCTTTGTGGTGAATTGAAACTCTGACTGTGGGCCAGGCCTAATCGCCCAACATCAGTGCCCGACCTCACTAATGCTCTTGTGGCTGAATGGAAGCAAGTCCCCGCAGCAATGTTCCAACATCTAGTGGAAAGCCTTCCCAGAAGAGTGGAGGCTGTTATATGAGCAAAAGGGGGACCAACTTCATATTAATGCCAATGATTTTGGAATTATATGTTCGAGGAGCAGGTGTCCACATACCTTTGGTCATGTAGTGTATATTCACACCTCCAGTGAGTGGCCTGGCTGATGTCTAGGGACTCACTCTTAGAAAAAAATATTATTTGGCTGTCCCCATATGAGAACCCTTTTTGGTTCCAGGTAGAACTCTTTTTGGTTCCAGGTAGAACCCTTTTGTGTTCCATGTAGAACCCTCTGTGGAAGGGGTCTACATGGAATCCATAAGGGTTCTGCCTGGAACCAAAAGGGTTCTACCTGGAACCAAAAAGGTCTCTTCAAAGAGTTCTCCTATGGGGACAGCCGAGGGACTAGGGACTTCTAGGGACTTTATAGATGGCTTCACTAAAGGCCAAGTCCTGTTGCAAAACTATGTACCGTTTACTCTAGGAACCAAATGAAGCAAACCTAAGGAAACGAGGCACCGAAGCTGATGCACAAGATAACCTGTAATGACTCACCAACGCTGTGAATCTAATGTTAGGTTAATACCAAGCAATATCTCATTTCAATTTGAGATTTGAGGCATACAAGGAAATATATGTACTTCGACCAGCCCAGTTTATACACTGTAGCAGACCAGCTGAAAAATCTTTTCATCTTTTCACATGATGAATAGGAATGATTATGTTCACCACATGACGTCATTTATTGTGATGGACAAAGAGTGCAAAATAATACAACCTAATTCAAATAGAAATTATTGGGGAAAACATCTCAGTAACAGCACAGGTAGTGTGAGTGGCAAGATGATGACTTGTCATGAGATGCAAAACATTACACTAATCTGCTACCAAAATTGACACTTCCGATACAAATGTATCACCAAGCAAGGAGGGCTGTGTAGCTAAGTGTAACCCCATGTAGCTACCCAGAATGTTTGTTTTTAGTGACAACAGGGATTTTTCCATGATGGAGCACTCTGAACCAATCGGGAACGAGGGCTAAGAACTTTGCGCTACACTCAAAGGTTCTCTCAGGAGAAAAAAGGTTGCATATTGAATATCAAATTCACCATCAACTGCTTCCATCTTCTCTCTCTCTCTTCTTCCCCGTTATCTGACTTCAAATCCCACCCTCTGTTTTGTCTCTCTAAATCTCTTTCACCCATTTCTCTCTATCCCTCCCACGTTTCTCTCTATCCCTCCCACGTTTCTCTCTATCCCTCCCACGTTTCTCTCTATCCCTCCCACGTTTCTCTCTATCCCTCCCACGTTTCTCTCTATCCCTCCCGCGTATCTCTCTATCCCTCCCGCGTTTCTCTCTATCCGTCCCACGTTTCTCTCTATCCCTCCCACGTTTCTCTCTTCTGTCTTTTCTACCTCCCTCTCTACTTTCCCTGAGACAACCCCGTCATGCCCCTCCTCCTCTCTTCTGGTCCTTCCTTCGCTCCACTGTGTTAGAGGAGTGGGGGTTGTTGCTAGCCATTAGACCATCTTCTCCTTGTTAGCCATGCATTCAGAGTGACGCAGGTTCTCCCCGCTCTGTTGTCATCATGGGAGATGATTACTGAAACTGGCAATTAATACCCACTGGTCTACTCTTCCTCTTTCACAGAGTAGCCATTTGTCTCAGCATCTAACCTACGGGCCTTGGGTTTGCACTGTCCAACCAGTTAGGTAAAAAATATACATTTTATATGTATCTAATATATCTTTCTTCTTTTTTAAAAAGATTTTAATGGTAATAAACGGACGATTGAATTAACCGTATATTAATTACATCTTGTACAAGAAGCATTATTAAAGTCTGGTTTATGAGGGTTTTGTTTTTAATCATCTTTTGGATTTATTATTTGAATTGAATACTGTGAGAAAGGTTTTTTATTTGAGCTTCTCTCCGAAGAATATTAGTCACGAGAGTTTGTGAAGTGGGGTGCGATAAAGAACTCAAGAGTTTGTGAAGTGGGGTGCGATAAAGAACTCGAGAGAGTGCAATTGCATTTCAGGAATGGGATGAGGGCTGTCCACTGAGAATCGGACTCTCCCCCATTCAATCTGTGCAATCTCCAATAGGCTACACTGAGAAATAAATTGCTTTTTAAATAGATTGCTTAGCTCCTATCGTGGAGCCACTGATGTGGATACATTTCATGTCGCCTGTATTTAAACGAGCCGCAGTGAATTTGATAGTTTCCCATTATTAAAGATACTGGTAAGTAAGACTACTTGTTCTGTTGCCCCTCTTGACACTTGAAATGAATCCCCGTGAAATAATAAAATAAATAAATATAAATAAATAAAAACACTTCAAAATGTTCAGAGAGAAAGGTGTGTGTGTGTGTGTGTGTGTGTGAGAAGTGTATGAGTTATTCATCTAATGGTATTTGGTCTAGAAGCTCAGCTCTGTAGTCAATAGACCCCAGGAAAAGATCTGAATATATGCCTGCACTCGCTGTCTCCATCTCTGTGAGAGGCCCAGGCAGGCAAACAGAAATGCAGCACATTTCCAATTGATTAATACTGCAGATCTTGTTTGAGGAAACCACATTATGTTCCTGGAGGAAGGGAGGGGAGGAAAGAGGATGGGGAGTCGTTACCATAATGCGCTAGACTGGAGGGAGAAAAAAGAGAGAGAGAGAGAGAGAGAGAGAGAGGGAGAGAGAGAGAGAGAGAGAGAGAGAGAGAGAGAGAGAGAGAGAGAGAGAGAGAGAGAGAGAGAGAGAGAGAGAGAGAGAGAGAGAGAGAGAGAGAGAGAGAGAGAGAGAGAGAAAGAAAGGGAGGCCTGTCTGAAAACAGGCCTGACCAGTATCTAGGTGGGTCCCCTCATCAAACCGCTAACTCTGCAGAATTAGTATGGACTGGACAGGACATTTTAGAGACAGAGAAACTCAACAAAGTTCCCATTATTTAGCATCCAAATAAACTAGATCTCATACTTACGTAAAACACAAATGTTTGTTCTATGAATATAATCATGTTCTGTATATACACTGGGGGCCAAAAGTTTAGAATATTACTCATTCAAGGGTTTACTTTATTTTTTACATTGTAGAATAAAAGTGAATACATCAAAACTATGACATAACACATATGGATTAATGTAGTAACCAAAAAAGACATTAACAAATCAACATATATGTTATATTTGAGATCCTTCAAATAGCCACCTTTGCCTTGATGACAGCTTTGCACACTCTTGACATTCTCTCAACCAGCTTCACCTGGAATGCTTTTCCATCAGTCTTGAAGGTGTTCCCACATATGCTGAGCACTTGTTGGCTGCTTTTCCTTCACTGCGGTCCGACTCATCCCAAAGCATCTAAATTTGGTTGCTGTTGAAACCAAAAATCTGGACACCAGACCAAAGGACAAATTTCCACCGGTCTAATGGCCATTGCTCATGTTTCTTGACCGATGCAAGTCTTTTCTTCTTATTGGTGTCCTTTAGTAGTGGTTTATTTGCAGCAATTCGACCATGAAGGCCTGATTCACACAGTCTCCTCTGAACAGTTGATGTTGAGATGTGTCTGTTACTTGAACTTTGTGAAGCATTTATTTTGGCTGCAATCTGAAGCTGGTAACTCTAATGAACTTATCCTCTGCAGCAGAGGTATTTATGGTTCTTCCATTCCTGTGGCGGTCCTCATGAAGCTGGTTGAGAGACTGCCATGAGTGTGCAAAGCTGTCATCAAGGCAAAGGGTGGCGACTTTGAAGAATCTCAAATATAAAATATATTTTGATTTGTTTAACACTTTTTTGGTTACTACATGACTCCATATGTGTTATGTCATAGCTTTGATATCTTCACTTTTATTCTAAAAATAGTGCAAATAAAGAAAAAACCCTTGAATGAGTAATATTCCAAACTTTTGGCCCCCAGTGTACGTATCTGACAATGCAATTCCAACAGTTAATGTACAATGGTAATAGAATACATCCCTGTACAATACATCCTAACCATAATACAATGGATCCCTGACCATAATACAGTACATTCCTGACCACAATACAATACATTCCTGACCACAATACAATACATCCCTGTTCTTAATAAAACAATACATCCCTGGTCTTAATAATACAATACATCCCTGATCTTAATGCAATACATCCCTGATCATTATACAATACATCCCTGACCTTAATACAATACATCCCTGATCATAATACAATACATCCCTAATCTTAATACAATACATCCCTGATCATAATACAATACTGCCCTGATCATAATACAATACATCCTGATCTTAATACAATACTTCCCTGATCATAATGCAATACATCCCGGATCATAATACAATACATCCCTGATCATACCATCAAATCTATCTTTGGGTATTTAACATGTAAGGCCATAAAGGAAGGGTTCTACTGGTTTGGGCCCTAGAAAAGTGTATGGTGTGTACAGGTTAGGGCCCTAGAAACATTTGGCTCTAGTGTGAGGTGTGTACTAGTTAGGGCCCTAGAAACATTTGGCTCTAGTGTGAGGTGTGTACTGGTTAGGGCCCTAGAAAGCATTAAGCGTTTGGCTCTAGTGTGAGGTGTGTACTGGTTAGGGCCCTAGAAAGCAATAAGCGTTTGGCTCTAGTGTGAGGTGTGTACTGGTTAGGGCCTTAGAAAGCATTGTGTTCGGCTCTAATGTGAGGTGTGTACTCCAATTACCCTGCTTTAACAGGATTACAACAGATAAAACACACTAAGATGCCTTGCGGCTGGGTGCAGAAATGAAATAGAATGTAATAAGGTAATCTGGAGAAGGTTGATAAAATAATCTAAACAGAATAGCAACCAACACTGAACAGGGAACAGAGATGGGCTCTGTCTGAAGGACTGCAAGGCAGCACTGGGTTGATGTGATGTCAAGAATGTACATAAACAATGTGTGTATCTTTTGTGACATTTTATTTATAGAATAAGGCACTTTTACAATACATATGTCATTGGCATTGTAGCTTACATTGCAGCTGTGTTTATGGAATACATAATGACTAACGTAATGGTATACACCTGAGTTAAAATAAAATGATGTCAACTATCAGATAAATATTGGGTTTAATGTCATTTCCAATGTATATTACGGTAACTTGTTCAGTGTTAATACTTTGTTATAATGAAACAATCACTTGTCGTTATAAACGTCATATTTGTATGCAAGTATACTTTGCAGGAAAGCAGAACATTGATAGAATATATACAAAATAAATAGATCCATTTCTAATACTATTCTTAATAGCTCAATAAAGGTCATGCTCAATTCACTGAAACTATACATTTGACTATTGGCTATGACATTCTTACTGTCTATCAGGATAATTGACATATAATGTAACTGTGACAAGAGAAAATACCAAAAGCAGGCAGAGGTAAAGAATGATTCAGCAGCTGAATTGATCAGGGCCATACCACATGATCATGGTTAGGTAAATATTGTCAGCAACAAGGGCCTGGTTTGTTTCAAAACAGTAAATACAGAGATTCATTGAAGAACAACATATTAGACATTATGTCCACACCCCCCTCTCTTTTTCTCCATGTAATAATAATAATAATTTAGATCCACTACAGAAATTGATATACAATGTACATTTTGATATGATCTTTATCAGCTATGTAGTATCCATAGTGGTGAAATATGGGGCCATCCAAGCTTCTAGTGTTTCTTTCATTTTTCCAAAACATATTCAGTGGGATAACTGTTATTATGAATAAAGTAATAATTATCAAGCGAGCCAAGCAGTTAATATATCATTGTGTTCTTTTAAATATCTGAAATGGTACTAGTATAGCTTTTTAAATTAGTTTGTATGATAGTAATCAAGAGCATTTGTTTAGCTGTAGATTTTTTTTATTCTTGTGAATTCATAAAAGATAAAAAAGATAAATACTTGTAAAAAAATTTTATTAAAAGCTGAAATATTTGAAATATAAATACCATACATTTAGTTTTTTATGCCTTGTATAAAAAGGCATATAATGATTTTTTTCTGGGGGGGAATCTTGGGTAATTGTTATCTAGACCCACTCTCCTCCAATGCATAAATTGAGTTCTCGCTAGAGCGGTGGACATTTTGTTGTCTGGGCCCCGACGTGGCAGCTCTTTCGTGTGGAAAACCCAACGTGATAAATGTCATTTCAAAATCAATTTGCATAAAAATGGAGAATGAGGAAAAGAGTGCTTGGTCTGGAGGACTGATAATAAATAGACCGGAGAGATTTGCATGAGAGAGGGCCAGGGCCATGCAGCCTAACCTCTGCTATAACTGCACAACAACACTATCCTGTTGTATCAGAAGCCTATGAAATACACACTCACAGTAGCATATCTACCAGACAATACAAATACATAATGCAGCATGAATATATGCAAATGAACTTTCATATACTGGACATGATAATGGTCAAATAAACGTGACATCTGAAACATCTGTGACAAAACGACAACAACACAGTATACAAATAATTATCTGTGAAGAAGGGTGAGGGGGGAAAAAAAGGTTTTAAAAAATCCTGCAGATGATAGTGGTTGGTAGACACTATCTCAAGACTGGACAGCACAATCATCACTGAAACAGATAGACAGCCGGCAGTGCTCTGTCTGCTTGCTTGATAAATGGGCCTGGATGTCAGTCAGTCTCTATGGTTTGTGTTTCTGTGTGCCAGCCTCAAATCCTCCGTTTTAAAAGGAAACCTTTTACGGGGGGGATACTTTGAGCTGCTTCGATCTGATCAATAGTCCTCAGCTGCAGACGAAGGCAGACGAAGAAGAAGATGAGGAGGACTCTCCTCGACTACGCGTATTCTTAAGCAATAACAACGTGATCCGTATTATACACCCAAGAATACCCGTCACCGAAGAGAATCTTTAACACAGAGAGGCAATAATGGGAATCGCTAGCAAGCGTGACCACATCATTAACTTCCTCAGACGGTCCCAATGGCAAGCAACACAGAGAGAGACACTGTATCAACATCATTGATTGAAGATGCCTTGAAGCACAACACAAGTCCCCATCAAAGGTTTGTCTGCAAATAGAAATTAACAACAGTGCATTTTTCAATCCAAAGTCAAAATAACAAAGTGATGTAGACTACCTTCTCTTCTAAGTGTCTGCATCTCTCTCTCACACACACTCCCTCTTTCATTCTTTCTCTCACACACGCCACTGGTCAAATAAATGGAGCTCCATAAGAGACGAGAGGTAAAGGGATGGTGTGTGGGGACGCTTGCCCCCTCAGCATGCTCTTACCTGGGCCAGAGGTGGTCTGAAGCCCTGCCCTCCTTGGAAGTCCTGGTGGTCCTCTCCTCCCGGAGCGATCCATAAGGAGGAGGAGATTCCCATTTTAGCCCTGTTCTGTTCTCTCTCTTTCTCTCTCACTCTACACCAGCATATCCACACATAATGAAACCTCCTAGAAACACAGAGATGTAGAGGTTAAGGGTCACAACCACAACCACCCAAGGCCTTTTAAACCATACATAATACCATAACCCATTAACATCCCACGGTCAACCTAACCCCCTCCTCATAAGAATCTGGTCAAATCAAACACTAAGCGAATGCCAGAAGGCAGGTAAAAAATGGGATTATTTGAATTCTATTTCGTCCCGAATGTCAGACTAACAGACATTGAGATTTTATTCCAAAACATACACCAACTATTCCTATATTTAATATAGTCAATTAAGTTAAATCTTTGTAATGGAAAATGAAATCTGGGGAAATTTACCAGAATCGAAATAATCTCGTTCTTTAAATGATTCTGAATAAAATAACTGTTGAAATGTGTTGTGAATATAAAATGTAAGATATGTTATTGTGAAATGTTAATTCACCAAAGGCCCTGAATTTTTGAAGATAATTTCCAAATTAAAGTAAAAATTTTAAATCCCGCTATGAAGACATAAATAACGTATAATAAGTAAAAGCAATTTAATTCAAACCCATTCTAATTGATTCGCTCACATGAATGCAAATAAAAGACTCCAACTAAGCCAATCCAAAATCATTCCATTGATTCGATGTTTAAATAAATATATCTACAATTACTTCATTTTGTAAAAGGAAAAGACATCGTCTGGATCTCAACAACATCCAGATACATATTAAGAAACTGTTATTCCCAACTTCACCGTTCAAACCTTTAAAAAATGTGTGTGTGTCTGTGAATTACATTATTCATGACTGCCTGGATGAAACTAATGTTGGAAAAAGGAAAGCATTTTGACAAATAACCAATGAAATAATCAAAGCAACCAATTTGAAGATAAAAAAATGTATCGTTTACAATCCACTCTCGGATGGATCTGGAAGAAAACGCCCAAAAAAGATCCAAAAAATGGACATTGGGAAATCACCCTACAGTACTATACTGCTATAGCTAATATTCCAAGACAAAATAAACCCTGGACAAAACTACCAGGATGGACACAATGAAAACCATGCAGCAAATTGTTCAGCTTACCTAAACCACAATTTAGCCCCCACACAGAGGAAAACAGGTAGATGGAGAAAGAAAGAAAGAAAGAAAGAAAGAAAGAATGAAAGAAAGAAAGAAAGAAAGAAAGAAAGAAAGAAAGAAAGAAAGAATACAAAACTGAACCAATGAACAAAAGAGAAATGAAAGGCGGGAAAAGAGGTGGTAATCCTTAAGTGTTTCCCATTCTCTTCTTCTACCCAGCAGTTTGACTAGGAAGCTGAGGCACAGGGTACAACAACAGCCGCTCTCCAGCATCTCCTCTCCCCTCTTAGGCTGGACCACTTCTCTCTGCTCTCTGAAGCAGCCTGAACCCCCCCTCCCCCCTCCCCCTGTGCTGTTGAGAGCTGGGACATACCCCCCACACACTAGCTCTTATCCGCCCCCCCCCCCCCCCCCCCCCCCGCCCCTCCCGCCCCCCCACACACGCACACAAGCCCATATCCGGGTGAATAACCCTGTCCATCCACCCCCATCAATCCACCCTCCAGCCCTATGGGTGTTTTCACCCATCTTAGATATACACAGAATAAACTTACCAGGATCATTGATTCACCTATAGAAACTCAAACTAAGAGTCTTTAAATTATGCTCATCCAAAATTTCTAAGGTAAATTTTAACTGTGCTTTTTTTTCATACATTATTCAAAGTTCTGCTAGGTATCTTTGTCTTGAATCACATTTTTCAGCTGATTAATTTTAATACTCACAGATGTATACCACTGTACTTAGACCACCATATGTTGGAAGCAGAGACGGAAATATGAGTAGGAAAACAGAGGGAGAAGAAGAGTGAAAATCTGTGTAGATTTTTTTTTTCTGCTGTGGTCGGCCGGAGTATCTCTGGATGAATCTGTATTCTCTTCCTCACTCCTCCACACCTCCCTCCTCCTCGTCCTCTTCGGTCTGAGAGGCTCTTGCCTCGCACCTCCGCCAGATGAACAACCCCCCCCTCACCCCCCACCCCCCCTTACATGCTGGACCCTTTTTCTGATTGCAATTTAATTGCAGGAGTCCCATGAATATGGTAATACATCACACCACAGGAGACGAATCCAATGGAGAAAAAAAAGAAAGCCACCAGACAGTCAAACACACCAATACACACAACGGTACGACAAAGCACACAAAAAACTAACACCAAGAAAAACGAACACCAAACTCCTTTTGTATGTACATCAACGTTGTACGCTGTTGGTCAGCATACAGCAGAGAAAGAAAAAAACAAGATCACAATTTTTACTTCTTTTTGCGATGCAAAAAAAAAAAGGATGACGAGAGAATTGTGACACATCCACTTGAAGCTCTTACCCTGTGAGTGTTGGTACAGGCACAGCCTTCCACAGAGCTTCTAGCCAGGCTGGTGTCTGATCCCCTGCCTCAGAGCAGATATGCCGTGATTGTGAAGATATACCACCTTGCTTTGCTGTTGTCCACAGTGGAGAGTGGTCGATTTCTATGGGGTTAGTAGTGTACGCGTTGACCAGCAGCGGTTGTTCACAGACAGGTGTTCCCTATGCGCGGGCAGCCCTCTCGCAGTCCCAGCGTGTAACTGTAGCGCCTAACGTGTCAGCCAGCCAGCCATGGGGTTGTGCAGGTGGATGATGCAGTAGCAGCCTCTCAGGGAGGGATAATGCTCAACAACAGTACCAAACCTCGTCTTTGCACTGGAGAGAGACAGTTGTTGCTCGCCACAGCGAATGAACTTACAGCACGAGAGACAGAACGAGAGGCAGAGAGAGAGAGAGAGAGACGGTGAGAGAGAGATGGGAAAGAGAGAGGAATGGGAGAGAGAGTGACCGAGAGAGGAGAGACTGAGAGAGTGTGCGAGCGGTGTGATGTTTGTGTGAGAGAGAGGGGGAGGAGAGAGAGGGGTAGAAGGAGGAGGGAGTGGAGGGAGAGGTGGGGTTAGAGAGGGGAGAAATCGCAGCAAACCCACAGCTACAAGTCTGTGGATTGACACTGGATCCTCTCTCCTGCTTAGAGGAAAGGAAAAGAGAGAAGAATTAGATTTGAGCTTCACATATGGTTCCAGGAGGCAGGCAGTAAGTCGTGATGGGTCGCGGATCTCAGGCACCTAATGGTGGATTAATTGAGGGACATCTGACGTGCTGCAAGCTGTATGGGTCCCACATTAACTGCTTCCCAAACGGGGGGACGGGGGGGGGGGGGGGGGGGGGGGGGGGGTAGGGGGTGCATGAGGGGCCATGTAACCCCTTGGGGGCCGCTGTCAGTACAATGAGCTGAAAAAAATGCCATCGTGAAAATGGTTCTATGTACTAGGTTATTTTCCTCCCCATCCCTGATCACCAGCATGTGTTGGCTGACAAGATAAGATAAGATTATTTTTTTTTAAACAGAGGGATGAAAAGAAGATAATTTTCTCTTTGAGTTGTAAATATTATAATTTCAGAAGTCAAATGGGCGTTACTGTCATCAGTTGAAGAGGGGAAAAAAGTATTAGAGACATCCTCAGTGTGATGACAAGTCATTGGATATTATGAGGGAGGGAGAGAGAGAGAGAGAGAGAGAGAGAGAGAGAGAGAGAGAGAGAGAGAGAGAGAGAGAGAGAGAGAGAGAGAGAGAGAGAGAGAGAGAGAGAGAGAGAGAGAGACCAATGCATTTCCCTGGAATATAGAGGAGAGAGAAAAAACAAATTTACCTAATTTCTTTCAGGCTGATGTAAGGTTGTCTTAATGCCAACAAGCCTTTTAACTTCCCGCAATGGGGCTTACTTTTGAAGCCGACATTTTCAATTACGGAGGCCTAAAATTATTTGAATTATTTTATTTCTTGATAATGGTCTGATCAGAGATGATTCCCTGGTGGTCAAAGATAAGATCTGTTAACACTCAAGCTGATCAATGGAAAATTACTTTTGATGTGGCACTGTTCTTAATCTTCTCTCAAAGACAACTTTTTCTGTACATTAAGCTTTCCCATTTATTTAAATTATCTAATAATTGTCAGTGTAATACTCACTGTTCTGAAAATCAGTGGCACATATAAATTAGATTTATATTACACACCAAACCTTCAGTCTTAGATGGGTAAATCAAAAATCTTAATTTAGATAAATTCCCACACAAACAAACACACAAGCTTTAGCCTAAATCTACAAAAACTAATAGTGTGAGGCTAAAAATTATTCACCAATCTTAAAGGTATGTTGAAAAATTATATAAGAATGTTCTTCTAGCATGATTCTAATACAAAGCAGACAAAAGAATCAAATGGGCAGAGTTCCACTCAGAGCACAGCCCTTTACTGCCCCCTATTGATCACTGTGGGTCTTGCATCACAGACCCAGCAGCAACAGGCTCTACTCTTTGTTCTATGAAAGTCCTTCTGTGTCATTCTGAAGGCATTCTGCAATTAGAGGTGAATAACAAGTAATTCTTTATGAAGTAAAGTCATTCAGGGAGAAAAAGGAAAGGCATGCAGAAGGCTTTCTCTCTTCTACTGGAAAGGTAAGAGGTGGAAAGGAGAGAGAGAGGGAAGGAGAGAGATGGTGAGGGCATAGATAGATAGATAGATAGATAGATAGATAGATAGATAGATAGATAGATAGATAGATAGATAGATAGATAGATAGATAGATAGATAGATAGATAGATAGATAGATAGATAGATAGATAGATAGATAGATAGATAGATAGATAGATAGATAGATAGATAGATAGATAGATAGATAGATAGATAGATAGATAGATACTTTATTGATCCCCGAGGTGAAATTTATCCGTTAAGCAGCTACAAAAATACACGAAAGACAGATACACGGTACATGATACATAGAGCGGCAGTAAGAAAAAGTATAAAAATACAACAAGTCTGGAGTGCAAAAAAGCTATAAAAAGACATTGCATAGTATGGGTGGATGGCTGAATATGTACACTATACATTGTTACAGAGTGTTAGGTGAAAAGGGCTGCTAGGTTTGAGGTAATAGTGACTTTTGAAATGTTTCATGGTGGAATGAGCTAGTGACATAAAATAATAAGTCATTCGGATTTGAAGTGCCAAAAGCTGCAATGCCAAGTCTCTACTCAGCACAATGTGTCGCCTCACGTCCACACCAAAAATCCATTAGGCACTTTTTTTTTTAAACAATGTGGCAATTATTGTGAGTGTGTCTGGGTATTCTGGGGGAATGTAACAGGTTACATCCTTCTCTCAGTTGTTGTAGGTAATTGAAATTGTCTGTTCTTCATCGATTAGGAAGATACTTATATAATACAATACAACATGTAAGTCTGCAGCACCTTGGTAAGTTTTCAGCCTCTACTGTTCAGAAATACCACTTTACATACAAGCTCAGTGGCCTTGTGTTTAGAGTGTACACCCTGAAATTGGAATGAAGGGGGGCATTTAGCGACTGTCATAAGCAGTGGTGTAGTGGAGGGTAAACGAAAGTAAACACAGCTTACCCACTTTTTGGGGGGAGGGGAGACGGGACAGTTGACCCAACGTTTGTTGAAAAATTATATTGGAAATATACACTAACGTTAGGTGCTAGGTTCTATCTAAAACCTAAAAGGGTTCTTCGGCTGTCCCTGTAGGATAACCCTTTGTAGAACCCTTTTTGGTTCCAGGTAGAACCTTTCTGAGTTCCATGTAAAACTCTTTACACAGAGCGTTCTACATGGAACCCAAAAGAGTTTTAACTGGAACCAAAAAGGGTTCTCCTATGGGGACAACCAAAGAACACTTTGTTTCTAAGAGTGTAGTTAGGAATGACGTTTACACACCAATTTATTTTTGACCATTACATCACTGGTCATTAGGCAATAACATCAATTATCACATTCATCAGTCAGTCCATCTCTTTTTACTCTCTCTGTGATATTATTATTAATAATGTACTGGCCTACATTATTGTTACATTATTAATAATACATATTACTAGATTACCTGTATTTACAGCTTACTATTACTACTTGCTTATGACATATGACTTGTTACATTACCACTTTTAGCACGTGTACAGATCCCCTGACTACTGTGTAAGGAGAAGTTCCTTGAGTATAAGGAAGAAATTATATATTCAGATTTGATTCACTCAATTAATTCACCTCATGGATCATGCTAGCTGCAGGGATGTTCGCCTACCATTACTCCTGCAAAGCATACTGTAGGGACTTGGCAACGTTTCAATTTAACACCCAACATGAGCACAAACGCTTCCAATGCGTATCGACACAGATAAATGGTTTGAAATTACTTACAAAGGACACATACAAACACGCATTCAGGCCCACACACAGGCATACACACAGGCATACACACAGACAAACAGACACACACACACACACACACACACACACACACACACACACACACACACACACACACACACACACACACACACACACACACAGTTTTGTACAGCTAACCTTGTGGGGACACACAATTCGATCCCATCCAAAATCCTATTTCCCATAACCCTTAACCATAAACCTAACCCTAACCCTAACCCCAACACTAACCCTAAACCTAATTCTAACCCTAACACTAATTCTAACCTTAACCCTAAACCCCCTAGAAATAGCATTTGACCTTGTGGGGACCAACAAAATGTCCCCAAGTTTGTCAAATGTTAGATGCTTACTAATCTTGTGAATACTTCTGGTCCACACAAGTATAGTTAAACACGCCCACACATAAACACACACACAAATCTGAACCATTGCAGGTCCAGTACATAGCCTTCGCTCCACATATTTAAACAGACACAAGGGACAGAGAGATGAGAAGGATATGCCGCAAAGACTAAACACAATGCAGCTGTAACATAATGGCCTTACATTCATTCCATTGAATTATTAAAGAGAAAGACAGCCTCAGGCTATGGCTGAGGGGAGAGGCAACACTAAACAAGAAAAAATGCACCCATTTGAAAACAGACACTTAGAACATTTACCAGTGCAGCAGGTGAATATGCATCCTGCAGTAAATAGGCCTAGCTGATATTACCCCACAGATACCAGTGAACATTTACCAGTGCAGCAGGTGAATATGCATCCTGCAGTAAATAGGCCTAGCTGATATTACCCCACAGATACCAGTGAACATTTACCAGTGCAGCAGGTGAATATGCATTCTGCAGTAAATAGGCCTAGCTGATATTACCCCACAGATACCAGTGAACATTTACCAGTGCAGCAGGTGAATATGCATCCTGCAGTAAATAGGCCTAGCTGATATTACCCCACAGATACCAGTGAACATTTACCAGTGCAGCAGGTGAATATGCATCCTGCAGTAAATAGGCCTAGCTGATATTACCCCACAGATACCAGTGAACATTTACCAGTGCAGCAGGTGAATATGCATCCTGCAGTAAATAGGCCTAGCTGATATTACCCCACAGATACCAGTGAACATTTACCAGTGCAGCAGGTGAATATGCATCCTGCAGTAAATAGGCCTAGCTGATATTACCCCACAGATACCAGTGAACATTTACCAGTGCAGCAGGTGAATATGCATCCTGCAGTAAATAGGCCTAGCTGATATTACCCCACAGATACCAGTGAACATTTACCAGTGCAGCAGGTGAATATGCATCCTGCAGTAAATAGGCCTAGCTGATATTACCCCACAGATACCAGTGAACATTTACCAGTGCAGCAGGTGAATATGCATCCTGCAGTAAATAGGCCTAGCTGATATTACCCCACAGATACCAGTGAACATTTACCAGTGCAGCAGGTGAATATGCATCCTGCAGTAAATAGGCCTAGCTGATATTACCCCACAGATACCAGTGAACATTTACCAGTGCAGCAGGTGAATATGCATCCTGCAGTAAATAGGCCTAGCTGATATTACCCCACAGATACCAGTGAACATTTACCAGTGCAGCAGGTGAATATGCATCCTGCAGTAAATAGGCCTAGCTGATATTACCCCACAGATACCAGTGAACATTTACCAGTGCAGCAGGTGAATATGCATCCTGCAGTAAATAGGCCTAGCTGATATTACCCCACAGATACCAGTGAACATTTACCAGTGCAGCAGGTGAATATGCATCCTGCAGTAAATAGGCCTAGCTGATATTACCCCACAGATACCAGTGAACATTTACCAGTGCAGCAGGTGAATATGCATCCTGCAGTAAATAGGCCTAGCTGATATTACCCCACAGATACCAGTGAACATTTACCAGTGCAGCAGGTGAATATGCATCCTGCAGTAAATAGGCCTAGCTGATATTACCCCACAGATACCAGTGCAAAACACAGCAATATCCTGCATAGCAACATCAACACACACTGCGCTACACTCTACTAGTGAATCCAAAATGGCACCCTATTCCCTATGTACAGTATTGCACTACTTTTGAACAGGGCCAAAAGTAATTCACTATGTAGGGAATAGGGTCCCATTTGGGCTGCAGGCTATCTCCCTCTTACCTTTGACCTGTAGAAAGAGAGCTAGATTAAGTCATGGCACATCTGGTGCCATGGAATGACATTAGACCTCAGCACACAGTTGTAGCAGGAAGCCAGGAACACGTAGAAGAGAGTGTACTCACCCCAGGTATTAGTTGGAGAGAGGAGAGAGGCAGTCCTTTGTTTCATATACCACCGTCAAGTAGAACCAAGAGGAAATTAAGTTTTCACACACACACACACAAACACACACACACACAAATTAGGAATGTAAATTGGTCGACTCTCATGCAAATTATTTGCGAGTTATGAAAGAGACTGGGAGACACTCCTCCCTCTATATTAGATTACACTGACAGAGGATATGAAGGCTTTTAATAGAGAAGACGGAGGAAAACCTCACATCCAAATACAGAAATATATTGCTTTTATTTGACTCAGTTTAGAATTCCCATGGTGAAACTGTGACAAAGAATCCATTCTATTTTTCAATTTTTTTACCTCTCATGTACGTCAAATAATACCTCAAGAATCGAGTATAATATTTCCTTCAAAATGTCTGGCGTTGTAACCTATCAGTCGCGTGTCCAACGGTGCCCAGTGACGGTCGTCAGCGCGAGCCAACCAATCTCATCCCCCGGTTCCGTCTGTCAATACTGACAAAGAAGAATTATGACGTGTCACCAGATATTTATGTCCAGATAGCTTTAAGCTTGCAGGATTGTTCCATATTATGTGCGTCTACTGTCCATAAATTGACCCGTGGATTGACCCCTGCCAGCTGCCATAAGTCCTGCTGCTTCAGACATGTTGTAACTCTGGTGTCAGTGGGACGATAACAGACATAAATCATCAGCCGTATAAAAGGCTCCAACCTGACGCCATACTTAGAGAGCCAGACGCCACAGCAGCAGAAGTATTGCGTGTGTTTGTAGGTGTGTACTTTGTACCCAGACAAGTGCTTGGACCCAGCATAGAGAACATAGTGTTATTATCAAATGAGGCACACCAATGGGGAAACGCATACACGCATTTCATGATCATTCTGCCAATGTTACAGTCTCAGTGTGGCCTGCAGAAGGGCTCTTCTCTGATTGATGCTGTGTTTTCTCTCTGCCTGGATGACATGCTGTGTGAGTGAATGTGCTAATGAAGATTTGTGTCAGGGTAAGGTCAAACACAACGGCATGATGTGTGCGTGCGTGTGTGTGTGTGTGTGTGTTTATGTTTGAGGTGTGTGTAACGGTTCCGTAGATACATGTGCGTGAGTAGTGTGAGTAGCGTTTTCATACATGCATAGTCACACATGTGGGATGTAAATATATTCTTATGCATGGCTTAGCCGGAGTGAGAATATATTGCCTTGATTGGCATGCATTGCTATTGTATGATTGTTATTGAATGTTACTGCTAGAATTCTGCTTACAGAACAGTTGTTTAGGCATTTGGAAAAGGTGAACCAAGGGAAACCATCACGTTTAGCTAACTAACCATTGCATAGAGCTGCATCACCCAGTCGGTGTCTGCAATATGCATTGTGTCTTCACTCTCTCCATGGCTCATTACCACGGTACCGGAGCTAGACTTGTCAGCTATCACACTGTGTGAAACCCAGAAACCAGGGAGACATTTTCTCAAGACGGACAAGCAAGAAATGAGCTCTGCCAGCTCCATGTAGATATAGAAGCCTGTGTCCCAAATGGCACCATATTCTTTATTTAGTGCATTACTTTTGACCAGAGCCCATAAAAAGTAGTGAACTATATAGGGAATATGGTGCCATTAGGGACGCACCCAAGGTGTAACTCTAACTCTTGCTAGAACTTGTGAAGCTTTTTTTTATGGTTGTACTTTACTGACTCAGGTGTCGACCGGATTCAGGAATCTGACCCTGTAGATGAAATAACAGAGAGAACTCAAACTCACTCATTGGCTCTGATTGCTTTACGCTAGAGTTAATTAACTCCCTGTCATTCTTTCATTTCTATTTTTTTTGCCTTAACTGATTTCTGGCATATTAGTTGCATTATTTGTTGGTCGTGTTTGTACCCATAAATGATCAGTTATCAACCGTGCAGAAGGAGGAAGAAAGGGGGTTGAACCAATTTCTCGAATTTCTTTGATATGTGCTGGCGGTTGGGGTGACATGATGTCACCAAGCAAAGCGTGATCAGATGCTTTCTGGGAGGAAATTGGCATCTAAAATATCTCTTAAACATTTTCAAAACATGCCTAAAACGTGAAACTATCCCCTAGTATTAACATGGAAAAAAGTGAAATGGCAGCTGAGCACTAACTGAATGGCTTACATACTTTTATGAAATGTACATACACATGGCATTTCACGTTTCATGTGTAACCACATATATTACCCAACTATATTTTGGCCTACTGTTGGGTTTGGCTGTGCACTCAATACCCTGGATGTAGCCTACCTGAGCATGCCAAAGAAATGCCAATAGCTGCTCTAGCTATTTGAAATGAGACACTGAACAGTGAGACAGCTTCTGACTGATGATTTGGACTGATGAGTTCACTTCTCCCTAACTGTGTCCCAAATGGCACCCTATTCCCTATATAGTGCACTACTTTTGACCAGGGTGCATAGAGCTCTGGTCAAAAGTAGTGCACTATGTGGGATGCATCCCTATCTAACTTGTCCTCTCTCTCTGCCCTGCTGGCAGATTGTGCTGACACAACATTAAAATCACAATGTCATCATTTGACATCATCATGTCAACCACTGTACTTGATTTGATTATTTGATCAGTATTAACTGTCTCTGGACTACATTTTATTTACATGTTATTTACATGTTATTAACATTTTATTAACATTTTATTAACATTGTATTAACATTTTATTAACATTTTATTAACATTTTATTAACATTTTAGCCACACAGTCTTCACAATGTGAAGAGAAAGAATTTGAGCCAGTACAGTATCGTATGGTTAGGTTCGGCACGATAGTGTGGACCTGATTTTGTGGGCCATGGTATAACCTCTCTCCTAATTGACGCTGCGACTGGGTGGCACTGTGAATCAAGGTGACGTCGGTGTGACGGCATCTTACCGGAACACAGCTGTGACTCACCCAGACGATGGCTGACAGAAACATGGCACCCTGGAGGATTACACAGCCAGCCATTTCCACAACTCCCTGATCTAACAGGCCTGCCTGCCTGCCTGCCTGCCTGTCTATGTGCCTGTCTATGTGCCTGCCTGTCTGGTCTGTCTGTCTGTCTGTCTGTCTGTCTGTCTGTCTGTCTGTCTGTCTGTCTGTCTGTCTGTCTGTCTGTCTGTCTGTCTGTCTGTCTGTCTGTTCTGTGTGTGTGTCTGTCTGTCTGTCTGTCTGTCTGTCTGTCTGTCTGTCTGTCTGTCTGTCTGTCTGTCTGTCTGTCTGTCTGTCTGTCTGCTGTAACCAGTATTTCCCTCCTAGACCTGCTCTTCTCCCTCCAACTTTCTTAGGTACTTTCTCACCTTCCTTTCTCTCTCAGTATTTCTGCCATATGAATATTTTGGATGTTCTAGATGTACTGTAGATGTTTCAAGCTAAGACAGGTCCAAGCATATTTGTAACGCAAATAAACGTCACCTTCTTCCTCTTCGTTACTACTCTTTATCTAGTTCCTCAAATGACTTCCCTGCATGCAGTTGTATTGTTTGCTGCAGATTGGGTTCCATCTGTATCCTTTATCTTCTTACACTCTTCATTACAGGCAGCTGTATTTTAATGTCCACAGTGGATGGTAGTAGTATCTCAACGTCACTACAGCCCTATGCTATTTGTGAAACTATACACAGTACCTTCTCTCTCTTTCCCTCTCTCAATTTCAATGTCAATTTAAGGGGATTTATTGGCATATTGGACACATATGTTTGCATTGCCAAAGCAAGTGAAATAGATAACAAAGAATTAACAGTAAACATTACACTCACAAATGTTCCAAAATAATAAAGATGTCATATTATGTCTATATACAGTGTTGTAACAATGTGCAAATAGTTAAAGTACAAAAGGGAAAATAAATGAACATAAATATAGGTTGTATTTACAATGGTGTTTGTTCTTCACTGGTTGCCCTTTTCTTGTGGCAGCAGGTCACACATCTTGCTGCTGTGATGCACACTGTGGTGATTAACCCAATAGATATGGGAGTTTATCAAAATGTGATTTGTTTTCCAATTCTTTGTGGATCTGTGTAATCTGAGGGAGATACGTGTCCCTAATATGGTCATAAATTTGACAGGAAGTTATGAAGTGCAGCTCAGTTTCTACCTCATTGTGTGGGCAGTGTGCACATAGCCTGTCTTCTCTTGAGAGCCAAGTCTGCCTTCGGTGGCCTTTCTCAATAGCAAGGCTATGCTCACTGAGTCTGTACATAGTCAAAGATTTTCTTACTTTTGGGTCAGTCACACTGGTCAGGTATTCTGCCACTGTGTACTCTCTTTGACTAAAAAATAATCGCTTCCTTTTAGGTGGTTGTAGAATTTAACGGCTCTTTTCTGGATTTTAATCCTTAGCGGGTATCGGCCTAATTCTGCTCTGCATGCATTATTTGATGTTTTTCGTTGTACACAGAAGATATTTTTGCAGAATTCTGCATGCAGAGTCTCAATTTGGTGTTTGTCCCATTTTGTGAATTCTTGGTTGGTGAGCGGACCCCAGACCTCAAAACCATAAAGGGCAATGGGTTCTATAACTGATTCAAGTATTTTTTAGCCAGATCCTAATTTGTATTTTTAATTTTATGTTCCTTTTGATGGCATAGAAGGCCCTTCTTGCCTTGTCTCTCAGATCGCTCACAGCATTGTGGAAGTTACCTGTGGGGCTGATGTTTAGGCCAAGGTATGTATCGTTTTTTGTGTGCTCTAGGGCAACGGTGTCTAGATGGAATTTGTATTTGTGGTCCTGGCAACTGGACCTTTTTTTGGAACACCATCATTTTTTGTGGAAACATTTTTGTTGTATGTTTGGAGTCTAAAGTTTTTTTTAAATCAACAAAGCATTAGAATACTTTGCCTTTGATTTGGTTTGTTTGTTTGTTGATTGGGTGTGCAGGGTGAATACGTGGTCTGTCGTACAGTAATTTGGTAAAAAGCCAATTTGACATTTGCTCAGTACATTGTTTTCGCTGAGGAAATGTACGAGTCTGCTGTTAATGATAATGCAGAGGATTTTCCCAATGTTGCTGCTGACGCATATTGCACGGTAGTTATTGGAGTCAAATTTGTCTCCTCTTTTGTGGATTGGGGTGATCAGTCCTTGGTTCAAAATATTGGGGAAGATGCCAGAGCTGAGGATGATGTTTAAGTATAGCCAATTGGAATTTGTGGTCTGTATATTTAATAAATTAATTTAAGATACCATTAACCCCACAGGCTTTTATTGGGTTGGAGGGTTTGTATTTTGTCCTGTAGTTCATTCAAGAATTTGTTCTTAACTGACTTGCCTAGTAAAATAAAGGTAAAAAAAAAAAAAAAAAAAAAAAAGTAATTGGAGAATCTAGTGGGTTCTGCTAGTCTTTAATTGTTGATTCTAAGATTTGTATTTGATCATCGATATGTTTTTGCTGTTTACTTTCTCTCTCTCTCTCTCTATCTCTCTCTCTCTCTCTCTCTCTCTCTCTCTCTCTCTCTCTCTCTCTCTCTCTCTCTCTCTCCTCTCTCTCTCTCTCTCTCTCTCTCTCTCTCTCTCTCTCTCTCTCTCTCTCTCTCTCTCTCTCTCTCTCTCTCTTTCTCTCTCCCCCTAATCTATTCCTCCCTCTCTCACACTCTCTCGCTCTCTCCCCCCACTCTCGTTCTCCCATTTCTCTCTTTTAATCTCTCAGCCCCTCTCTCTTGCAACTCCTTTCCGCTAGTAGTGATTGATCTCCTTGTGTTTATCAACTCTAATTAAACATTTAGAGCCATGGGCTCCCTGTTGTTCAATGTAATTTCCTGTAAATTCAAAAGTGGAGCAGCCCAAGAAATCTTTATTATTGGCAATGAAGGCTTAGTGATAATGAGCGAATGGGAGGAAACGCCCAGTTTAGCAAGACCTCAGTCGGCACTGTCTGAGAGAGCACTGATGAGAGAGGGAGGAGAAGGAGGAAGAAGTGGGGAAGGGAGGAGGAGGAGGGGAGGAGATGGGATGGGAAAGAAGAGGTAGGAAGGAGGAGATGGGATGGGGAGGTGTGGAGGGGTAGTGAAGGAAGATATGACTCCCCTATCCCTCAGAGAGAAGATCAGAGAGCGGGAGAGCTCAGGCGATTACACCCTACAGAGCAGGGAACATTTACATTCATGCAGATGTCACTCCTCTATATAACTTATATCATATCAAGTCATTCACAGACTAGAGAAAAACATGGCTTGTTTCAGGATAACAGTGTTACAACGAAATACCTTGGTAGGATGTGGCTATCAAGCAAACAACTAAAAACCTATGTCCAGTTTAGGGTTAGAATATTCTATAATCTGATTAAGGGGAGATGTTGTATGTAATATAAGATCTCAGAGGATTGCTCAGCTTTTGGGACCTTATTGCAATTTCCTCCTGGGCCAGACAACACAGACCTATAAACCACTAAATTTTTCAAAATGTGGAAATGTGATCAATAACGATCAGAGTGTTATTCAGTTGGTTGTAGATAATCTAGACTGCCATTTTCTCATGTCTGGTGAGTCTCCCCAGTCTCCAGACATAGCCGGCTGCAACTAACCCTTACAAACAAGAGTAACACAATGGAACAGAATACATTTCCAAAAGATATCCCATTTGTTAAGCAAACTTTAACAAACAATGTTATGGCCATTTTATTGGAACAGATGTGATTAATCATTCTAGGAAAAGATGGACTGTGACCCATCTCTTTGCATGTTGTTCTGAGCTATAAACCGGTATTAGACTGTAAAAAATGGACACAATAAAGAATAAAATATGTATCACAATAATATCACAATAATACACACACACAAACACACACACACACACATACACACACAGAAATTACCAATCAAAAGTTTAGACACACCTACTCATTCCAGGGTTCTTTCTTTATTTTTACTATTTTCTACATTGTAGAATAATAGTGAAGATATCAAAACTATGAAATAACACATATGGAATTCTGTATTAAGCAAAGAATTGTTATATATATGAGATTCTTCAAAGTAGCCACCCTTTGCCTTGAAGACAGCTTTGCACACTCTTGGCATTCTCTCAACCAGCTTCATGAGGTAGTGACCTGGAATGCAATTTAGTTAACAGGTGTGCCTTGTTTAAAGTTAATTTGTGGAATATCTTTCCTTTTCGATGCGTTTGAGCCAATCAGTTGTGTTGTGACAAGGTAGGGGTGGTATACAGAAGATAGCCCTATTTGGTAAAAGACCAAGTCCATATTATGGCAAGAACAGCTCAAATAAGCAAAGAGAAACGACATCCCATCATTACTTTAAGACATGAAGGTCAGTCACCGGAAAATGTAAGTGCTATGATAAAACTGGTTCCTATGAGGACCACCACAGGAAAGGAAGACCCAGAGTTACCTCTGCTGCAGAGGATACATTCATTCAGTTACCAGCCTCAGAAAATGCAGCCCAAATAAATGTTTCACAGAGTTCAAGTAACATACACATGTCAACATCAACTGTTCAGAGGAGACTGTGTGAATCAGGCCTTCATGGTCGAATTGCTGCAAAGAAACCACTACTAAAGGACACCAATAATAAGAAGAGACTTGCTTGAGCCAAGAAACACAAGCAATGGTCATTAGACCGGTGGAAATCTGTCCTTTGGTCTGGTGAGTCCAAATTTGAGATTTTTGGTTCCAACCGCCGTGTCTTTGTGAGATGCAGAGTAGGTGAACGGATGATCTTGGCATGTGTGGTTCCCACCGTGAAGCGTCGAGGAGGTGTGGTGGTGTGGGGGTGCTTTGCTGGTGACACTGTCTGTAATTTATTTAGAATTCAAGGCACACTTAACCAGCATGGCTACCACAGCATTCTGCAGCAATACGCCATCCCATCTGGTTTGAGCTTGGTGGGACTATTATTTGTTTATCAACAGGACAATGACCCAAAACACACCTCCAGGCTGTGTAAGGACTATTTGACCAAGAAGGAGAGTGATGGAGTGCTGCATCAGATGACCTGGCCTCCACAATCAACCAACCTCAACCCAATTGGGATGGTTTGGGATGAGTTAGATCACAGAGTGAAGGAAAAGCAGCCAACAAGTGCTCAGAATATGTGTAGACATTGTTAATGTTGTAAATGACTATTGTAGCTGGAAACGGCAGCTTTTTTATGGAATACCTACATAGGCCTACAGAGGCCCATTATCAGCATTCATCACTCCTGCGCGTTATGTTAGCTAATCCAAGTTTATCATTTTAAAAGGCTAATTGATCATTAGAAAACCCTTTTGCAATTATGTTAGCACAGCTGATTAAAGAAGCAATAAAACTGGCCTTCTTTAGACTAGTTGAATATCTGGAGCATCAGCATTTGTGGGTTCGATTACAGGCTCAAAATGGCCAGAAACCAAGACCTTTCTTCTGAAACTTGTCAGTCTATTCTTGTTCTGAGAAATGAAGGCTATTCCATGCGAGAAATTGCCAAGAAACTGACGATCTCGTACAACGCTGTGTACTACTCCCTTCACAGAACATCGCAAACTGGCTCTAACCAGAATAGAAAGAGGAGTGGGAGGCCCCGGTGTAGAACTGAGCAAGAGGACAAGTACATTAAAATGTCTAGTCTGAGAAACAGACGCATAATGTAGTGTATATATGTATATATATTTATACGCTATATATACAAAAGTATATGGACACCCCTTCAAACTAGTGGATTCAGCTATTTCAGCAACACTCGTTGCTGACAGGCGTATAAAATCGAGTACACAGCCATGCGTTCTCCATATATAAACACTGTTACTTGTGTTCCTTCTGAGTAATGTTGAGATGGCAACACCATCACCCCTACTGTATTCTGCTTTTATTATTTATCATTTGCATATGTGTGTCTGCAGCCAATTGCACAAATCCAACACCAGAGCAGCCTCCTCCAGACTTTGCCTAGTATTCCCATTAATATTATTAAAGTCAATCTGATGGTTGGAGGGGTTAGCAGGAGGATGAGCATGGGACTATCTGTCTTTATCTCTCCCAGTGTGAGGCCTAATGGCTCTGATTGGCCTCCAAATTAAATTTAGACAGGATATTACTGTTACATGAGCTCTTTTCAACAATGCCATTTCCTTTTGCTTACACAGTACATTACCCAGCTCTCTCTACGCTGCTCCCTGCTCTTCAGCGTCCTCTCTCTCTCTCTCTCTCTCTCACTCTTTTTTTCTCTCTCTCTGTCAAAACAAAAACAGGTTACAGACTCAACAATGGTGCATTGAAACTGTATTTAAGAGCGTGTAAATTTTAATTCCCGTTGCAATGCATGCTGAATTGATTTTAGTGTGACACATTTGCATCCTTCAAACATGAAAATAATGAAATTGTAGTAAGAATGAAATTTCAGGAGGGGTGGAAATATGAGAGGATAAAGTGGATGGCCTAGAATACACATAATATTAATAAAATACACACTTGTTAATGAACGAGAGAGAGAACAAGAGAATGAAAGTGATGGTGAATGAAACACTTCATAGTCGCCAGGGTCCATTGTGATCAGTCCTGGTGGTGCACAGACATAACACAAGTTGCCTAGGCGAACCCGCCATTCGCCAAGCACTAGGTACTGATTGCATTAACAAATAGCATTCCTATTCAAGTCAACAGAAAGGTTTTCAATGACAGCGCGCAGGACAAAAGGTCAGGGGAAGGCTTTGCGCCGTTAATTAAGTACAATTGGTGAATGTCAGATCCACAAAGGTCACCACTAATCTCCTCATATTGTCATTCCTTCCTAGATCATACCATGTGCGTTGCCAGATATTTCTCAATGCTTCCTGCATCATGCGATGTGGGTTGCCAGATATTGTCAACCCTTATTGCGTCATAGATGTATTTGCCATGCAGGGTGGTCGAAGCGACAACTGTATATCATTGAAATGATTACACATGATATCCACGTTCACTGACTATTTAAAGATGAATGCAGCTAGAACGACTACACTTGAAAGGCAAGGAAAGAAAGGCCTGTGCTGAGGCACCATCGTCTGTTAACAGTAATACATTCAGACATCATCGGTACAGATAAGCACAGTACAGATGTTAAAGGGTATATCCTTTCTCATTATATCAAACCGACATGTGGACTTCCTCCGTGATCCATAAGCAACATTATAATTATGCAGTCATACAGTATCAATCTATCTTTATCCAACACTGAAGATAGATCATCGATATGTTATTATTGATAACAAAAAGAATACTGTCGGATTTAGGAGCCATATTAGTGAGAGTGAGAGACCTGGGACTACAGGGATAGGTGGTGATTGGGTTAGTGATGGTGATGCTGATGGTGATGTACGTTGGCATCCTCAGGGTACGCGTTGACATCGGGAGCCACATGTAGTTTATAATGAGACACAGAGCAGCTCTCTACTGGGATCTGTTATTGGTCATTATCCTTATAATGAGACATAGAGCAGCTCTCTACTGGGATCAGTTATTGGTCATTATCCTTATAATGAGACACAGAGCAGCTCTCTACTAGGATCTGTTATTGGTCATTATCCTTATAATGAGACACAGAGCAGCTCTCTACTGGGATCTGTTATTGGTCGTTATCCTTATAATGAGACACAGAGCAGCTCTCTACTGGGATCTGTTATTGGTCATTATCCTTATAATGAGACACAGATCAGCTCTCTACTGAGATCTGTTATTGGTCATTATCCTTATAATGAGACGCAGAGCAGCTCTCTACTGGGATCTGTTATTGGTCATTATCCTTATAATGAGACACAGAGCAGCTCTCTACTGGGATCTGTTATTGGTCATTATCCTTATAATGAGACACACAGCAGCTCTCTACTGGGATCTGTTATTGGTCATTATCCTTATAATGAGACGCAGAGCAGCTCTCTACTGGGATCTGTTATTGGTCATTATCCTTATAATGAGACACAGAGCAGCTCTCTACTGGGATCTGTTATTGGTCATTATCCTTATAATGAGACACACAGCAGCTCTCTACTGGGATCTGTTATTGGTCATTATCCTTCTGGGCAACACTGGTTGCGTCCCAAATTGCACACCATTCAATAAATAGAGCATTACTTTTGATTACTGCACTCTATAGGGAATAAGTTGCCATTTGGGACGCAGCCACTGTCATTTCTTATAGGATAAGATTGCTTGCTATCTCTCTCTTCAGAATGGGAACTATCTCCACATTAGTTGTATGGTGGCGTATTATGATTAAGAATTGTCTGTTTGTAGGTGTTATAATCTGAAGATTCATACTGCCTTTGTCTTCTTCCTTGTTACAGTTTGTATGAGAGTATTGGTGGTGAGTGGGCTTGTATTGTATTGGTGGTGAGTAGGCATGTATTGTTTTGGTTGTTAGTGGGGCTGTATTAGGTCTGAGAAGGTATTGTTGTGCTCGACAGCTGGGGGCCTGTGCAGCACTGCGCTGCCTCGGTTTCCTCTGTGCAGAGCGGAGTGTGTATTAACTCATCAGGAGATCTGACAATAACACAATGGCTGACTACCAGCTGCTGGCCACAACCTAACTGCTAGCTCCACACTACAGACCTACTTAACATCACAATCCAAACTAATGGATTCAGGAGGATGTTTGCACTGCAGGGGTCTAATGTTGCATCCCTCCTGGTCTCTTATTGTGGTTATCTATGTGGCCACATCCTTATCCAACACCCACCCGTCCTCCTACACGTGTGTATGTGTGTGTGTGTGTGTGTGTGTGTGTGTGTGTGTGTGTGTGTGTGTGTGTGTGTGTGTGTGTGTGTGTTGTCCCTGAGGTTGTATGTTTTCTGCATTTTCTGCATTCATTGAAATGCTCTTGCAGCATTGGAGCGTGAAGCTACGCTCTGCATCCATATAGATGAACATGTTACTAGGTGTGGGTGTTTGTTAACACCGCTTCGTGGTCTCCCACCAACAAGGACAACGTAAGCTTACAACACTTCCATTTCTCTTAAAGCCACACACCTCACACACCTCTGATCAGTCAAACACAGCTGGAGAACACCAGCCAGCCTCCAACCAGTCTGTTCTCAACCCAAACCACTCCGGCGCAGAATAGCAACGTACAGAGCTGAGCTCATATATTTGGATGGTTGGATGGGCTGATGCAATGCTCAACAACAGCTTGGCCCTTCACTGCCTGTGGACGCCGTCCCATATCTGTATTCTCTTAAGCTACAATACAGTGAGAGAGAGAGAGAGAGAGAGAGAGAGCGAGAGAGGGAGAGGGAGAGAGAGAGAGAGAGAGAGAGAGAGAGAGAGAGAGAGAGAGAGAGAGAGAGAGAGAGAAAGAGAGAGAGAGAGAGAGAGAGAGAGAGAGAGAGAGAGAGCGAGAGAGAGAGATGAGAGAGAGAGAGAGAGAGAGAGAGAGAGAGAGAGAGAGAGGGAGAGGGAGAGGGAGAGGTTATTTACAACGCCAGGGACAAGGCCAGTCAATGTGAATGAACTAACATCTTTAGGATCCTGGGCCACGTGCATCGGTTGCAGTAATTTCGAAAAACGTGCTTTTCTCTCACTGAGCATTTAAGCATGCATTATTTAAGCAGGTGCCCCAATGTATTTTTAATCATTAAACACATTTAACATTGAACAGGGCTCCTTTCATTAATCACTGTCAGCAGGGAGAATAGTTCTGTTACTCCTGTGTACATTTGAGTCTAAACTATAATTGCTCATTTTTGCAGCCAATGATTAGAGGCCCTTGCTCCCAGTACACTACAGGAACAGGTGAAATGTGGAGAAAATACACTTATTAGTACTGCATTGCAAATATAATTTGGGGAGCAATACAGAGATACAATACAGCAATACATATAGTTATCTTAGCCAGGGAGGGAACGGAACACTTCATGTGTTTCTGTGTTGATTAAGTTAACATTCCATGAACTGACTCTGGTCATTAGGGGTATTTTTTTGGAGGCGAGGGGGGTTCAGGGGTCGGGGGTCGGGGGAGTTTGCTGCCTGGCCGTCATAAAGAGCTCACACATGGCAGGAGAAGCTGACCAAAACGTGATCTTGTTCTATGCCTTTAATCAGAAGAAAATAGGAAGAAATTGTCCCGTCCGTTTTTTTTTAACGATAATAACATGTACACGAAGGAAAGAGTTATTCTACTGGGAGTTAGAAACGGCTGTGATGTGTCTGCTGTTGGACATGCTCGTTTTGGATGGTGTGTTTGGACGAGGTGTGTGAGCCAGATGTTTACTGCCAAACACTTTTCTGCCCTCCCTCTCCCACCTCCCACCTTCCTCTCCTCCCTCCATCCGTTCATAAATAATGCACCGGGTGTTCTGCTCATCTCCATCCAAGACAGCACCAATGTTATGAAGTGCAAGTTAATGGATGAACTAATCTCAATAAACAGGAGTGGTGTTTAACGCGCCCGGGGCACTCTAATAGTGAAAACAGCACTAATTAGGGAGTGTTAGTGGTGTGACAGGGGGGTGAGGGGCGAGAGGGGGACGAGGGGTGTGGGGGAGGGGTGAGACGGGTGAGGGGTATTCCGATCATCAGAGGAGGGAGGTGACAGAGGAAAGAGGGGAGACAGAGGAAAGAGGGGAGACATGGTAGCCTCTCTGATAATCTTCTTCACCGACAGACAGAACTCATTTTCTCTTTTCCATTGATCGGCTCGTAGCGTACCCAACACCCGCCAGGGACGAGACAGATGGGTGCAGCCCGCCGGTGTCATAAAAGTGCTTTGACCTCTCCGTCACTCCCGCAACACACACAGAATGACTCATACGGTACACACACACACACACACACACAACTATGTCTTACTAAACTTGTGAGGACTTTTTGGGGACAAACAATTGATTCCCATTCAAAATCATATTTTCCCTAAACCTTACCCTAACCCTAACCCTAACTCCTAACCCCTAACCCCAACTCCTAACCCTAATTCTAACCATTACCCTAATTCTAACCCTAACCCTAAACCTAACCGCTAAGTCTAAAATAGCTGTTTTACAAGTGAGGACCTACAAAATGTCCTCACTTCTCTGAATTTTACTTGGTTTATTATTCCTGTGAGGACTTTTGGTATCACAAGCATAGTAAGACATGTACACACACACACACACACACACACACACACACACACACACACACACACACACACACACACACACACACACACACACACACACACACACACACACACACACACACACACACACACACACACACACACACACACACACACACACACACATACACACACACACACACACAGAAGCCAGTACAAGTACTAATGATATTGACCTCTCGATACACTCTCATTGCTTTTTGATGAGGGGTTCGTTCAGAAAGCTAGCTTCTGTGATGTGGTCTCACTACGCTGGTCCTTATTTGCATTAGGACCATCCAGGTACTGTAGCCTGGGTAACGGCTTTGTGGTTCAGGAGCAACACAAGTCTTTGATGTTGGAGATTCAATGAGCCTCTTCACAACATCATACCCTCACAGAGAAGACTTCTGGGCCCATTTAGGCCAGGGCCATGAAACACACATAAAAATAAGAGAGAAGACAACCTTGTCTCCTGAGGTCGACTACAACACATTCTGTTTAACATTGGGTTTCCATATTGTGCAAGTGGGATGCAATAACAGTTATCATTAATGTGTTTTAGGTTGATTTTAGAGAGGCACTATAATTGTAAATAAGGCCTTAACAACTGATCCATAAACGACACAATCTCAATTGCACTCCACACTGCCTTCTCCCACCTGGACAAGAGGAACACCTACGTGAGAATGCTGTTCATTGACTACAGCTCAGCGTTCAACACTACTGTCCCCTCCAATCTCGTCACCAAGCTTAGGACCCTGGGACTGAACACCTCCCTCTGCAACTGGATCCTGAACTTCCTGACGGGCCGAACCCAGGTGGTAAGGGTAGGCAACATCACCTCAGCCGTGTTGACCATTAACCCGTGGGCCCCCACAGGGGTGTGTGCTTAGTCCCCTCCAGCACTCCCGGTTCACCTACGGCTGCGTGACCA